>VDFB02000007.1:60643420-61037739 GCA_007258455.2 Sequoia sempervirens
CCCTATATCATTCTATCATCCACAACAATCCCAATACCAATTATTATTACTATCATCCACAACAACCCCAACAAATACCATCAGACACTAATCCCCAACAATCATAGCAAAGCACCTACTATCAACAATCCAATCCACAACAACTTCCATATGCTTCCAAACAACAAACTACATACAACTACCAATCCAATCCATTTTATTCTCAACAACCACCATCATATCAGTAGGATGTCTCTTCATCATATTATCAAGCCCCACCATTGTACCAAGAAACCTATGCCAATCCTCAATCCATGTATCTTGATCAATTCCAATAGATCCCTTCATATCCACCTATGCCATCATATGATTAGTCCATTCCGCCTCCACCACCATCACATCAGCAATATCCTCTCCTGGTCAATCCATCGGGTCCCTTCCTAGAATGTAGATTAATAAAGTTGGGAAGATGAAATATGTAAGATTTGAAAGTGGGATGTCCAGAAGTCCTTCAAATTTGAGGGATGTTATCCTTATCATTTATCCCTCCATCACTTTCGTCCTTCAGCACTTTTGAATTGCCAAAATTTGGTATAGTATAAAGGATCCATCTCTACCATCCTTGTAGTCAGTCCATTCCGCCTCCACCACCATCACATCAGCAATATCTCCCATATGATCAGTCCAATCCATCAAGTCCTTCCTCCTCAGTACCGATTAATAAGGAGTGGAAAGATATGAAGGCCACCCTTAAAGACTTGAAAGCGGGGATGTCCAAGAAGTCCTTCAAATTTGAGGATATTTATCCTTATCCATTTGATCCCTCCATATCACTCGTCCCCTTCCCTAAGCACTTTGAATTTCCAAAATTTGATAAGTATAAAGGAACGAGTGACCCATGAAACCACTTGCAATAATTTTGCATGCATTTCCAAGAAGTCTTGCATAATGACAACTATCTTTTGCGAGTGTTCCCTAGGAGCCTAATGGGGCAAGCGCTAGACTGGTTCATGGGTATTCTAAAGGGGTCAATTTCTTCCTTCGTTGATTTGTCAGAATTTTTTTTGCACATTTTTCCTTCAATCTAGAGGACATAGACACTCTAGACCTCTTGAAAGATAAGCAACATGAGGGAGAAACATTTGCAAGCAACCTACAAAGGTGGTGAGCCTTGGCTAGTCGGCTAAAATCCAATCTTAATGAGAAGGACTTGGTAACCATCTTTGTTGCAAATTCCCACCCTGAACTGGCCCATAACTTGCACCTCCATTGCATTACCACCTTTGTAGAGGTCATTGAGAAGGGAACTACCATTGAGAGGGCCCTTATTGCTAAAGGACAAATCAAAATCTTTAACCAAGATAAAGATAAATCATTTGGAGACAAATCCCACTACTAGAACAAGAATAAAAATGTTGTCAATGATGGTGTCACGAACACTAAACACATCCAAGTAGCCAACACTTCGCAAAGATTGCAGTATGTCCCTAATCCACAATCGATTTCTAATGTCATATCCATACCACAAGGTGCACCCCATCATCCACCATAGTCCAATCAATACAATCAAGGGAATAATAAGCACTCATTCACTCCCTTGGGAGAACCTTCAAATGTTGTTTTCAAGAGGTTGCTTTAAGCAAAATATGTGGTTATCTATCTTGTGACAAAGCCTTTTGATGAGTCAAAGATGAAACATGTTTGGTACAGAGAGAACGAGTATTGTGATTATCACAAGATCAAAGATCACTCCACTAATAAGTGTCAAGGACTTAAAAGGTTATATACAAGATCTCATAGATCGAGGTGATATTATAGTGGATGCAAATAAGGCTACATCGTCCAATGCTCAATTATAGATATATTAGAATGCCTTCCTGAAACATAATCAAGGTCCCAGTACCTCAAATTCAAACCTCAGGCCTAACAAAAACAACCAAAATAACAACACTAATAATATTAGTTATAAAAATGTGCCATATAATTATGAGACCATTATTATGTGTATCAATCAAGGGGAGCCACATGTATCTATGATTCATGTCAAAGGAAAAGACCCTCAATGTGTTGTTACCACATGTCATACACACATATCAGTTCCCAGGCCTTCCACTTGATCTCAGCCAACTCTTGTGAGCTTATCCTTGACTATCTTGGTAAGACCCTAGCTCAAATATCCATTCTAAATTTTCTTAGGTCTTCCCCAATCCACCAAGAAATCCTTACAAAATCTCTTCAAGATATGCATGTGTCCAACAACATTGATCCTACCTAGTTCCAAGCTTTAGTAGGACATTTGTCAGCCACCTATCAGCTAGGATTCAACCAGAACGATATGCCATTGATCGATCCATCCCATAAATATGCTTTACACATTGAGGTATTGGTCACCCTCCATAAGGTAAAATGGGTCTTGGTAGATAATGGCTCTACCCTCAATCTATGTACATTATAGTTTATAAAATAGGTAAGGTATACTCATCCTGACTTGGATAGTCAAACCATTATAATCAAGGCCTACGACAACGTAGAAAGGGACTCTTAAGGTATTATTTGTCTTCCTATCCAGGTTGGCCCCATCGTGCAGTACACTACATGCCACGTCCTTGATTTGGATTTTCCATATAACCTTCTCCTTGGTCGACCATGGATCCATGCCATGCAAGTCGTTACCTCCACCTATCACCAATGCCTAAAGCTCCCATACAATGGGGTCAAAGTAACCATCCATGCAGATCCTTGACCTTTTGAGTACTATCATGCTCTAGAAGCTTCTTTCCCCCACTCACGATATTGTCCAGGAGTAGAGGTGGGGGTACCTCAAGCTTCGCCTTCCAATCCATCCTCCAATTCATCATCCAACACATCATGCACTCCATCCACTACATCTGAATCCACCATTACCAAGGTCCAGATCATTGATAAAGGTTGCGAGGAATATGAGATGCGTACAACTCTTAATGTGGAAACCATGCCTCCATCTCCTCGTACCTACGGTCAACCTTCTCAGTCTGCACCAAAGGAGGAAATGAAGACCAAAATTATCAGCTCTAAGAACATGGGTTCTACCATTTTCCAGTCCCTAGGAACACTACAAGATCAGGTAGATGAAGACATCAGTCAATGGGTCTACAAAGAAGAACCTAAGCCATCACCTCCTCTCATTGAATACTTCCAAGAATTTTATCCCCGTGCTTGAAAGCTAGTGAAAAAATACAACTATCAAGGGGGAGGGCTTGGTGTAGAGGAACATGGAAGATTATAGCCCATTGAGACACTTGTGTGACCTAAACATTTGGGATTAGGCTATTAAAAATAAAAAGGGTCCCACACCATCCACTAGCACGTCAAATAATGTCAATACGAATAATGATTTCCTCGATGACATACCTAAAGAAGAAGCCATCATAATCTCATACGATGATGTAGATCTCCCCTCCCTTTTTGAATCCACGTCTGTCTTTTCCATCAACCTTTCCCTCCATCACCCTAACTTTATTGATTGGGACCTACGAGGGAGTGAACCTATAGACATTTTTCCTTCAGAGAGTACTTATGTACATCTAATGGGATTGGGGGAAGATGAACACCCTAACCACAAAAAAAAGTAAACAAAACAAAAAAGAGTTGCCCATTGAAAACCTCCCCAACGTACTTCTTAACTCATCAAAAGTAAAAATAAAGGGTGTATCCGATAGTGAAAACCTCGATGAGGTGCTAGAGGATGGGGATGTTGATCTTCCCCTTGTTGGAGCTCATTTATCTGAACAGTCTTCAGTTATGATCAAAGAGACGCAAAAAGTTAATCTAGGAACAGAAGAAGAGCCCAAATTCACCTGTGGCCGTCATTGTCAAAGGAAGAGTATCCCATCATTGTTAACTTGCTAAAGGAATGGATCATTAACTTTGCATGGTCCTATTCAGATATTCCAGGATTGGATCTCTCGTTAGTTTTACATCATCTCGATGTTCATCCGGATGCAAAACCAGTTAAACAGAAGTTCAGAAAAATGCACCCTCAAGTGGTCTTACTTGTCAAGAAAGAACTAGAAAAACTATTATAGGTTGGATTCATCAGACCAATTGATTATTCTGATTGGATATCTAACATAGTACATGTGGCCAAACCTAATGGGAACATTAGAATGTGTACAAATTTTTGGGATCTTAATAAAGCTTTCTCGAAAGATGATTTCCCACTCCCTAACATTGACATGTTGGTAGATATCACAACATGACATGTTATGCTATCCCTCATGGATGGATTTTCTGGTTATAATCAAATTAGAATTGCACCTGAAGATCAGCACAAGACTACTTTCATCAACCCCTGGGGCACTTTTTGCTACACTATCATGCCCTTTGGTCACAAGAATGCGGGGGCAACTTATCAACATGCAATGAATATCATCTTCCACGACCTCATCCATATTATAATGGAAGATTATGTTGATGATATACTAGGGAAATCCAAGACAAGAGAAGAGCATCTAAGGATCCTAAGCAAAATATTTGAGTGGTTAGAACAATATAAGTTGCACTTGAATCCAAAAAAGTGTGTGTTTGGTATCACATTTGAAAAATTGTTAGGCTTCATAGTATCTAGAAGGGGCATTGAAGTGGATCTGGAAAAAGTCAAGGCAATAATGGAAATGCCCCTGCCACACAATCTAAAATAGTTAAGAAGTCTGCAAGGAAAATTACATTCTATTAGGCATTTCATAGCCCAACTTGTTGATAAATTCCAGTCAATTACACACCTTTTGCATAAAGATATCACCTTCAAATGAGATCTGGAGTGTCAGCAAGGTTTCAACAAGATCAAGGAATATCTAGCCAAGCCACCAATTCTGATTCCTCCCATTCTAGGTAAGCCACTACTGTTATATATCTTAGCCACATCAGTTGCATTAGGGGCATTACTGGCACAACATGATGAGGTCTCCAAAAAATGTGCCATCTACTATATTAGTTGTACACTTGTGGGCTATGAACTTAATTATTCTCCCATGGAAAAAGCTTTTCTGGTAGTTGTTTTCAGTTCACAAAAGTTGCAACACTATATGCTTAGTCATCCTATCAAGCTCATATCAAAGGTTGACCCACTCAAATATTTGTTATCAAGAACGTCATTAACTAGGCACATGGCCAAGTGGGTTATGTTACTTAGCAAGTTTGACATAGAATATGTGGACCGTAAAGCAATCAAAGGACAAGTGATAGCAGATCAATTGGTCAATGCTCCTTTGTTCAATGCATATCCATTAGTAGTTGAGTTTCCTAATGAAGAGGTCCTTACAGTTTCAGAATCAGATACATGGACACTATAATTTTATGGGTCATATACTCACAATGGGGTTGGTGTGAGCATTCTTTTTGTCACTCCTCAAGGTGACTACATTCCGAATTCATTCAGGCTAGCATTTCCATGCACAAACAACATTGTTGAATATGAAGCTCTAATCACTAGTCTAAGAATCATTGTCCAATGGAATATCACTCGTCTACGTGTCTTTGGCGATTCCCAACTGATAATCAAATAGGTCAATGACGAGTTTCAAACTAAGGATGATAAGCTTTCACCTTACAAGCGCATGGTAGATGACTTCAAGAAATATTTCACCCATATCTAGTTTGAGAAAATTCCTAAAGTGCAAAACAAGGTAGTTGATGCTATGGCTACAATTGGCTCCCTTATTGACATGCCTAAAGATCAAACATATTGTGAGTTCCCCGTTGAACAACTATTAATCCCAGGGTACGATATTCCTGACAACAAAATGGTGTGTGATATCGTGGGACTCAAATCACCTTGGTATCATGACATTTATGCCTATTTACATGAAAATATCCTACCACTTGACCTCACCCGTAACCAATGTAAATCATTCATCCAATGTACTTCTTGATACACAATCGTGGGAGATACACTTTATCATAGAGGGTATGATGGCACTCTCCTTTGATGTCTAAGCGAATCGGAATCTCATGCTGCATTAAACAAAGTGCATAATGATTTCTACGAGTCTCATTCTAATGGGATGGCCTTAGCGAAGAAAATTTGAAGAGAAGGATATTACTGGCCCACTATGGAGCATGATGTTTGTGAGTTTGTAAAGAAATGTGTAACGTGTCAACAACATGTAGATCTAATACATGCTCCTGCATAGGATTTGCAATCTATTATTGCACTGTGACCTTTTTCACAATGGGGTTTCGACTTAATCGACAAGATTTACCCTCGCTCATCTGATGGTCACACCTTCATCATCACCACCACTAAATACTTAGCCAAGTGGGTGGAAGCAATTCCACTCTCCCAAATCATTGGTATTCAGATTTCAAAATTCATCCTATACCATATTCTCTATCGATATGGTATTCTCTCCACCATCATCACCGATAATGGCGAGCCTTTCAAAAACTAGTATATGAAACACCTTTGTGAAACCTATCACATACAACATTGTTGGTCAACCCCTATTACCCTCAAGGTAATGGAAAATTTGAAGCAACCAACAAGACACTTATTAAAATCTTCAAGAAGGTTGTCAATAACACTGGTTGTGATTGGCACCTCCATCTTAATCCCGCCCTTTGGGCATATCACACATCCATCCACACCCCTACTGGTGCTACCCCATACTCCCTTTTTTATGGCACCGACGTCATCTTTCTGATTGAAGTCAAGATCCCATCACTTCAAATCTCTCTGAAGAATTTAATCAGTGATAAAGATGCTTGAGTCACACAGTTAAGTCAACTTGAACTCCTAGATGAGAAACACATCAAGGCCTATAATCATCTCCACGCATATCAACATCATCTTAGGAGAAGTTACAACAAAAAGGTTCATCCTCACCAATTCAATGTTGGTGATCTAGTCCTGAAAGAGAATCAGTGTACCCAACAAGATTGAGAAAAGAAGGGAAAGTTTGAAGCAAATTGGTTGGGTCCATATGTTGTCATCACAAAATATAGTTTTGGGGCATATTGAATTGAAACACCTAAGGGGGAACTCTTGGAAGAGCATATCAACATCATGCACCTTAAAAGGTTTTACACCTAGGTCAGTTGGGTTACCCTACTTCAAAAATACTAAAAAAAATAAAAAATCAGCAAAAATACAAAAAAGTCAAAAAAGTCAAAAAAAAATAGTAAAGAGAAATAATTTATTGTATTATAAAAACCACCCTTGGTGGTGCCTTGGATAAGTACATTTGGTGAAAAATTGGCAACAGGAACCTTTTGTAGAAGGCTTAATCATTATCTACCTTGCATCTTATTTCCCTTTATGCTTCCATCTGTCCTATCTACATATCGTATCCTCATATCATATCATACCCATCCTCCCATTGACATCCTATTATATGTCGCTTAGTATGTTTTGGTTGAGCATTGGATGATTCAGATTGGCTATCCTAAATCTTGAGCTTTTATCTTGACTCTGAGATTTTCATCGTCTGTATATTGGTGTCATCTGTCGGTCTCGTGTCTTCATCTAGGGTCTTTCATCGTGTCATTCATCACTAGGTCTCGTGTCACCTTTAGTCCATTTTTTCGAACTACGATGCCTCTAAAATTTCATGTAGGCAAGGATAATCATTTGATCAACCCTCAAGGCTTTTTTTTGTCCTGTCCTGTCAGTCTTCTTCATCCATCAATGTCTCCATTGGACTCTTTTCGCTTTTATCCATGGTCATTTTATCTAACTATGAGGTCTCTACAATTTCACATAGGCAAGGCCATCAATCAATGAGCCCCTGAGACCCTAGGTTTGTCCTTAGGGTGTGTCTTGGTCCTATATCATGTCATCAAGTGTGTCCCCACTCAGTTGGTTCCTCAAAATAAGATCCACTAGTACCATGAGGTTCAATCGGTTTCGAGTATCTTGAGTCATATCGATCACCTAATCTACCCTCCATCTTTGGTCTTAATAGGATGTATCCTTCCTCAAAACATATCACATCAATCCCATCCATCTATTGATCCTATGGAAAAGGATTTTTGAAATTTATTGTGATATTTTAATGCTTTTGGTAAATTTTTCATCATTTGAGCTTCCTATTATGTCTTGCAGGGTCACCACGGTCCATCATATCATGGTCTTTTGATAGGTAAACATAAGGGAATATCTTGATTTTGTGTGTTCTTTTCTTCGCGGTTGTCCCACGTATTACCCACCAAGATCCCCGTGGTCTTGTGTTACACCGGGGCATCCTTTGTGCTTGTGGTTATTCCATCACTTGGCCTGACCAAAGCCCTTGTGGTTTTGGAGTGTTGGGATAACCTTCTTGTTTGTTGTGTTTGTCTTTTGCATTTGACACTAATCGGCCCTAGTTCCTCATACCTTGGTGTATCATGTCCTATGCTATAGCAAAAATTAGTGCTCCTAATATGGAAAAATGGCATTAGGTCTGCATTTCATTTATCATCCGATTGCATTGCATCTATCCCCATCCAATTCTTTCCCTAGCCTATGGTTAATGATTTTGCTTGTGCAAATGTTCTTCTTCCATCTATTCTTCCTAATAGTATTCCTATGGGTTTTGACAAGATTATTATCAAACCCATCATCATTCATCTCACTATGCATTACATTAACATACCTATCATTATTCACTCAGGTTCATTATCATTTTCATCATCATCTTAAGTTGTTTAGATTAATGTAGATTGGTTATTCTAAGCATCTTAAGTTTATTTCATTCCATCTCAAGTCATTGCATTATCATTTTCATCATCATCTTAAGTTGTTTAGATTAATATAGATTGGTTATTCTAAGCATCTTAAGTTCATTTCATTTCATCTCCTATCATTGCATTATCATTTTCATCATCTTGAGTTGTTTAGATTAATATAGATTTGTTATTCTAAGCATCTTAAGTTCATTTTATTTTCATCTCATTTCATTACATTATCATTTTCATAATCATTTTAAGTTGTTTAGATTAATATAGATTTGTTATTCTAAGCATCTTAAGTTCATTTCATTCCATCTCATGTCTTGCATTATCATTTTCATCATCATCTTAAGTTGTTTAGATTAATATAGATTGGTTATTCTAAGCATATTAAGTTCATTTCATTTCATCTCATGTCATTGCATTATCATTTTCATCATCATTTTAAGTTGTTTAAATTAATATGAATTTGTTATTCTAAGCATCTTAAGTTGATTTAATTTCATCTCATTTCATTACATTATCATTTTCATAATTATTTTAAGTTGTTTAGATTAATATAGATTTGTTATTCTAAGCATCTTAAGTTCATTTTATTTTCACTGCATTATCATTTTTATCATCATCTTAAGTTGTTTAGATTAATATAGATTTTTTATTCTTTGCATCTTAAGTCCATTTTTATTATCATTTCATGTTGTTTAGAGCTGTTTTTCTAAACATATTAGTTCATTTCATTGCATACATTGCATTTCATTACATTCATAACATCTATGCATAATATGGTCGGATATGCATACTTCATATATCTTCATCCATTACATATTTTCATGTCACATCATAAATGCATAATCAATCATCCATATCATACTCAATCGTCATGTCATATCTCATATGCATACATCAAATCATAGATCATGTTACATTACATCATGCATCCAAAAACATTAGACATAATGCATATAATCCATATCATCCACATAAACATAAGAGTACACCATTGTAATCACATGCATACATCATAATCACAATCATACACATGAGTATAATAAACATACACAACATCATATAGGAATCATCCATATTGCATCAATGTCCATCGCATAACATATATATACCAAAAAATATAGTGTATATCACATAGTCCATCCAAGGTCCATAGTGCAAAGTCCATGAAAATCCATAATAACAGTCCATCATAGAGTCCATAAATTTCTATCTAATCCATCAAATAAAGGTACAAGTGTAAGGAACTAATCAAATACAGATGAATACATTTGACACATCATAGTGTCCTGAATCAATAAAGAATAAATGAATCAATCAATCAATTTTCTCAATCTATGCAAAAGAATCTCTATAGTCTATGTCGTGCAAATCATCCACCCTACACCTGTCAAAACTAGGATCCTGTATCTCCCCTCTACCTACCCACTGCTCCTTGCATCTGACGGCTATGGCGAGTTTGTGCCTGATCCTCAGCCATGAGGAGGAGTCTCTCTATGGTAATTGTACCCTCTGGTGTGAGTGTAAGTTGATTGGGAGGGTGTTGGTTCCTGTGTCATTGCTCTAATGTAGGGTGGCATCCTCTGTTCTAAAACTGGGATGGCTTGATATTATGTGAGCATATAGTACAATGCCTTGGTCCTAGCATTGACCTCTCTCACTACTGTTCCCCACCCACATCCCTCTCCAGGCAATATTTGTCCCTCTACTGAGTGATACTCAACCTCTCTCTCTCCCAGGCCTCCTGTGCTAGCCTCATTTGCTCCAACTGTGCCTCTACCTACGACCTCCTCCTCATGACCTCATCCCTCTCCCCCTGCAGGCTCTGCACCTAGGCCTTAGCTACCTTCGCTCTCTCCAGTAGAACCCCTGCCTCTCCAACTGCAGCCTTTGTACACTCTGCTCTCTCCTGAGCCTCCGTGAGTTGTTTCCTCAAATCATCTCTCTCAGTCTGTATCTCCAATAACTGCCTCCCTGCCTTGTCTACCAGCCCCCTGAACACTCTGTCTTCATCTCGTTGTGCATCCTACAATTGTTGCACCTCAGCCTATAGTCTCCCCACCTCTATTTTTAGTTTATCCCTATTAGCCTTTGACTCCCACAATCTGTGCTCTACAATTAGTAGCCTAGCTAGGGCTCCTGCCAATAATACCGCTAGGTCCTTTGGTGGTGGCATCACATATGGCACCATGGCCAGTGGGTCCACTGTTGGGGTGTCCACATCCATTGCTTCCTCCTCTCTCCCTGATTCCTCCATCTCCACATCTGCCTCTCCCCTCCGTCTACCAACCCTCCTCCTCCATGGCCTTGGTTGCTCCTACTCATCCTCCGAACCAAATCCCATAGCTAGTACGATAGGGTCCACTATGGTGATCCTCCCAAGCCTGTGTTGGGCTCACCATGTTGAGTATCGTACCATAGTTTATGCATCCTCTATTCCTCCCCTCCATGTCCATACAATGATTGGGATTTCCTCCCACATCACGGCCGGGCAGCGTAATACTTCATTGTAATCTACTATCCCCATATGGCCATGGACTCCCTGCTTGTTTTGAACATTTGGAATGCGTAGGGATGTCCAGCCAGATCCGTCTTGACGAGGTGACCCTATTGCTTTGTCGCGGTGGTGTAATAAATGGATCACGACCCATATTTGATGTAGGGTATCCTTGGTTTATTATCCTGCATCATTATCGCATAAATTAAGCGGCCTTCGTTCCACGGATAACCCCCTACGAAACTTGTCTATTTCCTAGGATTCGTGAAGTTCAAGCACACAAAACAAGGTGATTTCCAAGCCACCTCAAAATGTGTTCCAAAGTCTCAAACATTCGGTTTGAGCGTCCCCCTATGTTCACCTCACGAAGACCTTGAGAATGGCCTCGCGAAGTCATCGCTGTTAGTGCCAGTTAATTCGAAAATACGGTTACCTTGCTGAAAAAGTGTGCTCCTACTCACAAGCCAAAAATTGGCTAAGTATAAAAAGTGCAGGGCCGCTGATTTTCAGCGCCCCTGCATGAAAGTGAATTCTTAAAAATGTAATGGCGCTGAAAAAGTGCGCTATTACACTTTTTATCAAGACTTAGTCATTTTCTTTCCTCTGCGCATTTCTTCATGCGTTTTACATTTTTCGCTCATCGTGCCACTTTTTGTGCCTAAATTAATTGCTCGACTAAATTAATTGCTCGACTTGAGTTAGGTTTTTGGGTTACCATTTACTTAAAAGTGTTTTATTGTTCCTTTTTCATTGTTTATGATCTTCAACTGTATTCCTTCTTGCTGGGCGAAATCCTCTCAAGCTGCAAAACACATTTTTGGAGAATTTCGAAGTTCCTCTTAACTAAATTCCGCGTTTTCTCTTGGTGAGTCGTTCTCCTTGCTTTCTCTCCATTCTCCATTATTTTTGTACATATCTAAGGTTTTACTTATGCATTTTTGTTTATCTTTGTTTTCTTCTCACGTTTTTCTTCTACCCATGCATTTTCTTTATTTCGCCTTTGGTGTGGAGTCTTGTCACTTTTCAAGCACGTCTTTCCTCTTGCCCTAGTCGCGTTATGGTTTAACTGCCACGCGTTCTTGATTCCATCATTTGTTTTGGCGATGGCCTCTTGCACATACGCGTTTACCTCTTTTTGTTTTAGCCGTTCTTACCTACGTATTTTGGTCTCTTCATACGTTTCCTATGACAATACTTTGAAATGGAAATAGGTGAAGATTTGATGCACTTCAAAATACATTCTCAAGTGTTGCTTCTAACCCTCTCAATACTTCCATATTGCCAAAGCATCGCATTATGTTTTCATTGCCCTTCCCAAACGAAGAAGCACACCTTTTCAACGCCAAGAAAGCAACTGTTAACTTCATTGTGAGAAATGTCATAGCGCTGAAAAAGTGTGCCCTGACATTTCACAATTTTTTCTAACACTGAAAAGTGCAGGAGCGTTGTTTTTCAGTGCCCCTACATCAAAGTGAATCCTTCAAAATGTAAGGGCGCTGAAAAAGTGCGCCCTTACACTTTTCACAATTTTTTCCCTGAAACACTTCAAACTTGCCCAATTCAGTCCTAAACCTCGCTCCTTCCATTTTGTGCATCGTTTTGCGTGCCTTGTCATCCGCTCCACGCTTTCCCATCATCATTGCTCGTTTCGCGCATTCCCATGCTATTTAACGACTAATGTTTGTTCTGGATCGACACCTTGCAGTCTCTTTTCAGGATCTTCAAAGTTGATTGATCAAAGATTCAGTCGCTCTTGATGACTACCAGTAAACCTCCGTCTTCTTCAAAAGCAAAGGGAAAAATGAAATATAAATATCAAGGTGTCTATCCACCGACTGTAGTGGTCTCCAAGGTGGAAGAAATAAAAGACACAGAAGTTGGCCATCAAGACTTGATTTTACCAAAACTGAGATGAAACCTCTTCCTGACCTGATGAGAGCAATTGTACATAGTAACCTGCATTTGGTAGCTATGTTTCCTACCGCTGCACACAATACGGAATTTGTCCTTCAAATGGCATCTCATTACATCAAGGAAAGCAGAAGTGTGATCGATTCTTCTGGGCACGAGATTTTAAGACTCGACCCTGACTTCTTTGACATTGTGTTTGTTATCACCGAATCTAGCGACGCTTTCGTTCCGGATAACCCCCCCTCTGAAACTTGTTAGTTTCCTAGGATTAAGTATGAAGTTCAGAATACGCGCCAACGAAATTGATTTCAGCTACCACCAATCGCGTTTAAAATAGAATAGTCAATTCGAGCATCCCCTATGTTAAGCGCCAAGGCCGAAGCGAGCCCCGCCGAGATCTCACTGATGTTCGTATAGCGGTGAAGCGATGACGCCGCTGAAAGAATGGCGGCTCTGCTTTCGAAACCAAATTTCGTATGAAGAAGTCTTGATGGCAAATTTAGCACCCATGGCTTCAAAAATGTAATAGCGCCGAATTTTAGCGCCATTACACTTTTTCCTGAGACTTAAACTTTTTATTGGCCTTGGCACGTTTCTTCATGATTTTCGTGTTTTTCGTCAATCGTGCCACTTTTCGTGCCTAAATTTATTGCTCGACTTGAGTTAGGTTTTCGATTTTCTCTTTCACTTAAAAGTGTTTGAATTCGCCATTTTCATTGTTATGATTTTTGTTCTTCCTCTCTTCATGCTGGGCGAGTTTTCTTCAAACTGCAAACACGTGTTTTAGAATTTCACATTCTTCTCCAGCAATCTTCGCGTTTTGTCTTGGTAAGTCTATTATCCTTGCTTTCTCTCCTTTTTCATTCGTTTTTGTATATGTTCTAAGTTTTTCATATGTGTTTTTATCTTTCTTTTGTTCTCTTCAAACGTCTTTCATCTTCCCACGCGTTTCCTTCCTCTCCATTCGCGTTTTTTCTTCATTCGCGTTTTTCTCCATATGCGTTTTTCTCTATTCGCGTTTTTTCATTTTACCCTCATACGTTGGAACCCTCACATTCCATTTTGAAAGCTCATTCTTTCATTCTTCTTCCTAACGTTTCATTTGCAATCTCCTCTTTGCGCGTCATTCTTTGAATATGTTTCTCTCCAACGTTTTTTGTGTTGGCTTCCTTCTTTGTCGCCCTCTCTATACGCTTTGGTGCGAACATTGAAGAGATCTATTGTTTTGAAAGAGGGTTTCTTTAGTTCTTGAATGCTTACACAACGGTGATGAGACGAACTTGAATTGTAATTCCATGAAACAAATACTTTGCCTACCCCGAGCACCGTTTTCATGAGCCTCTGCATTTGTTTTGTCAAAATATGCAAAAGATGCTGAAGCGCCAAATTTTAGCACCATGACATGTTAAACATGTTAAGTTAAAATCTAACTCTGAAAAGTGCAAGGGCGCTAAAATTTAGCGCCCCTACATCAAAAGTGAAATTTCCAAAATGTAAGGGCGCTGAATTTTGGCGCCCTTACACTTTTTACAATCTTTTCCAGTTGAGCTTCATTTCTGACCTTTTCACTCCTGAACCTTGTTCCTTCTGTTTTTGTGCATCGTTTTGCGTGCCATATCATCCGCTCCATGCTTTCCCATCATCATTGCTCGTTTCGCGCATTCCCATGTTTCCTAATGACTAATGTTTGTTCTGGCCCCGCACCTTGCAGTCTCTTTTCAAAAATATTCAAAGTCAGAGTGATCAAAGTTCTAGTTGTTTCTGATGACTGCCAGTAAACCTCCGTCTTCTTCGAAAGCAAAAGGCAAAATGAAGTACAAATATCAAGGTGTCTATTCACCGACCGTGGTGTCCTCCAAGGTGGAAGAGATAAAAGACACAGAGGTTGGTCATCAGGACTTGGTTGACTTTGCGAAGCAAACAGAGACGAAGCCTCTTCCTGATCCAATGAGAGCAATCGTACACAGCAACCTTCATTTGGTGGCAATGTTCCCTACAGCTGCACATAATACAGAGTTTGTTCTTTAGGTGGCGTCTCACTACATCAGAGAAAGTAGAAGTGTGATCGATTCTTCTGGGCACGAGATTCTGAGACTCGACCCTGATTTCTTTGACATTGTTTTCAAGGTTCCTCATATGGAGAAATACATTGATATTTCTATATCAAAAGCACAAGAGGTCTTTGACGCTGATCCCAATAAAGCTAAACACTTAATAAACACTCAATGGTTAAAGAAGCCTAGATCATCTGTTTCCGGATGGCCGAAAGGACTCCTGCGAAGTGATTTCAAGGATGACGTCAAAGATATGATCACATTCTTAAGCAGAGTGAAAGGCTTGCCGGAATCATCCACTTTTCATGATTGGATGTATGAATACATCAGGATCATAAGAAGACAGAAGGTGCATATTGACTGGGGCAAACAGATCAGTGATGAGATACATGAGCAGTTGATCAATGCTCCTTCTACATTGAAGTTCTATATGACTTCTTACCTGGTGTACGCGGCCACTGTAATGAGAGAATTCCCAGGTCTATCTACAAAAGGGAATTGGATGATGGTACCTGTGTACAGATTTTTCTATCAATTGGAGCTGAAAGAAAGCTTTCATCACTTCAGGCGGGTCACAGATGCTTTCTTTGCGCCTTTGTAAGAACCCTCTCGAGCCGGATTCTTGAGAACACAAATTTTCTGCCTTATGTATCTTATTGACTTGGGGTTTTGATTATAAATAATAATATTATTGCCAGGCAAAGCAAGAAATAACAAATATAAATGCACAAGGGAATAACGATATCTTTGCAATGTATGCTAACTGCTGTAGCAAGCTCTTAAGTTTTTTATTACTAACAGATTGCAAACTCGCTATTACAAACATTCAATACTTAGCAACATATAATGCCTGTACATTTATTATCATCATACCCGGATAGCTGGAGTTGAAACTTGGTAATTCTGATACAGATTACCAGCAGCAATAATCAGCCTTGATTCCAATGCCTAGCTCAAGTAGAAACCTTCTCCACCTTAATTCAATTGTCCTAAGAGTGCAACCGCCTGGCAGCCCCCTATTGGTGAAGGAATGGAGTCAATGCCTTAGACGTTTCAGCCTCAGACCTACACATCTCAGTGCAGCAGGTTCAGTACAGCCTGTAGGTGGTGATTTTGCCCTTGCATAAGGACCACGTGCATCAAATATGCATTGTACCAACAGCAACAACCCTTTTACAACAGCTATTAACTTGCATAGGCAAGAAACGTCTTCAAACCCTTGTGAGCAACCTTCAAACCAATCTCAGATAAAAGCCCACGTGCCACTGGAATAAAGATACAGCCAGCAACAAATATAATCTTTAATGTTTCTATAATGTCTTTTAAAGCTGCTAGTAGATATAGGTCTGTTCTCAAATGGAATTCTTCACAAACCCTTGAATTCCCTTGAGGTAATCTCTTCAAATCTGCACAATACTGTAGCAAATACTATTCCCGTGCACTGTAGCGTTTCACTATTCACGTGTTACTGTTCACGATCACTGTAGCTACGACACTATTCACACAGATACTGTTCACGCGATCACTGTAGCTAGAACACTGTTCATGCGTCACTGTAGCAGCCAACACAAAGCTTGGAAACTGATTGTTAGTGGCTGCCAATGATGAATCTTCGGGTCTGCACTTGAAAACCTTCAATAATCTTCAAACCCTAAATAAAATCTTCACCTTTAAGCACAAATAGAACTTCTGGATGAAGCTCTCTTGAATGCCAAATTCAATGGATATTTCACCACCTCAAATGGCTGCAACACTAAAGAGTTTATCGTTCTTTAATGGCTTGAGAGACAGAAACCCTAGGCTTCTCCTTCTCAGAGAAATTCTCATCAAAACAAATGCTCAATCCAATAATCATCTCATAATCAGTTCGATTTGTCTTGGCAGTATATATATCTCCTTTCAAGAATTCGACCCAAAGCAATCTTTTAATAATCATTTAAATAAATGATTAATTTCGCCCTTTTTGACTTAGGACAAATATTTAATAAATGGCGTCCCCTTTTGATTAATAATTAAATGCTCATTTAATTATTATTTTAACCCCTCTTTTATAAAGTATTAAATACTTTATAACTCGCCATTTAATAATTTTAATATTTCATTAAAGTGACTTTATATTATAAAGTCAAATTCATAAACATTTAATAAATATTAAATGCCCAAGTAAACACTGTATGTTCATCAGATCATCAAACTAGGTCGAAACTGAGCTGACCAACTGAACCAGGTGCCCTGCTAAAAATAGCAACTCCTGCCTGCCTGACTTACTATAAATAGTAAGTATCTGTAAATCACTCTGGAAACGTCTGCTAGGGCCCAAACCTGAATCAACTCAAGGCAACGCCTTGAAACTCCTATAACTACCAAGGGAAGTCCCTTCCCCATCACATTTGTTCTTATGAGGGTCAAAATGATAGGCTAATCCTTACTACTTAACTCCATGCCTCTGTGAAAAATGGGACATTATAAATTTGCTTTCAATTTTGATCCGCCTTGAAAGAAGGAGAGCAATCCCATGAGCGATAAGGTGGTAAGTAAAGTTGGATGCCTATTTCTTCAATTCTAACGCTTACTTAATTTGAGAGTAGGGTGCTATTAATCGGTCCCTTTACATACATCCTTCGGATAAGTGGGTTCTCGCTGGAAACTCTTGCGCATGTACTGGATGCAAAAGAACGGCTAGCTAAACTACAAGCATGGACCGGGTTCCTTAACGCACCATTGGTCGATATACTATCCCTACTGCACAAAAGGCTAAGTTTGTTTATGCTGAAATGCAGATCATGACAATCAAGACCTACAGGTATAGGTTTGATTTTGATTACTGAGATGTCAAAAAAAGGTTGCAAAAGGGTCACCATCACAAGTACCGCTTTGAGGACATCTGGGCAGATTGCAGAGATGAAGAAGCCAATTTGGAAATGGACGGCCGCAGATTGATCGTCACAGATCGTAGATCTTGATATTGCTGACCTACCAGAGGACTTTACAGATCCAGGTGATATCATGAATGCTGTCTATGATGAACAAGGAATTGCTAAAAGGCCGTTGCCTGCAATTCAATGGTCTAGGAAAGAAGTTACCAGCATAAGAGAGAGGTTGAGGCCAATCCTAGCCAACACTGCAAAATGGTTACATAAGCATGGTTATGAAATAAAAAGTTTCAGAACAGACTTGGAAGGAGAAGAATCCGAAGCAGAAGCTCGCCAACAGCAAGAACTCCGCAACAAAAATAAATCAGCAGTTGTTCCCACTTCTTCGCGAAGAGGTCCTAGGATCAAGTTTACTGTTGGCAAGAAAGATACCCAGTCCGTCCCAGATACAGAAATCACGGAATCTAATCCATCCCGCTCTAAGGGTAAAAAGTCTATTCCAGAGGCAGGACTTGCTCAAAGAAGAAACTTCAAGGACTCAATCTGTCAAGATGAAGATTCAGTGAGAAGGCACTGGCTTAAGAGGTTTCGGAAGCGGCAAGAGTCTCAAGAAGATTCTAAAGAAGGATCCAAGGTGATTTTGAAGGTGAACCAGACCTGGAGAGACAAAGAGGGTGATCACCGTGAACCCGGGCATGATCAAGAAAGAACTACTTCTCCTCCTGAGAATGTAGTTGAAGAAATTCCCAGAACGTCATCGCCTGTGACTTCCAATGTTCCTCATACCCCTCCAAATTCAAAGACTCCTCCACCTCCTGTTCCCTCGCCACCTATTCCTACCACATGCATTCCTGCAGTCGAGATATCCACTATCCCTGCAGCATCAACCTCACTTGATACTCCCTCAGTGACAAGCATTCATACGGTTGATATACTGTCGAGTCCTCCATCGTCCATTCCTAGCCTGTCTTCGCCAACGTATGATATCACTTCTGAAAATGAATTCAATCGTTTCATGAATGAGTCAATGCGTGATCAGCTCAATGTGCCAACTACAAGAGCAATGATGACAGACACTTCTCCTATTGTCACGATACCCATGGTAACTTCAGACGTGACAATAACTTCAGAAGTAGCAATGACGGCTGAATTGACAGTAAATCCAGAAGTTCACACTTCCATTCTTCCCCCTTGGCTAATATCTCAAGTGTCGAAGCGTAAAAAGCAAATGATTTCTCCGGAGGAGCTCGACCTCGAAGAGATAGTCCTTCCAAAAGCTAAAGGGAAGAAAAAGGCAAAGGTATACTCAAGGCTGAACGTTGATAAGTCTGGCCACAAGTATGCAGAGATTGGCATACCACCGCATGAAGAAGGTGATGTCAATATGGAAGACTACACAGTGACAAAGGTCCAGCTTGGCAAGGTTACCAATGAAAGTGCAAAAGCCGATGCGCAAGTCACTAGATATCTTGGTTGGAAGACTGGATAAAGTAGAGCAAGCTCGCAATATGTACAAACAGAGGGCAGAGCATTATGCCACTGTTGTAAAGAGACTTGCAGGTTCTCCAAGTAATGCACAACCACTGACAATGGTAAGTATTGAAGACCCAGCGGTCAAGAAAGCTGAGAAGTTCGCCTCCAAAGGCAGAGTGTTGTATGATTTTGTTGAGAAGATCATTGAACATGGATCTCAGATTATAATGGCTGCAGACGAGAAAACTACCTTGTTGGCCAAGCTCACCACAGAGCTTGATAAAGAAAAAAGTGTACTTTCCCAGGAGCGCAGAGACATGGAAAAATGCCTGTTGTCATGGTCGGAGATGAAACAGGTAAAGCTCAGTAAATTGGTGGAAGTTGGGGTAATTCCTGACAAAGAAAAGTTCGTTGAGGTAAGAGAATCATTGAAACATCAAATTCAAGTAATTCAATCTCTTACGGAAGATCTCCACCAAGTACAGGAAGATGTCGAAGGACATCGTGTTATTCTTGAAAAAGGTATCAAAGAGTTGCCTGGTCAACTTCTTGAGGAAAATCGTATCTTCTTGCCGGCCACAGAAATATCTCAGATCTACAAGGAAGCCATCATGAAATTGATTGACAGTTCAGACTTCTCAGAAGCTTCATTGAACATCATTTGTGATACAAGGCTCACATTGGATAACCTGAAAACACATCTTGACAGGTGCAAGAAGGTTCACTCATCTGCCATGAGATCGATCACAAGAATTCACACCATTGTGGATTACACCGTTGGTCCAGATGAGAAGTTTGTGCAGTAGACTAGGAGGAAATATGAAGACTTCCGCGCCCAAAGCGAAGAAACATGAAGCGGCCTCCTATTCTCCAGTGTTAGACATTTCCGGTGCATCCCTTTATGCATCTTGTAAATATTTCTTGACATTTTCGAATGTCTTTTTGTAAATTGTAATTACACCAAGCTCGAAGATGTAATATTTTGAAAACAAATTACACTTTGACTTTGGTCAAAGTTAGGTGAGATCTCCTAAAATCGCTCACCTAACTTTCCTTAATTTCCTCAATCAGTTTCCTAATTTTGCTCATCCCTCTTTCTATATAATGTGAGGGATTTCCATTGTAAATTTATCCTTTAGTATTTTGCAACGAAGTGCTGCCCTTTTTGAAGCAAATTTGTGAAACTTTGCGTTCATGCTTTGTGAATGGAATTTGATCAATAAAGAAGAGGATTGCAAACCAAACTTTGCGTTGGATTCGATACTTTTATGAATTGATCTCATTGGTGGTAATTAGGTGATGAAATCTGAAGGACTCTAAGTGATTTATGTAAACTTTGTGTTGCATCTATTATTTAGATTTGCATTTGTGTTTTCGTTTATCTTTCGGTTGAATGATCTACAAGACTTTGTGCTTGTAATCGTTCATGCTCTTGGATACTTTCAGTTGAATGATCTACAAGACTTTGTGCTTGTAATCGTTCATGCTCTTGGATACTTTCGGTTGAATGATCTACAAGACTTTGTGCTTGTAATCGTTCGTGCTCTTTGATACTTTTGTTGGATGATCTACAAGACTTTGCGCTTGTAATTGTTCATGTTGTTCGAGGAATTGCTGCGTCTAAGAAGACTTTGTGCTTCTAACGTGACAAATGGTACACTCTTCACAGATCCAACATTGAAAAAGCTACGGAACGACTTTGTGCCTTCATGAGCTTTCTCTTTTACTTTATTTGTCTATTGTTAATTACTTTTGGTATCTCTACGCTTTGCTTTGACAAGATAGAGGTATTGGTATTACTGCTAGTTGTTCGTTTCAAGTTGTTAAGAATTGTGAACTTCCAACAGTGAAGCATTGTAAACATCTTCTCTGAAAAAAGAGAGAAGGATGAATGTAACACACTCCCCCCACTTCGCAAGTTTTGTGTACATTTTGTAATTACTTGTTTGTTTTACTATCGTTTATGTTAGCAATAAGAAGGGCGCCTCCCCTTTCCGAGAGGAGAGATTCATATCTCACATAGCTGTGGCTGAAGTCCAAGTTGTGTAATCTATCGAAAAGCTGATTACATAATTTTCACCCAGATCGATTCTTCTGGGCACGAGATTTTAAGACTCGACCCTGACTTCTTTGACATTGTGTTTAAGGTTCCTCAGATGGAGAAATACATTGACATCTCTATACAAAAAGCACAAGAAGTCTTTGACGCTGATCCCAACAAGGCTTAAAACCTAATAAATACTCAATAGTTGAAGAAGCCTAGACAATCTGTTTCTAGATGGCCAAAGGGGCTCCTGTGAAGTGATTTCAAAGATGACATCAAAGATATGATCATATTTTTAAGCAGAGTAAAAGGCTTGCCTGAATCATCCACTTTTCATGATTGGATGTATGAATACATCAGAATTATAAGAAGACAAAAGGTGCACATTGACTAGGGCAAACAGATCAGTGATGAAATACATGAGCAGCTGATCAATGCGCCTTCCACATTGAAATTCTATATGACTTCTTACCTGGTGTACGCAGCAGCTGTAATGAGACAATTTCCAGGTCTATCCACAAAAGGGAATCGGATGATGGTACCCGTGTACAGATTTTTCTATCAACTTGAATTGAAGGAAAGCTTCCATCACTTCAGGCGGGTTACAAATGTTTTCTTCGCACCTTTTCTTTTCAATTTTGATCCAGCTCTCGAAAGGAGGGTATCTGATGAGGCTTATAAGGTGGTAAGTAAAGTTGGATGCCTATTTTTGCAATTCCCAACGTTTACTTATTTGAGAGTAGGGTGCTACACTGGTTGTCCTTACATGTTGCCACGTTATCCTTCGGATAAGTGGGTTCTCATGGAGACGTGCAGACAGTTGATTTCAGTGCATAAAGAACGAAGAAGTAACCACAAGCATGGATTCAAGTTCCCACTGACAATCGGCAGATATACTATCCCAACTGTACAAAAAGCCAAGTCTGTTTATGCTGAAATGCAGATCATGACAATCAAGACCTACAGGTATAGGTTTGATTTTGATTACCGAGATGTCAGAAAGAAATTACAGAAGGGTCATCATCACAAGTACTGTTTTGAAGACATCTGGGCTGATTGTAGAGATGAAGAAGCCATTCGCAAAATGGACTATTGCAGGTTGACTGTTTAGCAGATCAGAGACCTTGATATTGCTAACCTACCAGAGGATTTTACAAATCCTGGCGATATCATGAATGTTGTCTATGATGAACAAGAGGTTTCTAAAAGGCCGTTGCCTACAATTCAATGGTCTAGGAAAGAAATTACCAGCATGAGAGAGAGATTGAAGCCAATCCTAGCCAACACTGCAGAATGGTTACATAAGTATGGTTATGAAATGAAAAGTTTCAGAACAGATTTGGAAGGAGAAGAATCCGAAGCAGAAGCTTGCCGACAGCAAGAACTCCGCATGAAAAATAAATCAGCGGCTGTTCCCACTTCTTCACGAAGAGGTCCCAGGATCAAGTTTACTGTTGGCAAGAAAAATACCCAGTCTATCCCAGAAGGAGAAACCACAAAATCCGATCCATCTCGCTCTAAAGGTAAAAATTCCATTCCAGAGGAGATAGATTCCGATGAGGAAGGTACTTCTAGTGACCAATCCGTTGAAGATGAAGACTCAGCAGAAGCAGACTCCGATGCAGAAGAGGTTTCTGAAAGCGGACAAGAGTCTGAAGAAGATTCTGAAGAAGAATCTGAAGGTGATTCCGAAGGTGAACCAGAATCAGAGAGACAAGAGGGTGATCAACAGGAACCCAGGCATGATCAAGAAAGAACTACGTCTCCACCTGAGAATTTAGTTGAGGAAATTCTTAGAACGTCATCGCCTGTGATTTCCAGTGTTCCTCATACCCCTCCAAGTTCAAGAACTCCTCCACCTCCTATTCCCTCATCACCCATTCCTACCACATACATTCCTGCAGTTGAGATATCCACTATTCCTGCAGCATCAACCCCGCTTGATACTCCCTAAGTGACAAGCATTCATATGGTTGATATACTGTCAAGTCCTCCATCATCCATTCCTAGCCTGTCTTCACCAATGTATGATATCACTTCTAAAAATGAATTCAATCGTTTCATGAATGCGTGATCAGCTCAATGTGCAGTCTACAGAAGCAATGATGACAAACGCTTCTCCTATTGTCACAATACCCATGGTAACTTCAGATGTGACAATAACTTCGGAAGTGACGATGACAACTGAGTTGACAGTGAATCCAAAAGTTCACACCTCCTTCCTTCCCCCTTGGCTTATATCTCAAGTGTCGAAGCGGAAGAAGCAAATGATCTCTCCAGAGGAGATCGACCTCGAAGAGATAGTCCCTCCAAGGCTAAAGGAAAGAAAAAGGCAAAGAATATGCACTCAAAGGTGAGCGTTGACAAAGGCCAACCTTAAATTATCAGGTGGCATACCACCACCGAGACGATGTCAATATGGAAGACTACACAGTGACAAAAGTCCAGCTTGGCAAGGTTACCAATGAAAGTGCAAAAGCAGATGCACAAGTGACATTGGATATCTTGGCTGGAAGACTAGATAAAATGGAGCAAGCTCGCAACATGTACAAGCAGAGGGCAGAGCATTATGCCACTGTTGTAAAGAGACCTGCAGGATCTCCAACTAATGCACAACCACTGACAGTGGTAAGTATTGAGGACCCAGCTGTCAAGAGAGCTGAGAAGTTCGCCTCCAAAGGCAGAGTGTTGTATGATTTCGTTGAGAAGATCATAGAACACGGATCTTAGATCATAATTGTTGCGGATGAGAAAACTACCTTGTTGGCCAAGCTCACCACAGAGCTTGATAAAGAAAAAAGTGTACTTTCCCAGGAGCGTAGAGATATGGAAAAATGCTTGCTGTCATGGTCACAGATGAAGCAGGTAAAGCTCAATAAACTGGTGGAAGTATGGGTAATTCCTGACAAAGAAAAGTTCATTGAGGTAAGAGAATCCTTGAAACATTGAATTCAAGTAATTCAATCTCTTACGGAAGATCTCCACCAAGTGCAGGAAGATGTCGAAGGGCATCGTGTTATTCTTGAAAAAGGTATCAAGGAGTTACCAGGTCAACTTCTTGAAGAGAATCGTATCTTCCTGCCGGCCACAGAAATATCTCAGATCTTCAAAAAAGCCATCATGAAGTTGATTGACAGTTCAAACTTTTCAGAAGCCTCACTAAACATCATTTGTGATACAAGGCTCACATTGGATAACCTGAAAACGCATCTTGACAGGTGCAAGAAGGTTCACTCATCTGCCATGAGATCGATCACGAGAATTCACACCATTGTGGATTACACCGTTGGTCCGGATGAGAAGTTCGTGCAGGAGACCAGGAAAAAATACGAAGACTTTCGCGCCCAAAGCAAGGAAACATGAAGAAGGTTCCTGATCTCCAGTGTTAGACATTTCCGGTGCATCCCTCTATGCATCTTGTAAATAGTTCTTGACATCTTATATGTCTTTTTTTAAATTGTAATCGCACCAAGTTCGAAGATGTAATCTTTTGAAAACAAATTACACAGTTTTGACTTTGGTCAAAATTAGGTGAGATTTCCTAAAATCTCTCACCTAACTTTCCTTGATTTCCTCAATTAGATTCTTAATTTTGCTCATCCCTCTTTCTATATAATGTGAGGGATTTCTATTGTAAATTTATCCTTTAGTATTTTGCAACGAAGTGCTGCCCTTTTTGAAGCAGAATTGTGAAACTTTGTGTTCATGCTTTGTGAATGAAATTTGATCAATAAAGAAGAAGATTTGCGAAGCAGGACTTTGTATTTGGATTCGATAATCTTGTGCGTTGATCTCATTTGGTGTTGATGGCTTATGGAGTCGGATCCTAAGTAATTCATATAAGCTTTGTGTTATCCTTTATTTAAGATTTTCATTTGTGTTTTGTTGCATCTTTGGTTTGAATGATCTACAAGACTTTGTGCTTATGATTGTTTCATGCTCCTAGAAATTTTCATCTAAAGAAGACTTTGTGCTTCGCGTGACAAACAGCACTTTCCGCGGATCTACATTGATAAAAACTCTGGGAGGCGACTTTGTTACTTGTAAGTGAGAGCTTTCCGCGCTTTTTATTTTACTAAGTTCATTGTCACAGCTTTATCTCTATGCTTTGGCAACGAATGAGTATTGGCATTCTACTTGTTATTAGTTTAGAGTTATTAAAGGAATTGCAGGCTTTAGCGGTGGTTTGCGGCATCTTCTCTAAAGAGAAGGGATGGATGACATTTCCTTACATTAAGTATTGTGGCGTTTGGAAATTTGCTTGTTTGTTTGGCTATCATGTTTGTTTTGAATAAAATTTTTTGCGCTTCACTGAAGATTTTGCTAGCTAGTACCCCAAATTTGTTGAGTGATGTTAGAGGTCACACGGGCTTTTCAAATATGGGTTGTATGCCGTTTTAAGTGTCGATCATTCGAGGAATTTCAAGAGAGTGAAATGGAAGGAAAATCAAATCAAATTTTTAAATGCTGGAGGGAGCCGTGCAAAGGCACTAGCGGGACTTGATCTATTTTTGGGTTTAATGTCACCTCTAGCAGAACGCATTTGTCGTTATCGCGTCGACTTAAGCAGCGGGCTCATTAAACATCAGAGTAGGGACCCTGTTTGTTAGATTCTGGAGGAAGATATGAAGCAAAGCGAGGAGCAATGACGAGAATTAGCTGCATTTTAGAGGAAAGGAAAAACGGAAAAGAGCCTGGCCGCTACTGGTGATCTCAGATATTCAGCTTGTCCATGTTATGTCCAGCTATCCGTTGCCTCTCTCCATCAGATTAGAAGATAACCTGTTAGCCTGCAGTCAGAGGTTTAGTGATATTTTGGCCAATTCCAAAAATGGCTATCTCTAGAGGAAAAAGAGCACCTTTTGAAAAAAGCGCCCTCCTTTTTGACCTCTGTCATGTCCCCATTTTTGACGAGCATCAGAGTTCGTAAGATTGGCCTATCAGGAGACCCTCGTAGGCTGACAGAGTGGTTAGAGGGTCGTTTGGGAGCTTAACGGAAACCTTACGATTGACGGTGTTGGTCGGTAAGCGCCGTTTAGGGCTCAGGTAGACTTTATGCCAGGTACTTCGGTTACGCGTAGGCGGCGTGGGACCCTTCAACATTTTTTAGCGGTGTAACTTTGGCGGCGTTGGGAATCGCCCAGGTGTTAGGTAGAAGCTTGAGCCAGGCGATGTCCAGGATGAGAGCGAGAAATATTAATATTTAATTGTATTAATTAAATATTAATTATTTAATGTTTATAATATAAAGTTATAAATTTTAATTATAACTTAAGTGATTCTCATAAAGGGGGCGCCCAACATCAGGGAAGGGGCCATTTGCATATTAAATTTATAATTTAATATTTTGGCCGAGACTATTGAAAGATTAAAAGAATTAAAAGTTAAATATATTAAAATTCCCTATTATTAAGGAAATCGCACTTTTGAGCAATAAAGAGGTTTTGCCTTGGGAATTGAGGGATTATGACATTTATGAATTTAAAATTGATCAGTCTTGCCTGAGAACGGAGACCTTAGGGTTTGAGTTCGATATTCGTTGGAGAACGAGCCATCTCCATTGAATCAGTTCAGAGGGTGTGAGATATCCCACTTTAGATTTCTTTACCCGGTTATTGAGATTTCTTCATCCAGAAGAAATTACAGAGCTTCAGAGAATTAATTGACCTCAGAGGTTATCTATTTACAGAGTTTTCAGAGAGCTTATTCTTTCAGAATACATTCATTCACATAGGCGCACCAGATCTCAGAGATTAGGCAGTGAAGATAGAAGGACGTACTTTATTGTTATTGCTGCTGTTTAAAGAAGGCCGTACTTTTCTGTACCTGGCCGTACTGTTCAAAGAGAGCCATACTTGGGTTTCAGAGCAAAACATCTCTTTCCTTTGCAGTTTGATTTCAATCATCAAGGCGCCTAATATCACAGAGTTTCTGGAGTCTCAAAAGGGAGCCGTACAAATCTAAGTTGTTGCTGTCAGCAGGTCGTACCAGACTGTCAGGCCGTACCAGCAGCAAAAGGACATCTTTCTTCATCAATGCAAAAACGCCTATCTTCAGACCACCTTTCTTCATCATCTGGAAGCGCTGGGGTTGCTGGAGGTGTTTGAGAACAACAGACTGGAGGAGAAAACAATTAATTATTGCAGCCGTACCTTCTCAGCTGTTCATTTATTGCTGTATCAAAAAACCAGGTTTCAATATGTTATTGCCTTTTATCTTGCATGTGTTTGGAACATCATTGTAATCATTGCAGAAGTGGAATATATTGTCTGGCTTCAGTATTTGAGATAATTATTATTATTTTCCATAGTTATATATTTTATTTGAATTTATTTCCAATATCTTTCAAAAATCGCAATTTCTTGTATTGCACAAAAAAAACGTCAAAAACGTTCAAAAACCCAAAAACATCAGAAAACTATCAGATTCAGGATTAGGGGAAACTTAGGGTTTCTACAGACCTCTCAGATGATGTTTTCTTGGGAGATGTTCCTTTGCAGTTGTTTTGTGGAATGGTTTCAACTTCACGTTGTGTTGTACTCAAAACCAAAATTTTTGCTTCACTAAGGCATTTTGCTTAATTGAGTCTTAATCTTGTTAAAGTGTTGTCAGAAGGTCATTTTTGGGGTTTTTAAATATGGAGTTGGTGTCAGTGTCATGTTAGTCTGTTACTGAAGTAATTCAAGGAAAATGAAAATCTGAATGAAAATCATTGAAATTTTCTATCTTTGGAGAAGGGAGCACATTTTCAAATGGGCGCCCTATCTTTTAGGGGCCCATATCCTGTTTTTAGGGTTTGTCACCTCCAGCAAACATTTGTCCGGAATCACGTCAGCTTTGCAGTGGGCTATCAAGTTTATCAAACGGATCTGTTTCGGGCAAGTTATGGAAGATATAGCGCAAAATGAGGTGAAAGCGAGAATTGGCTAACACTGGAGAAAAGCGCAGCCTTTGGAAAAGGCGCCCATCTTTTTGAGGTGCCAAATGTAGGTTTTTGGCTAAATGCCACCCAAGATGTTTATCTTACTTTTGTTCGAGCTTCGCGACACATCCGTCAGTGGGTGAATTTGAGTTGCTGAAGTGCCTGAACCTGAGGTCGAACATAGGGTCAAATCTTAGTCAAAATATCAGAGGAAAAAGCAAAAGAGCACATTTTTAGAAAGGCGCCTAAGCTTTTCAAGTCTTTAATGCCTTCTTTTTGATGATCTCAAATATTCAATGTGTCCGTGTTACGTTCAGCTTTCCGTTGCCTGTCTTCGTCAGATTAGAAGATGTCTCAGCAGCTTGCAGTCGAAGTTTTTGTGTTATTTTAGTCATTTCCAGAAATGGCTGTCTGGAATGAAAAGAGCAATTTTTCAAAAAGGCGCCCTTGTTTTTCACCCCTCAGATGATGTTTTCTTGGGAAATGTGCCTTTGTAGCTGTCGTGCAGAATGAGGTCAGCTCCACAGTGAACCTGAGATCCAGTCCTGAAAGTTGGTAAAACAGAAGTTATGAAGGATTTATCTTTCCCTTCGTACGAGATGCGGAAGTCAAAGTTTGACTAAGTCTGAGAAAAAGCGCAGCTTTGGGAAAAGGCGCTTGGATTTTTGAGCCTTCAAATGTCAGTTTTATGGTTTCCAGTCTCAAGATATCTTTTTGTTAGGTTTCTTGCTTAAAGCTCACACCCATTTTACTGTTAGCTAGCCATTGGGAGAAGTCAAATTCAACCGGTGTCAAAGGATGAACAGAGGTCCCGGCAGAGGTTTTGTAATGTCCCCGTTTTTAGCACTTCACTTTTCAGTGATTGATAGCCTATTCCCAGTGTGCTGTCGGCTAATCAGTGGCAAAAATTAGGGTTTCTTGTTTTGGAGGATGCTTTTGCTCGAGGTTGGTTGTTTTAATGGCGGATTCTTTCTGGGTTTTCAGAGAGCTTCGTAGTGGTATGTTTTTCTTGGCATTCTGAGCACCTTTAGGAATTTACTATTTTTAGTAAATTCTATTTTTAGCAGTGGTCTAGTCAGCATCAGCTCAGTCAACTTTCCTCTTCGGGCAGTGCATTGGGAAATTCTCATTTTTGGCTTAAGGGGTTCATTTTGGAGAAATAAGTTATTCTTAAGTCAAAATGTTTTATTTTAAAATATCCCTTGGCCTAGTGATATAACTTAACAGTTGTTTTAAAGAAGGGGCTTTGAGGGGTATTTTCTCATGAAGGAAATATTTTAATATTTCTAAAGTTTATAATTGCTCAAGGGAAAATGGACGCCTTTTTGAAGGAGTTTATATTTTATTAAAAAAAGAAGTGATTTATATCTCTCAAGGAAAGTACGCCACTTTGAAGAAAGAGCTTTGGTCAAAGATTAAACCTAAAAGCAGCTAGGGATTAGGGCGCACTTTCTAGATGCCTCCGGAGTCTTCTCTTCATTCTATAAAGGAGGTTCCTTCTCTTCTTTGGACCATCTTTTGTCTATACTATTGTTATGCTGCCGAAATGGTTGCTGGATTGCTTTGAGGAATGAATGCCTCCTAGCCTTGGCTCGACTTCGTGCTTGAGAGATAGCACCTAGTGGAGAAGTTTGCTTATTTTGAGTGAGCTTGTAGTGAGGTTTGCATTGTAGTGTTGTTTTGCCATTAGAAGTTCAGTTTATTGCATTTTATGTCATTTTCTGGAGTTGCTGATAACAGGGCTGATCTGTAGTTTCACTCATAAATCAGAAAACAAAAATAATCTCATTCTGGGTATTGTGTCATTGCATCTTATTGGTAAGGGTGCCCCTTCATGAATATTTGCAGATTTTAATACGAAGCATATGATTTTATAATGCAAATCCGTCATTCCTTGAAGGCCGTACTTTCTGGAGTGCGTTGGGATTCGTGTCAGTAATTAATAACCATTTTTAGATGCCATTTCTTATTACTAAGTTAGGTGCCATCATTTTGAGGGTCTATTGCATCAGATTTGAGATCATTGGGTGAGAAATGAGAGAGTTATGAGCATATTGCTAGGGATCTGTGTTGCTGGTTATTTATTTAAAGTGCAGGTCTGTCATAACCAGATTTAAGAAATCTGCATTTTCTTCCTTGGATCGGAGTTAAGAAATCATTAAAGGCTTTGTCAAAGATTCCAGGATGTTGCAGCTATTTGAAGAGCTCTAATACTTGATCTTGCAGGGATTTACATATTCATTGTAAGCTGAACAGTAGTACTGTCAGCATTTCCTTCAGTCTTACTTTACATTCTATTGATGCAATTGTATTTCTGTATATCTCCGTCATATGGTAGCTCCCATTCCGTCTCGGGTTGGAAAGCACATTCTTGACGTCGAGTACTTCAGCATTCCTGCTTATTTCCTTTAATTGCATTGTAATTCCTTTTATCTCCGCCATATGGTCGCCTCAATTCCATACTGGATTGGGTAGCACATACTTGGTGTCGAGTTTGCTTTTAGTACTTGTAGCGTAGAAGATCCTCTGACCATATGTTCGTCCTTCGCGGACACATTCTTGGTTAGAGTTACCTTCAATTGCATTTTGTTTAAGGCACTGACGATCCTCTTGCCATATGACAGCCTCTCTCGTGTTGAGATTGAGTGCACATTCTTGGCAACGAGTTATTTGTAATCTGCTGGTTTGAATTATCTAAACCTAACGGGTGCTCTCTGCATTGTTGTGTACTTGGCAAAAATTGAAAAAAATTGGCTCGGAATATTTCAGTCTCTAAGGCCCAACCACTACACCAAAAGACCGGCTTGTTAGTAAGGGCGGCTACCCAGGGTGTTAAGGGCGACAACTAGGGAGGAATCTTTCACCACCGAAGCCACCACCGGAGAATCTGGGGTCTTACGCAAGCTCGCCGGACATGTGGCCGTCGGGACGCACCCAGCCACGCATAGGGGACATTACAACCCACCACATTGGGTCGACCCCGACCACCGACTCGAGCACCACTAAGGCTAACCACTACACCAAAGCCGCACGTTAGTAAGGCGACTACCCGAGTGTTAAGGCGACAACTAGGGAGGAATCTTTCACCCGAAAGCCACCAGGAGAATCACGGGGTCTTCCATAGCTTCGTGGACATGTGGCGTCGGGACGCCCACCATACGGGGGACATTACAGGTTTTAGCTTAAATTTTCATGAAATTTGGCTAAGTCTGGAATTCGCCTTAAGAGTTCAAAGTTGGATTTTCGAAAGAGAGTTGAATGGACGCCTTAATTGGAGTTCTGACTGCAGTTAGACTAAACGTTTTCTGGGTTGTCATCTTCAGTTCGTATATTGGCATGTTGAGTGATCTTTCAGTTCGCATGTCGAGTTAACTAGTTTGCATGTTCAGTTAACTATCTTGCATGTTGAGTTAACTTGATTGCATGTTCACTTAACTAAAGATTATTCTTGAATGTCAACTGGAGTTTACATGCATGGCGAATTTGGTTGCAATTGTGAAGTTTGTGTGAAGATGGCGCTTCATTAAGTGTTAACTGAAGTTCAAGAAGGGACGACATGATTAATGAAGCATAAATTTGTGAAGTATGGCGCATTTGAATGTTAACTTCACTTATCAAAAGGGTCGCCATATTTAGGATTTTATTAATGAAGCATAATTTTGTGAAGCTATGCATTTTGCAAAGAGTGGTAACTTAAGTTCCAAAAGGGTTGTTATTTTTAGCATGTGAAGTTGGCGCATTCACTTCTTGAAGGCCAACTGAAGTCTTGAAAGGGTCGCTACTTTTAGAATATGGATTACATGAAATATGGCGAATTCCTTATTGCCAACTTTAGTTATCAAAAGGGACGCCTTAGTTCAAATTTGTGAATCTAAAGCAAGTGTGAAGATGGCGAACTTAATATGGATTGCTAAACTGAAGTCAAAGTCACATGAAGTGGTTAACTGAAGACTGAAAAGGGAAACCCTAATGCATGGCGATTTATTTAGCATATTTGAGTTTCAGTTAACTGGAATGAGGTCCAATCATAAGCCAAGCGCACTTTTCAAGGATTTCATGCCTTGTGCGAATTTCATAGATGAAAATCTATTTAACCAAGCAATGGCGTCCATTATTTCATCATCTTTAGCTTCGAAGTTCATATTCTTCTTGAGCGACCAGCAAGCTAAAGGTGCTACAGGTGTCTGAATTCAGCGTTCTTCATAGCAACGAGTTCAGATTGTTCAGAGGAAGGTGATTCTAGACTTTATTTTCACTTTGCATGCAGGTTTTATCAAATTCCAAGGAAGAAGTTGGCAGACTTTTCAGAAGCAGACAAGCAAAACTTTCTATCTTCTGTCTTATTTCCTCTATTTCTCACCTTAGGTACTTTCTTCGCATGTCAAAGAAATTCAACACATATTCAGAATCTGATCATCTGGGTTCGCATTTTTCAGCATTTGCAACAAAACCCACGTCTTAGATTTTTTCGAGAAAATCACCCCGTAGCCTTCATTCTGAAGCTCTGTGCTTTTTTCCGAGAATTTCTTTGCATGTGGGCTTGAAACACATTTTTTCAAGAATTCAGCTATCTGGGTTTGTTCAGAATTTCATTGTGCACAAAACCCATGTCCCAGAAAAACTTCGAAAATTTCTTTTGTCAGAAGCTATTTTTAGCCTTATCCAGAGGTTTCCAGAAAGTTCTTCAAGTATATTCGACTTTACAGTCAAAAGTCATCATTTTCAAAATGCAATTCAATCTCATTGATTACAAGGTCAAATCGGCTCTTGCACATAATTTCATCAAGACTTCAGATACAAACCTGAATCATGTTTATCCAGTGGTTAATCTGAGCAGTCTGGAGGGTGTTAGCAGCAATTCATTGAGGAATCTTGAGCGTTCTGGGTTGCTGGCAGCAGCATCCATTCCTGTTACTACTTTCGATCTTGAGTTTGTTCTTGCTTGCATCAAGCATTATAACTCATCTTCACGTCAAATCAGATCAGTTGACGAGAGGGTTGTTTGCAGTATCAAACCAAAGGACATAGAGAAATGTTTTGCTATTTCTCCTCGTTCAGATAACTTTACTGTGGTTCTTGAAGCTTGTGAGAAGATATGGGATGCTGATCAACAACGTTCGCAGAGGAAGGTGGCTCAGAAGTGGCTGAAAGTTCAAAAGACTAACATGCCTAAGAAGGTTGGTCGTGGTGAATTTAAAGACGAAGTTGCTGTTTTGATAACTTTACTCAACCGAGTTACCGGTCAACCAGATGCTAGCACTTTCCGTTCATGGATGTTTTACGATTACCAGAATTCTTGATGGTACAGAGCATTTTGACTGGGCTATGTTGATTAGTGATTGCTTACATCAGCAAATTACTAACTTTCTCAAGTATCACGAGTTTCATATGATATCCTACTTGGTCTACTTGGTTGCATTTCAAGGTAGCTACAGGCTTCTAAAAACTAATGGCACTCTCGGTGTTCAGCGTGTTCATGAGTATTGTCCTCAGTTGGAGTTTTCTCAATCCGAGCAGGACTTCCAAGCAGTGAATGATCACTTTTCTATGAGAACCGTGAGAGATCTTGACAACGAGATGCACATTCGTATTTCTGCCGAGGCCAAATCAGCGATGGAGACTTGGGCGGATTGGTTTATCCAGTTCCCTACTTTCACATACATCCGAGTTTATGGATATGTTGGAGAGCCCCTGATGTTGCCAAGGTATCTGTCAGACAAGATTATCTTTATGGAGTTCCTCAGACAGATGTAGCATGTCCATTTCTTTCTTCATAGTCGTCATAAGACTGCAGCTAATTTTCCATTCACATTGGGAATTTTCACATGCAATGCGGCAATAGATGCCAGGTTTATGTCTACCGAGATAGAAAGGTTCAAACTCAAGACTTATACTGAGAGGTGTTCCTATGATCCTCTCGGTCATTATGCAGATCGGTTAGAGCGAGGGATTGCACATACGCCAGCACTTGAAGATTTCTGGGCTAATTGTGAAGATGAATTTGAGGTTCGTCATCGTCACTATTGTAGACTCACTATCGGTCAGCTCTCTGATTATCTATCACAAGATGTTGATGGTCTATCAGATGATGATGGAGAAGTTCTTCTCAATTCATATATCAAAGATCAAGTTGCTCGGCAGCCACTTTGCTCACCTGATTGGTATGCTAAGGAGAATATTTCTATCGAGGAGGTTTCCAGATCAGTTATCAAAACTAGCAAGTTGTTCTTGGAGAGCAAACGGAAGCGGAAGTCAGTTCCTGTAGCAGAGCCGCCAAAGGATTTCTCTTCATTGCCTTCTACTTCTAGGGCAAGACCCAGAGTCAAGGCCATTATAATACCTCCGAAAGGGGTTATACTCAGTGGAAACACGGGGAAAAGAGCTATTGGTAAGAGGAAGCAGAAACAAGTTGAGAATTTTCCTGAGGTTCCAGTAGAGACAGTTATTCAGGCTGAGCCTCATATTTCACCTCCTAGTTCACCTCACATACAACCTATTGACATAGATTCTGAGCCTGAGACACCAATTCAAGCTGGATCGGAGACAACTGAACCACCACAGGTTGATACATCAGGGATAGTCTCTCCTTGAATTGAAAATATTGTTCAGTCTTGTTGGCTCGAGAAGTCTTTGGGAAGACAGAGGCGTGAACCTTCGTACAACCTTGATTTATCTAAGTTCGGTGAACCCTATCAGAGAAGATCGAACAAGAAGATAAAGAAACAAGTGCATATCGAGAAAACTCCAGAATCAGAGATTGTTATCGAAGTTGTTGTTCCTCTAGAGGGTAAGAGTTTCGATGAAGTCGAAGTTGGTGACTTTACATTCACTAAGGCAAATCTAGGCAGGACCACTCGAGAGACAGATGTGACTCTTCTTAAAATTGTCACTAATAATCTTGAAGAGCGAATCACGAAGGATGGAGAAGATAAGGCCTTACTCAAGGCTGAAAATAGTCAACTTCGTCAGTACATTTCTGATCTTGTTCATGGAAATTCGAGTAGAGCACCTATTCTTCCTCAGCATACACCTGCAGAACAACGAAAACTGGATCAGTTAGTCAGTCATGGCAGACTTTTGGATAACTGGGTTGAAAGTTTAGTTGCTACAGGTCGGCGTCTTCTTGCAGATATGTATCAGTTGAGGAGTGATGCACATAAACTCCGTCAGGGTATTCAGTTGCTTGAGATTGCGGTTGCAGAGAGTTTGGCAAAGGATCGTGTTCTAGAGTCTCAGTTGTCAGTTGCATATGATGCCTTGGAGATCGATCAGGATCAGGACAAAGTTTTTACTTGGAGAGAGCAGCACCTTCTCAGGACGGAAATATGTGAGAAGATTTCTACCAAGTTGTTTTCACTCAAGGATGATGTGGTTGGAGTACTTGCACTTGTCAGCGGTTTCGTTGTTCAGATTCTGTGTCATTATCTTCTTGAAGATGGCACGTATGTTGAGTTGGACAAAGTACAAGCTGAGTTCGAGAAGCTGATTCGTGACAGCCTTGAAGGAGAGCCAATGGCGCCTAAGTTAGAGAATGTTTCAGTGATTGCAGCCAGTCTCAGGAAGGCGACTGAAGAATGTAAAGATGGCATGCACACGATCATAGAAAGTGGCAGAGAACTGAAGAAGCAAACTGTTGTTTTGAGCAGCGTCAAAGTGCCAGATGATAAAGAGATCGATGAGTTCTTGGTCGAAGTGTTAGACCGAGTTGACATGAAGTGATCTGCCAGTTGGAACCTGCAGTTAATTTCGAGGGTTGAGTCATGAGCAGCAGTTAATTCGACTTTCAGTCTTGAGTTTACTTGCTGAATTAACACATGCTTATCTCATTCTTGGAATTATCATTACAGAAGTTAGGGTTAGGGTTTCCAGTTAACTGAAGGTAGTGTCCAGTTAACTTTGCTTTAAATAAGGACGTGCATGCTTGCACATGGTCCATTTAGGTTATTTGTACCAGTTAACTGATGGTAGCTTTCCAGTTAACTGTATAGTTTACTTCATTAGGGTTTAATAATTAATCTTGCATGCATTTGCGAGACTGTAGTTTACACAAGGTGATTTTAGGGTTCCCTACACCTTGATGTATATAAATAAGAGCTTTTGCTCATTTGTAATTAACTTTTGCTTGAGAGAGAATTATATGCTGCGCCTACCTTGCCCTCAATATTGCTCTTTTGGTATTTGTTCATGCGTCTTTGCTATTACAGTTAATTGTTATGCCACATAGGGTTTCATGCGATTGTGATAGTGAACTCTTTCCATAGTTTAGATAAATCTGTTTTGTGCATCTTTACCATTACAGTTAATTGTTATGCCACATAGGGTTTCATGCAATTGTGATGATAAATCGGTTTTGTGAACTTTTACCGTTATGATCAAGTGTTATGCCACATAGGGTTTCATAAGATTGTGATGATAAATCTGTTTTGTGAAGTCTTTACTATTATAATCAAGTGTTATGCCACATAGGGTTTCATAAGATTGTCATGGTAAATTCTTAAATCTGTTTTGTGCCTAATAAACTTGTTCAGATTGAGATGATAGTTGCGCCACCTTGCCTTCAAGTAGAGAATCTGAACCCGTTTATTGTCAAATAGTCAAAACCTTGCTCCGTTTTCTCATGCTCTGTTTTCTTGAGGGAACTAGATAGAATTTAAGTTATTAAGTTTAGTTGTAGTTAGTGAATCTGCGAAACCAGAGAAAATTCTCAGCTGCAACGTATTAGTTTTCGAGAAAGCCTTGTACCTCTACAGCTGCAACAAAAAGACAGGATTTAGTTTAGTTTATTTCCATTTGTACGTGCTTTTGTAAAGCACAACGAGGGAGCTTCCCCTCCTAATTTGAAGAGCACTCATTGCGTAGTGTGCATAGCTGTCCGTACCAACTCTTACTCCAGAGGTGCTAGTTATTACGCCAACATGTTGCACCAATTCGTCAGTTCTGAAAGTTTGTTGAATGCAAGATACGAGGGAATCTGGTTTACCTTCGTAAGATGAAAATGTTGAGAAAATGGCTATCTTTGGGATGAAAAGAGCACTTTTTGAAAAAGGTGCCCTTGTTTTTCAACCCTCAGATGTTGGAATTTGAATAAATGTTGTCTAGGAATTGTTGTGTGGAATGAAGTTAGCTTCACAGTGATCCAGTTATCCAGTCCTGGAATTTTGTCAAACAGAAGTTATGGAGGATTCAGTTTTCCCTTCGTACAGAATGAAGATGGAGAAATTTGACTGTCAGTGAAAAAGAGCAGCTTTTGAAAAGGGCGCTTCGATTTTTGAGCTTTCAGATCTTAGTTTTATGGTCTGCAGTCTCAACGTACCTTTTGATCAGTTCTTGTCCTGCTCTGCGATGCACCTATCAGGCAGCCAATCGGTGGAGTCAGTCAGCCAGTGTCAGGGGATGAATAGAGGTCTCGAAAGAGGTTCAAATCCAAATTTTCATCAAAATTGGCTAAGTCTGAAAAACGCCTAGAGAGGTCAAAGTTGATTTTTCGAAAGAAGTTGACTGGTGCGCCTTAACTTGAGTTCTGACTTCAGTTAGACTGAACGATTTCTGGGTTGCATGTAGAAGATACTAAAGTTCATTTTGAGTTGCTATTTTTAGAAGTTCAGTTCATCTGCAGTGTGCATGCATTTGCATGTTTAGTTAACTGAAGAGGATGTTGAGTTCTAATTTGCATGTGAAGTTAACTGTTTTGCATGTGCACTTAACTTACTTGCATGCACAAGTTTAACTGATTTACATGGGCAGTTCAACTAAAGTTAAAAGTGGCGCTCTATTAAAGCATCATTTTCATGCATTTTAAGCTTCAGTTCACAACCAATCAGAGCATAGGCATCCATTTTGAAGGCTTAGTTAAGCATGCGCCCTAATATGAGGCTCATTTAACTGCCAAATTAAGAGGTGCGCTTTGAGTTTGAGAAGATGGACGAATTTTAAATGAATTTTATTTATTTAAAGACAAAAGTCGTCCTTATTTCTTCATTCTTGAGCAAGTCGTATCATTCAGAGCTCAAAACATGGTGATTTCTTCATGCATTTGAGGATTCGAGGAGCTACAGGTGTCAGAATTCAGTGTTCTTCATAGCAACGGATTCAGTTTGATCAGAAGAAGAATATTCCAGACTTTGTTTTTAATTTGCATGCAGGTTACATCAAATCCAAGTTAGAGATAGGAAAATTCTACAGAAGCAAAACAAACAAAACCTTTTATCTTCTATCTTATTTCTTCTATTTCTTGTCTTAGATCTCTTTGCATGTCAAAGAAAACGGAAAAATATTCAGAATTTGATCATCTGGGTTCGCATACTTCAGCATTTGCAGCAAAACCCATGTCTTAGATTTTTTTCGAGAAAATTGTCCCACAGCCTTCATTCTGAAGCTCTGTGCTTTTTTCCGAAGATTTCTTTGCATGTGGGCCAAAATCACATCTTTTTTAAAATCAAATCATCTGGGTTTGTTCAGAATTTCCTTGTGCACAAAACCCATGTTCCAGATTTTCTCAAGAAAAATTGCCCTAGGAAGCTCTAAAAACCCCTGCAGTTCTCGACTGAAGGATCTTTGCATGTCAAGCTAAACGACGTGTTTTCGCAATTCTGACGTTGTGGGTTGTCTTAGAATCCTTTTCTAGACAAAAACCATGTCTCAGAATTTTTGGTGAAAATTGTCCTCCAACAGGGTATTTTTAGCCTCCCCAGGAGCCATTTTAGCTTTCCGGAGAAAGTTGTCAGAACATAGCCGTGTTCACAGTCAACGGGCAAGTTTTTCAGAAGGCGGTTCAACTAGACTGAATTCAAGACCAAATCGGTCTTAATTTATGTTTTCATCAGAGCAACTGACAATGAAGGTCAAGTGCATCCGAGGGTTGATTCAACAATTTGACAAGCATAGACGCAGGTTGGACACCATTGGAATTCCGCGTTCTTGTGTATTTCTCACAACCAGAGTGTTCGCGGTCAAGCTTCGTGGTTTCAGCATGCAACACTTTTTCGTTGAGAAGAATCAAGAAAAGTGTCAGAGGCATTAAGCTACAAAAGGAACAGAGATCACTCCATTTATGGAACCGCCAAAGTCACTCAGATACTGTGCCATTATCTTCATGAAGATGGTACCTATGCTGATCTCGAGGCTGTGCAAACTAAGTTCCAAAAGCATGTTCGTGATATCTCGATGGAGATTCTGGATCACATCTCTATGATGACATCTAGTTTCAAGAAAGCAATTGAAGATATTAGAAACTGCCAAAAAGCAGTTAAGGAAAGTGACAGAGAATTGAAGAAACAGATTATTGTTTTGGGCAGCATCAAAGTGCCAGAAGACAGAGAGATTGATGAGTTCTTGGTCGAAGTGTTAGACCAAGATGACTTTGAGTGATCTGCCAGTTGGGACCCGCAGTTAATTTCGAGGATAGAATCAAAAGTAGCAGTTAACTCGACTTTCAGTCTTGAGTTCACTTGCTGATTTCATACATGCTTATCTCTTCCTTGGGATTATCTTCAAATGAGTTAGGGTTAGGGTTTCCAGTTAACTGAAGGTAGTGTCTAGTTAACTTTGCTTTCAATAAGGACGTGCATGCTTGCGCATTGTCCATTTAGGTTAGATGTACCAGTTAACTGATGGTAGCTTTCCAGTTAACTGTATAATTTACTTTATTAGGGTTTAGCAATAAATCTTGCATGCATTGCAAGACTGTAGTTGACTCAAGGTGATTTTAGGGTTCCCTACACCTTTTGATGTCTATAAATAAGAGCTTTTGCTCATTTGTACATAACTTTGCACGAGAGAGAAATATATGATGTGCCTACCTTTCCCTCAATATTGCTCTTTTTGTATCTGTTCATGCGTTTTTACTATTATGATGAATTGTTATGCCACATAGGGTTTCATGCAATTATAATGGTGAATTCTTTCCTTAGTTAGATCAAATCTATTTTGTGTTCAATAAACTTGTTCAGATTAAGATGATAGTTGTGCCACCTTGCCTTCAAGTAGAGAATCCGCCCTTGGTTATCGTGCGTTGTTGTGAACAATAAACTTATTTGGATTGAGCTGATAGTCATGCCACCTTGCCTTCAAGTTGAGAATCCGTACTTAGTTTATCGTGTGATGTTGTTTCCAATAAACTTGTCTAGATTGAGCTAATAGATGTGCCACCTTGCCTTCAAGTTGAGAATCTACACTTGTTTATCGTCAGATAGTCAACCTTGCTCCATTTCCTCATGCTCTATTTTCTTGAGGAAACTGGATAGATTTAAGCAATTAGCCTAGTTGTAGTTAGTGATTTGCGAACCCAGAAAATACTTAGCTGCAACGTATAGAGTTTTCGTGAAAGCCTTGTACCTCTACAGCTGAGACAAAAAGACAGGAGATAGTTTAGATTACTTTTCCCTTTACAAGCATTTTTGTTAAGCACAACAAGGGAGCTTCCCCTCCTAATTTGAAGAGCACTCATTGCGTAGTGTGCATAGCTGTCCGTACAAACTCTTACTCCAGAGGTGCTAGTTGTTACGCCAACACTTCTGTCAGCAATAAGAAGGGCGCCTCCCCTTTCTGAGAGGAGAGATTTACATCTCACATAGCTGTGGTTGAAGTCCTAGTTGTGTAATCTATCGAAAAGCTGATTACATAATTTTCACCCAACAGGATTGTCATGTCCCCGAAACATGACCAGGAGATAAAGTAAGGCCTATTTAATATTATTAATCATTTCCTCCCATTATAATTATAATTGTCAAAGACAACATTATATATAGCTATTACAATGTATATTAAGGTATAATTCAAATGATCATTAGGATATTTAAAAATATATATAGATATTGACAATTTATTATATCTTAAAATATGAAGTTGATTTATTAAAATTGAAATATCAAAGACAGCCAATAAATATTAAAATATATATCTATAGACATAAATGGATACAATAATATTTCATCATTATAATCATAAATTAAATAAACATTGTGCTAATAATACCGACGCATATAATATTACCACTGAACCATTAATACAAAATGTTACATCCCAAATTGTGAGTTACTGTTTGCCATTACTGGATAGGGTAAAAGTGAATGTAATGAGAATTCTAGAGATGAATTAATGATGCTTGTACCTTTTTTTCAATATGAATGTTATCTCACTTGATGTTGTTTCATTTGATGTTATCTCAGTTGATGTTATTCATGGTGAAATATTGCATAAGGAGGTTAATGAATCATGTTATTCTAACTTGAGATGTTTATGTATACTGCTAATGTTATGAACATGTGAATGCCATGTGTTTATGTCAGTGGATGCAGGTATGTGAGCCATTTCCTCAGGCGAAGGGGAAATATCACTCGGGAGAGGAGCTTGGTCGGGTAACTAGTAAAGTAAATTATCTGAGCATAAACACACATCACTATAGACTAAGTGAACTGAGTCAGTTATGTTAGTTCTAGATAAGTCATCCATAGCTCATACATTGGCATTAGGAGTCTTGTTTACTTCTTTATGCTTTTGTGAGTGATGTTTATCTGTATATGTCTTGTTGTATTACAATCATTATGATGGTAACGTGAATGGATGTAAGTGAATAGGTTGAGTAGGTATATATATACATATATATAGTATATACACGTATCCATATGTATATACATATCGATACAGGCATATGATCGGCAGATGGATATTCTCATACGGATGTATCGATATGGTATACCTACACATACGTGTACACTGAGGTATATACAAGTATATACATGTATATATACACACAACCTATTATATGTGGATATTAATAATATTATATTATAATTGCTTGACAATTTACATATATATGTATATATATATACATATTGGATATGCTGACTAGCTTACGATATAGTTACAAAATGATATATATATATTATTTACTACTCTAATATATATATATAATTATATATAAATAATATATAATATGTATATATTTTAATGTTATAAATCTCATTATTGGAAATTAAATTATTTTCCACTTTGAGTTAATATTAAAATCTAACTATGGAAATCGAGTGAAATATCACCAGCTGACTATTGATCATTAACAATGGAAATCGGGTTTGATATGTCAGCCGAATATTGTTATCAAATATGGGAATTAAATGAATCGAAACTTGTCTTTTGGCTTGGGGAAATATACGCCAACATGTGAATGATGAAATATTTCATTGAACTATAGTTTGAAACTTTGGGAAATCAAAATAAAATACAGCGCTGAAATAAGACGCGCATATGCACGGGACTGAGATCAAGTCGCTGGGAATGCTAACATAGCTTGGATAATGTCGATTAAGCCTTGAATGTAGGCTATGTGGATTACAAACAACAGTGGACTTTTTTCACTATGAATATTACCCGCCAGATTTCTGGATTGGCGCCATATTTGGGAGACACCTGTAGGTGTCGATTCTTCACATTTCACCATGTGCAATTTTGAATTGTTCTTCAACCTGCTGTCAGTAATAGATGTCGACTCACCTCTTGGAAGGTGAGTATGAAGTTAGAAACTCGCCACATATCAAGTTGAATCATTCAAATTGCAGTTCTGGCAATTTACATGCCTTTAGAAGAGGAATTCGATGGGTGTAGGCTCTATAAATAGCTGCCCAGTTCATCATTCTTTACTTACTGATTGACTTACTTGTTTTCTGGAGAATTTATCTTTGAGAACTCATTTTCTGTAGAGCATCATTCTATTTTTATGAGATATATATATATATATATATTCCTGAGAGTTGAGTTTAGTTGAAACTACCAGTCTTCAATATCGATTAACCTGAGTATTATACTTCTGTTCAGCTGTAACCAATAACAGTCTGAATATTCATATCTAAATACTTGTTTCTGAGTGAGAAGAATAGCAATTTGTGAGTTAATCCTGAGTGAGAAAGGCAGTAACCTATGAGGGAATTGCCAAATTGATTGATAGAGCTGGAAGTGTTGTGAGAATAGGTTGAGACATCATCATTTGGAGGAAAGCTAAATACTAGGCATGGGATATTCTTCTACTATCAATTTCAATTATGAATCTTAAAATATTCTGGAAATTGTGTTTACTGTCTGTGCATAGATAAAGAATTGCTTCATGAACTATATTTTTGTTGTATATAGAAATTGAGTTATTCTATGAACTGCATATCTGTTTGCATGGATACTATTTGCTAAACCTGATTGTTTACAGAAAAGAGTATTGAAGCCTTGGAGCCACCCCCATAATGTGTATATAAGTACTCCATGATAGGAGAAAATACTTGACTGATGAATTCAGCAATATTACATAAGATACAACATAAGTATTTAATTATACTAGCCATGTTTGAACATGGGATGTTTTATGTTTACTGTTTGTTCATAGGAAATGAAATGTTGCATTCTAGTTATATTCTGCATTAATTGTATGATCTCTATATAAGGAGAATATGGTTGTATTAGTTATTATATACTAGGACCGAAATGAGGACAGGAGTCAAGTAAATTCTATCAGCTTAAGTTACTAGGTTAACTGAGATAAGCTTGAGTTACTCCTAGGATAAAGATTTCTAGTACAAGAGGGATTATGTGAATTACTTGTTGTGCTGGTTCATTTCTAGCAGTTACTATGGTGACAGGTTGTCTGGGATGATTGACTATCCATTGAAGGATAAACCTATGCGTAGTGTAAGCTAGCCCTGAGTCAAATCGGCCCTGAGTAGTGTATGTGATAGATGACTCTCTTAGTCGTTTACTGAATTGAAACTCTTTGATCAAAGTAGTGTAATGTACCTACATCCTCTTAGATTGGGCAATGATTACACTGTCAATTCACCGTGATCCCATATTACATTGTAGATCGAGGGTTGTCGTATTGCACAAGATCTAGTTATGTAGGACACACCACTATGCTCAGTTGGTTAACAGTATCGGTTACTCTACCAATCTCTTAATCGAAGGGAGGGCCATCTATTGAATGATAGATGTGCGGGGGACCGCATTATAAGTCCATGGTTGGTGGAAAAGTGCTTTAGTGATGTTTCTCCTCCACTGAAGGCTACTGAAGTACCAAGATTTGAAAGGCGGATTCCTGGACCTTCTTATTGCTATTTGTTCTAAAGCTCATTAGAGCTATGTTAGTTAAGATATGTATTCTTGTTTCATGTACTTGTGAAGTTATTATAATGAAATGGAATCTTTATTGTAAATGGATATGGCAACTTGTTCATGTATTATCGATAAAGAAAACGAAAAAATTTATTGCAATGTCATGTTAACACGTTTATTTACTCGTATGATGTAAATTTAGGAAATTATTACTTTACCGAAGGGTTGGCTCATTACACAAAAATGAGCAAATTGTCATTCTAAAACCGTTCATTGCCGATAATGGGGCTCGCATAATCAAGAACATGACAGTGGACTTAAGGAGATCACGAACCATCCCATGTCAATGATTAATTTAGTCTGCCTTATTTGTATCGGATACATGGAACAAAGGCATTACCGCAAGTTATACTGAGCGATCCCACCTCATCGACAAATGTGAATCCTTCAAAGATCAATAATGATGACCAAGTATTCAACACAATCACAGTTATCATGAAGACCAATTTTGTCTATCGTCCATATGTATAGATTTGCAATGAGTATTATAGGGACCTATAAAAGAAAAACCAAATGATGTTGTATACATAGTTTAGCAGCGTCATCTCATAATTCTACTATCGACCCTTGATAGTAGCTCTGTAGCGCCAATAGGAGGTAGATAAAATATTTCACATGATTAAGCAAACAAATCCCATTAGCGTCCAAAAGACACTTCCATTCAGAGAGGCACGTCTTGTCAAAGAGACACCATCTCTCAACACCTTAGAAATAAGGATCTCGAGAGTGATCTGGGGAGGACAATAGCAGCAAAGGGAAGACAGGTAGAGGGAAGTAACTCAGGAAGGACAGCTTTCAAGTGAGAACCCTCACTTAGTTTTAATATATGATTTCCTTGAACTAGCATAATATTACTGCAGTCACATCTATGGATGGAGAAACATAAGATTAATCTATTTGTATGCATCCTGGGAAGAACGAACTTCGGCATAGACCCAAGGCAAATTGGTATTCAGCATTGGAACTGGGGACTGTGTAGTCCTGGGACGAGTATAGTCCCAAATTGAATGCTATTTGTAGGATGGGTTCTGGTGTTCTGCATTCTGGGGAGGGAAATAGATGTTGGAATTGAGATTGTGATTGTGGGCTACAGTAATTAGAATAGAATAAATGTATAGGCATGCATACTGATCAAATTAATTTTCTGCACTCTCATGTTAGCACTTCATGATACGATATAGTTGTATGGAATTGCATTAATCAGAATCCATTGTGTTGTGCTAATTTAATGGAATATAATGAATAACCCTGAAGCATAAGTTCTTGTTCTTTATTTTCATATACTCTGTTATTTCATCATGCTGCACTGTATACTCTTGTTGAACTTTTCCATAGCATAATAATTGAAAATGTAAATGAATTGCTCATGACTGTATATCCGTAAATTGCATCAACTGTCTTCAATCTGATTGTGAACCTTCTAGGAGAGGTGAGTCATCACCTAAGTGGTTTGTCTATAAACCCCGTCCAGGTTCCGCCCCACTGGCCTGAAGCGAGGGTTGGGCTTTCTGCCCCATTGGCCCGAAGCAAGGGTTGAGTCATGAGGGATGGGGGTTCCACCTAGGCATTCTGCCCCGCAAGCCCGAGATAAAGGTTGGGCAATAGGAGGTGGTAGACCGTTGGCCCCTTAGGGATTCTCCTCTCCTGATGGGCTGAGTGACTTTCTTTATGTTGCAATCTGCAAGTAATATTAAGTCTGATTCCTGGGTATTATATGTTAAAGCTAACAAATAGGGATATGGATTTCATTAAAAAATGGTGATGCCGGTATTATTCCAAGATTTTTTCAGTTACAGAGTTTATCTTGGGTGGGAATAGAGTCTCTAAAGCCTTATCACACAGCAACCTTAGAACCAGCCAAGTAAGGAACATCACAAGGGCCTACGTGGATGCTGAAGGGAGTTATAAATCAAATCGTGACACATACCAGGGGCGGGCACTACTTTCCAAACAAGTGCAGGAGAAAATCATGGACTTTAAAAAGGGAAATCACAGCATATTAAAGAATTCATGGGTTTAATCATGTCTGCCAGGTATTGAATAGAGACAATCAGAGATAAGACAAAAGTGCATAACGAACAAGTCTGGGCTGATATCAATTTTCAAATAAGTCAAAGTTTCAAATAAGACATATAAAGGGGGCATCCAGGAGTTTAAACAGATCGAGAGCTGATAGCAATTGAAAGAAGCAATTCGCCATCTTCATGATTATTTTATATCTTCAATTTCATACAAGGCAAGGCCAAACAAATCAACAATTTGGAAAAAAGAAAAAATTGTGGAAGACAAAACAAAAGGGTCGCGGGAAAAATTCATGGGGCTTTTAGTTCTACAAGGCAGAATAAGATCTGACCATAAGACAAAATAAGGAGGATAAGACAAACCTGGCGCCTCAAATAAAGACAAAGGCCAATAGACAAAATCGCTGCAGCTAGAAGACTAACACAACTATTAAAATTGGACTATTCGCTTCCAGAAAAAGACAAATGGAATTGCCAACTCAAAACTTGTAGTAAGACAAATCTAATATAAGACCAAAAGACACTCAGAAAATTATAAATCACAGTTAGAAGACAGATTAAAAGGGAAATTCATGCGTTGGAATTGCACTAGGAAAAGACAACCTAGTATTTATTACTATTTTGTAACCATGCATTGAGAAATTAATATTGTTGTTATACTGAAATCTGGACATTTTAACACTTATAGTATTTGCGGTTATCAAATTAGTGGTGAATATTGCAATCAACCATAGCTATCATGATTTTCTGGGTGTGAATAGTGGCATATTTGCTCTATATTAAGGCACAGTGTGGATTTGTGAAGGTCTGATAACATAAACTCGGCCATTATAATTGATTATTTGCTGCTACAATTCAGTTATATAAACTGGACTTCACATCGTTGCAATTTATATATATATTTTGAGTGTAAACTTCTGCATAATCTGATCCAAGTCTGAGTTTTTCTATGTTGTAGCTTTCTTTGTAATCTGATTATGAGAATCAGTCATAATAACACTCAAAACTTGCATATAAAGGGAGTTGTAGGGTCCTATTTACTATAGCAACACTCTGAGCCTATATTAGAATTGAACAGCTTCAAGGGTAAAAGAACAAGTATACAGCAGAGGCACAGTTTCAAGTAAAAGATAACTACAGAGAAGTCTATATCCGAGTTGTTAGCAAGACTCTCCGAACTTACGAGGGACCCAAACATCAAGGGGTATTGTTGGACACTGTTAAAACCCAAACACAAGGGAGAGGATGAAAATAAAATGTTAGAACCCAAGGAAAATGAAAATGAGGATTCTAGAGAAAAAATTCAAAAGGGCAGCAAAAATGAGTTAAGGAAAAAAAATCTTTGTTCCACTTGCAAGGGGCCTTGGGAGTTGAATCACCTATGCCCAAGTAAACAAGTGGAAGAAAAAGGGTTCAAATCTGAAGTGGTAGGTGACAAGGATGCCATACTTCATGATAGCAGTTTGGCTGAGTTCTAGGATGATGCCTTAAATGTACAGGCATCCATTCCGGAAGAGGAAATGTGCAATGAGGATGTCAAAACAGTAGCCTCTAATATTTCATTTGAGCCATCCTATAAGGTTCATAATAGCAGTACATTTGATGAGGATGTGTGCAATGTTGATGGCACACACAATGATGTTCTCCAATCCGTTAATGATGGCGATTCAACATCCTATCATAGTGTTGATTATAAATCAGAAAAACTGTGTGGAGATGATATGTCACAAGGGTCTCACCATTTGGTAGGGCAATTGAAGGTGAATGAAGGAATGATTGCTATAGCCTTAGAACACTTTGATGTTGATCAGCAGTTGTTGGCAAACTGTTGTTGGAAGACTCCAAAAACACATGAGCACTTTGATAGTGAACTTTCCCTTGCAGTGTTGTAGGCACTTGGAGATGCATTGGGGGTGATGAATTTTAGTTACCTACAGCTGCTATCTGATAGAGATCATCTTCTCATGCTTGATGGTATTTATTATGATGCAGTAAAAGAGAAAGAGGAGGAGGTTGATGAGCTCACTCATGAGCTTGAGGTCACCATGGACTCTTTTAAGAGCACTCAAATGGCACTTCAAGAGTCAGAGACTCAGATTGATGATCTTACAGTAGAGTTGAGCTTAGTGTAGTCATCATCACCTGCAACTAACATTCAACTATCTATGGCAGCCTTCGGTGATGAGCATACATCCACCAATTGTGGGAATGTGCATAATGAGGATGTGGAAACATCCATTTCTTTTACAGGTATAGGTGACACCAGTGGGATGAATGCATTAGATGAGCTTAATAGGGAACAGTATGTTGCAGCAGATGTTCCTAAAGATGCACCCATTTCAAGTAATGCAAAGAGTGTTATTGACAGGTCTTCTAACGAAGAGGTGGATTCTATGGAGAGTTGTGTGATTGAACACAACGCTGTCCCATCCTCTTCACAAGAGGGATGCAGGGTGTCATCTAGTGGGGAAATTGGTTTCCATTCTGATATGTTTCCCTCTCCTGGAAGCAAATCAAAAATTTCATGTAATGCAGCTAATTGCGATCGACAACCTAATCAGTGTGATGAACCAAACTGGATTTGACTCAAACCCCCAATTTAATTCTGGAATTTCTCTTCTTTGTAGGTCTGATTTGTGTTTTGTGTGTTTGATTCTTAATGTCTTTTCGTGTTTTGATGTTTGATGCCAATGATACTCATGAATGTAACAAGCATATACATGCAATATGAACTCACAAATAAACTAAACGCCAATGATACTCAAGTAATGAACTCAATTTCATAATTAAGAGACCTTCTTCATTACAAAGAGAATACATAAATGGGCTACTTGCATACAATTCAAGAGATACTTGAGCAAGATTCGAAATGCTATTCAAGATGCATTCTACATGATATAAGAGCTTACATGGAATAGACAACTTGCATCAAATTCGAGAGACAATACATCTTATGTCTTAATTTTACTTACAGCCAAACTTCACTGTGAATAGTGACTGCTACAGTACCCGCGCCCATGCAAATGCTCATACAAAATTAAATACAAGTTTCTCCTACCAATTTCTTGATGGAATGTCTTCTATTGACAGGGGCGCCCACTTTAGGAGTGAAATCAGCCACCAAAGAAAGGCGTATTTATTTCTTTGAGCAAATCAAACCCTTAAAAAGTGCGGCTGGCTGTAGCTGTTAAAAATCAGCTCCAAAGTCTTCATAAAATGCAAATAAATACCTCTGGATGGCGAATGGCATCACTAGCAGCAAGTATCCTTCCGAAAGATGCCTCCAACAACTTGTTATCAGCAATTCCAAGCTCCAAAATGCAGCAACAAGAAAATAACCAGCACTTTAGGGTGGTCTTTCACACCTCCAAGATGCCCTAAATTCTAACTACAAGCCCAAACCAAGCTTACCCACTGCTGAAATTGAGAAACCCTAGTTTCTCTCTTCCACAAACTCCACACTTCAAACTTCATTCAACAGAATAACTCATAGCATGAATGGGTCGAACTTTCTCAAGGTCTTTTATAATTTGACATTGAAATCACTATTCATTAAAAAAAACACTATTCACTTAAGTTATTTCTTTTTTCACTTTATCAGTGAATAGTAACTGCAAAATATAAAGTGACCCCTTTAACAAATAGACACATGGTCCCCAAGCCTGAGTAAGTGAAATAAATGGTGATGATCAATATCTTAAGCTCCAATTATGCGCCAAACGCGCAAATTCACCACGTCACCACACTCCGAATACCAATACTGCCTTTAACCGACCAAGTGCCCATTCAAGTGACCCTCTATCCAGAACCACTAGCCTACGAGGATCGACATAATAGGCTAATCCAATGACTCTGATGCTCGCGAAATAATGGGGACATTACAGTCCGCCCTCCCTGAAATTGCTTGTGCCCAAGCAATCATTACTGCGAAGAAACTTCACTCCCCAGAAGGCCCGAAAGAAGAACTGTGAAACGTCCCATGCATCGCTAACTAATTCCTGAAGCGCCAGCATAAATACCACTACGCAAAATATCCCTGGGTCCCAAGCCCAGAATGGAAGTCTACCATGTCTGATAACCTCTGACTTCCGCTGCACAACTTTGATCACAACTTCACCACGCTGAAAATGGTGAAGCAACCTGTTGGAACCCAACCAGACTGCAGTGCCAGAACTGTCACCACCCGGATTCCAATACAACCTAAAGTCACATCCATCTGTCATGAAGAGATAAAAATATCTAGAAACATCTACAACACAATATCTCTCTACAGTCTCTCCAAAACACCGCTGGAAGTGATAGTTAATCAAACCATCATGTCCGTTGACACCGTAATCACCTTGTAACCATGTATCCGTGTGAAATCCCTGTGACATTAAAGTAAAAAACCCTGTCGGATACCTATCAGCATGACGGATAATGGACTATTGTTCCTGCCAGTAATCCCTTGCAAGCAACTGAATCGTGTACTGGTAGCCTTTAGTCCCATCTTCTGAAGATGGAAACTCTGGACACAAATAAGAGGCACTCCCCTTGACTGCTCCAAGAGAATCACCCTGTGCCCAAGAATTGTGCATCGAGTACCAATCATGTACAGGTGGATCAAAGGCAAAACTATAAGCATTCCTCACCGTGTACACACTATTAAACTCCTCCATGAGCCCTATTTGGAATCCCGATGCATGAGGATGATCCAAAACACTGCGACTGTCACTCAACCTGGAACTATTATCAGGAGTATGATCGGCTTCTAGCTCGAAGAGTCGATTTTCATCGATCAACCCACCATGAACCTCAAATAAGGGATTATTCACAAACTGCACAATCACTCTGTACTGATCTGAATCATCCATCTCTGAGTCCCTGGAACAATACACTAAATTGTACTCCTAAATTGGCTCATCAAGCTGCCAATCATAATCAACCGTATGGGATGAAATGACGGATTTGCTCCCAGGAGGGGGAAACAAATCGACATAAGTACCAATCTCCCAACTAGATGTTGCTCTGCAAATCTCGTGTGAAGTGGATGGAGTAGTGTCACGAGTTGACACATAACTCTCTGGTGAGTCAACGACCATGTCACAAGAGCTATCGATAATCTGTTCTGTAACACCTGTCATGGGACCAAACTCAGGGGAACCAGGTGCAACACATGGTTCTCCACAACTCTCAACCAATGCTCTCACCCCATCTGTATCAACTGCACCTGAAACTGTGATGGATGTAGTATCCACATCCATGACCTGCTCACAACCACAATCCGTGGACATATGTTCTTCACCAACTGCTGCCATGGAAACCTGAACTATATCGGAAACTGGTGAAGACTGTGCCAAACTCGAGACCGCGGTAAGCTCCTCCAACCGTGAGTGTGACCCCTGAAGGAACAACTGAGCACTCTCCAATGAATCCATAGTCACCTCGAGCTCATGAGTGAGCTCATCAACCTCCTCCTCTTTCCCCTTTAGTGCATCGTAGCAAGTGTACCCCCACTCGAGAAGATAATCCCTATCAGCTAGTAATTGTCAGTAATTTTGTTTCATTATCCTAATGGCTTCTCGTAGGGCATGGAATTCTGCAAGGGAAAGGCTACTATCACCGTGCTCATCTGACATAGGAGTACCCCAACCATACGTAGCTAACATTTGTCGAGCAACATCAAAATGCTCCAATGTTGTAGCAATCATGTTATCATTGACCTTAAGTTGCCTAACCAAATGATGATACCCCTGTGACTCATCATTTCCACCCATGTCCGCACTATAGTAAGAAGTTGAATCCTTATCACTCTCGTCATGAGTAGTAGCATTGTGTGTGCTATTAGTGTCGCCCACAATATCAACAAGGGTACTGCTGCTATGTACCTCATAGGATGGCTCAACAGATATTGTAGAGGCTGCTGTTTTGGTAGTAGCTTCGCACACTTCTTCCAAAGCAACGAAATATCCACCTGACTCGCAATACTGGGATTCATTGCCCATAAATAAATTTTCCGATTGGTTTTCTACGGTCTGATAGGAAAATTCAGGCTCACTGGGGCATGAATCTTCACCACAAATTGCATCATTAGTACCCAAATCTCGAGTACCCACTTGTGACAACTCTGTAGAAACATCAATCCCCGATGTAATCACCTTCCTCTCATACTCATGCCAAGTTTCATCACTGCTTTCATGAAAATCAAGGTTGTTATCAGTGCTGGTAACAACTTCTTGAATGTTGTGAATATCATTCAAGATTCTCTCAATACTGATCCTAACTCCACCATACCAGAAGTGGTGAAGCAATACACTAGGACCCATCCAAACGGCCGTGCTAACTCTGTCTCCACCTGGATCCCAATATAAACCAAACTCATGTCCATCCATCATGAGGAGGTAAGGATAACTGGGAGCATCAGCTACATAACATCTCTCTATAACCTCCGCTAAACTCTCATGGATGTGATATCCACCTGTGCCATCAAGCCTGCTAACATTATAATCCATTTGTAACCTTGTGTCCACTGGTAGTCTCTGAAACCAAGGAGCAACAAACCTTGTTGGATACACATCAGCCTGATGGTAGACTAAATATTGATCCTGCAAGCACTCACCCGCCAACAACTGAGTCAGGTATCTGCAACCACTAGATCTGTCTACTGAAGATGGTAACCCTCCATCCAAAAACGGATGGTATATGTCCTGAACCAATCCACACTGACGCATCAACAAATTCTTTGTATGTGGACTAGAAGAGAAGTGTTGAGTACTTCTCACAATGCTCGCCTCAGTAAACTCCACTGCGGACCCTGACTGAAATCTCAATCCACAATCAATGCTCATCTCAGGACTCAAGTCAAGGGGGTGATCAACATCTATTTCAAAGAGCGGATTATCATATGACCAAGAAGCATCTATCTCGAACAATGGATTGTCGATCATCTCGCACTCCATCTCCTGATCTGCCTCTTTCTCTTCACCCCAATCTGCACTGTAGTACGAGATTGAGTCAACCTCATTCACATCATGATCAGCAGTATCATGTATGCTATCATCAACGCACACATCATCATCTAAAGCACTGCTGCTTTATGTCTCATAGGATGTCTCAAAAGACGATGTAGAATCCACACGAGTCAATGGTTGATCAATTTTATCATCCTTTTCCGCCAAAGGTTCCTGTAAATCTGGCCTGCGTGAATCATGAATTGACAATTCTTGCACATACTCTGAATTGGTATCTTCAAAATGATCAAAAATTTCATCAGCAATTGCTGATACACAAGATGTAGGGAGCTCAAAACCCTCATTGGTTTCATATGGACCCTTTTCTTCATGTGCATCTCTCTCAACATGATCATCTTGTAACCTTACAACATCTTGTTCAGGACCCTCACCCTTGTGTTCTGACTCTTCTTCTTTTTCAAGAGGACTCAAGTGCTTTTCCTTTATAGCTGCCTTAGAAATTTCAACTCCATCATCCACGGGTAGATCTTCTAAGGTTTGATTTTCGCTCACCAAGGGATCTGTTGAATGCTAGTCAGCCTTTTTAGGCTCTGAATCCTCATAGGGAGCCCACATTATTCTATGCGCCTTGCCCTTAGGTCTCAAAGGAAAATCATGGTTTAAATCATACGGCTCTCTGCAATAGGAACACAACTTCTTTCTGTTTTGTGATGTTCGACCTTTGCTAGAACTTGAAGTCATATACTGAGATAAACTGCTTCTAGTTGCGGGGTCTCTAAGCAATTTACTTATTTCTTCCAACTTCTTTAAGCTTTGTTCAAAACTTTTCATGTTCTTGTCCCACTGCTTCTGGGAAGTGGCCATGTTCAACTGAAACCTCCGAACTGCAGTTGAAACCTACCCAACAGGTTGGCAGGAAACCGCTCTGATACCACTGTGATGCACCAAACTGGATTTGACTCAAACCCCCAATTTAATTCTGGAATTTCTCTTCTTTGTAGGTCTGATTTGTGTTTTGTGTGTTTGATTCTTAATGTCTTTTCGTGTTTTGATGTTTGATGCCAATGATACTCATGAATGTAACAAGCATATACATGCAATATGAACTCACAAATAAACTAAACGCCAATGATACTCAAGCAATGAACTCAATTTCATAATTAAGAGACCTTCTTCATTACAAAGAGAATACATAAATGGGCTGCTTGCATACAATTCAAGAGATACTTGATAATGATGCGAAATAAGAGCTAAGAGCTCTGATACCACTGTGATGAACCACACTCTGGTGATCCACTCTGCTACCACTCTGCTACCACTGTAATGATATGCTCTGATACCACTGTGATGAGCCAAACTAGATTTGACTCAAAACCCCCAAATTTAATTCTTGAAATTCTCTTTTGAAACCAACACGAGCCTCTATTGCAATGATTTCACGGTGCTTGTAGGTCTGATTAGGGTGTTGGTGTTTGTCTTTCTTGTGTTACTCGTGTTTGATGATTAATGCCAATGATATACATAAATTTAACAAGCATGTGCATATAATGGGAACACAAGATATGCTAAACTAATATGACAACTCAAGTAATGACTTGATTTAATTGCCAAGACACTTTCTTCATACATAATAGATTGCATCCAAAATATAACTTTCATTAGGTTTCAACGGATACATCAAATAACATAGATTTTTACTTACAGCCAAAATCACTGTGAATAGTGATTTGCTATAGTACCCGCGCCCATTAAAATGCTCAAACAAAATTACATACGCATTTCTCCTTCCGAAATCTTGTTGGAAAAGCTTCTAATGATGAGGGCGCCCACTTTAGAAGAGAAAACAGCCACTAAGAGAAGGCGTTTTAATTACTTGATGAAGATGAAACCCTCCAAAGGTGCGGCTGGCTGTAGGTGATCAAATCAGCTCTCAAAAACTTCATAAAATGCAAACAACACCTTCAGGATGGCGTATGGAGTCTCTACAATCAAATACCCTTCCAATAGATGACTTCAACAACTTATAACCAGCAGATTCGAGCTCCAAATGCAAAAACAAGAAAATAACCAGCAACTTTAGGGTGGTCTTTCACACCTTCAAGATGCCCTAAATTCTAACTACAAGCCAAAACCAGGCTTACCCACTGCTGAAATTGAGAAACCCTAGTTTCTCTCTTCCACAATCTCCAACTCCCAAGTTTCATTCAACAAAATATCATCATGCCTGAATGGGTCGAACTTTCTCAAGGTCTTTTATAATTTGACATTGAAATCACTATTCATTAAAAAAACACTATTCACTTAAGTTATTTCTTTTTTCACTTTATCAGTGAATAGTAACTGCAAAATAGAAAATGACCCCTTTAAATAATAGACACATGGTCTCTAAGCCTGAGGAAGTGAAATAAATGGTGAAGATCAATATTTTAAGCTCCAATAACACGCCAAACGTGCAAATTCACCACGTCACCATACTCCGGATACCAATACTGCCTTTTACCGACCAAGTGCTTGTTCAAGTGACCCTCTATTCAGAACCACTAGCCTACGAGGATCGACATAATAGGCTAATCCAATGACTCTGATGCTCACGAAATAATGGGGACATTACAATCCGCCCTCCCTGAAATTGCTTGTCCCCAAGCAATCATTACTGGGAAGAAACCTCACTCCTCGGAAGGCCTGAAAGAAGAACTGTGGAATGTCCCATGCATCGTTAACTGCCTCCTGACACGCCAGCATAAACACACCTACGCAAAAAGTCCCTGGGTCCCAAACCCAGAATGGAAGTCTACCATGTCTGATAACCTCTAACTTCCGCTGCGCAACTCTGATCACAACTTCACCACGCTGAAAATGGTGAAGCAACCTGTCGGAACCCAACCAGACTGCGGTGCCAGAACTATCACCACCCGGATCCCAATACAACCTGTAGTCACATCCGTCTGTCATGAAGAGATAAAAATATCTAAAAACTTCCGCAACACAATATCTCTCTACAGCCTCTCCAAAACACCCACGGAAGTGATAGCTAATCAACCTGACATGTCCACTGACACTATAATCACCTTGTAACCATGTATCCGTGTGAAATCCCTGTGACATTAGAGTAACAAACCTTGTCAGATACCTGTCAGCATGATGGATAATAAACTGTTGTCCCTGCCAGTAATCCCCTGCAAGCAACTGAATCGGGTACTGGCAGCCTTTAGTCCCATCTTCTGAAGATGGCAACTCCGGACACCATAAAGAGTTACTCCCCTTGACTGCACCAAGAGAATCACCCTATGCCCAAGAACTGTGCATCGAATATGAATCATGTACAGGTGGATCAAAGACAAAACTATGAGCACTCCTCACCGTGTACACACTATTAAACTCCTCCATGAGCCCTGTTTGGAATCCCGATGCACTAGGACGATCCAAATCTCTGCGACTGCCACTCAACCTGGAACTAGTATCAGGAGTATGATCGGCTTCTAGCTCGAAGAGTGGATTTTCATAGATCAAACCGCCATCAAACTCAAATAAGGGATTATTCACAAACTACGCGCTCACTCCCTGCTGGTCTGAACTGTCCAACTCTAAGTCCCTGGAACAATACATTGATTTGTACTCCTGAATTGGCTCATCAAGCTGCCAACCATAACCAACTGTTTGGGACGAAAAAACTGATTTGCTTCTAGGAGAGGGAAACAAATCGGCATAAGAACCAATCTCCCAACTAGATGCTGCTCTGTAACTCTTGTGAAGTGGAAATAGTAGTGTCGTGAGTTGACACATAACTCCCTGGTGAGTCAACTACCATATCACAAGAGCTATTAACAATCTGTTCCGCATCACCTGTCATGGGACTAAACTCGGGAGGACCAGGTGCAACACATGGCTCTCCACAACTCTCCACCAAGGCTCCCATCCCATCTATATCAACTGCACTTGAAACTGTGAAGGATGTAATAACCACATCATCAACCTGCTCGCATCCACAATCCGTGGACATATGTCCTTCACCAACAACTGCCATAGAAACCTGAACTATATCAGAAGGGGGTGATGGCTGTGCCAAACTTGATACCACAGTAAGCTCCTCAACCTGTGACTGTGACTCTTGAAGGGCTAATTGAGTGCTCTTCAAGGAATCCATGGTCATCTCAAGCTCATAAGTGAGCTCATCAAACTCCTCTTCCTTCCCCTTCCATGCTTTGTGACAGATGCAACCCCACTCGAGAAGGAAATCTCTGTCCACAAGAAGCTGTAGGTAATGTTGTTTCATAATTCCAACTACCTCTCGAAGTGCGTGCAACTCTGAAAAGGAGAGACTACTATCATTGTGCCCATCTGACATAGGAGTGTTCCCATCCAACGTAGCCAACATTTGACAAGCAGCATCAAAATGCTCTATGGCTGTGGCAATCATACTATCATTAGCCTTAACTTGTCCTATCACACCATGAGGACCCTGGAACTCATCACTCCCATACATATTCTCTAATTTAGAAGCTGCACTATGATATGAAGCTGAATCATCGTCACTCCCTAACTGATAAGCAGCCTCGTGTGTGCTATCAACTTCACACACAATTTCGACAGGGGTACTGCTGCTATGTACCTTGTGGGATGGCTCAACAGATATTGTTGAAGTTGTCGTTTTGTCGGTGTCCTCGCACACTTCTTCTTCCAAGGTATCTGCACATCCACCTAGCTCACATTCTTGGAATTCATTGCCCATGATTAACTTTTCTGATTGATCTCCTACAGTCTGATATGAAAAATCAGACTCACTGTGGCCTGAACCGTCATCATGAATTGCATAATTAGTACTCAAATCTCGAGAACCAATGCGTGACAACTCTGTAGAAACATCATTTCCCATTGTAATCACTTTTCTCTCATGCTGATGCCAAATTTCATCACTGCTGTCACGAAGATCAAGACTGTTATCAATGTTGGTAACAACTTCTTGAATGTTGTGAATATCATTCAAGATTCTCTCAACACTGATCCTAAATCCACCATACCGGAAGTGGTGAAGTAATGCACCGAGACCCATCCAAACTGCAGTGCTAACTCTGTCTCCACCTGGATCCCAGTATAAACCAAACTCATGTCCATCCATCGTGAGGAGGTAAGGATATCTGGAAGCATTTGCTACGCGACATCTCTCCATAACCTCCGCTAAACTCTCGTGGATGTGATATCCACCTGTGCCATCAAGCCTACTGACATTATAATCCATCTGTAACCCTGTGTCCATCAGTAGTCTCTGAGACGACGAAGCAGCAAACCTTGTTGGATACACATCAGCCTGATGGTAGACTAAATACTGATCCTGCAAGCACTCACTCGCCAACAACTAAGTTGGGTATTCGCAACCACTAGTTCCATTTACTGAAGATGGTAACTCTCCATCCAAGAAGGGATGGTATACGTCCTCCGTAAACTCCATTGCGGACCCTGTCTGAAATCCCGATCCACAATCGATGCTCATCTCAAGACTCGAGTCAAGCTGGTGATCAACATCTATTTCAAAGAGAGAATTATCATATGACCAAGAAGCATCTATCTCAAACAATGGATTGTCGATCATCTCGCACTCCATCTCCTGATCCGCCTCCTACTCTTCACCCAAATCTGCACTATAGTACGAGGTTGAGTCAACCTCATTCACATCATGATCAGCAGCCTCATGTATGCTATCATCATCGCACACATCATCATCTAAAGCACTGCTGCTATATGTCTCATAGAATGTCTCAAAAGACGATGTAGAATCCACACGTATCAATGCTTGATCAATTTTATCATCCCTTTTTGTCAAAGGATCCAGTAAATCTAACCTATGTGAATCATGAATTGACAATTCTTGCACATACTCTGAATTGGTATCTTCAAAATGATCAAAAATTTCATCAGCAATTGCTGATACACAAGATATAGGGAGCTCAAAACCCTCATTGGTTTCATATGGATCCTTTTCTTCATGTGCATCTCTCTCAACATGATCATCCTGTAACCTTACAACATCTTGTTCAGGACCATCACCCTTGTGTTCTGACTCTTCATCTTTCAATGGACTCACGTACCTTTCCTCTCCAACTGCCTTAGAAATTCCAATTCTATCATCAACAAGTAGATCTTCTAAGGTCTGATTTTTGCTCACCAAGGGATCAACTGTATGCTGGTCATTAACTGCTAAGAATTCATTGTAAAGGCTTCTAGATACCTCACTTGTAGAGACCTCATGTTCCTTCTTCTCTTTGTTTTGTGATGTAGACCTCTTAAACATGGAAGCCATATGCCGCGCTACTCTATCTAATTTTGCAGGGTCTGGAATCAATTCATTTATCCTTTTCTGATTTTCATCCAACCTTTTCAAACTTTGCTTCAGCTTCTCCATATTCTTGTCCCACTGCCTCTAGGAAATAGCCATGTTGTTTAACTGAAACTTTTGAACTGCAGTTGAAACTTACCCAACAGGTTGGCAGGAAACCGCTCTGATACCACTGTGAAATTGAGAAACCCTAGTTTCTCTCTTCCACAATCTCCAACTCCCAAGTTTCATTCAACAAAATATCATCATGCCTGAATGGGTCAAACTTTCTCAAGGTCTTTTATAATTTGACATTGAAATCACTATTCATTAAAAAAACACTACTCACTTAAGTTATTTCTTTATTCACTTTATCAGTGAATAGTAACTGCAAAATAGAAAGTGACCCCTTTAAATAATAGACACATGGTCTCTAAGCCTGAGGAAGTGAAATAAATGGTGAAGATCAATATTTTAAGCTCCAATAACACGCCAAACGTGCAAATTCACCACGTCACCATACTGAGCATTGTGATGAACCACACTCCAGTGATCCACTCTGCTACCACTGTAGTGAAATGCTCTAATACCACTGTGATGAACCAAACTGGATTTGACTCAAACCCCCAATTTAATTTTGGAATCTCTCTTCTTTGTAGGTCTGATTTGTGTTTTGTGTGTTTGATTCTTAATGTCTTTTTGTGTTTTGATGTTTGATGCCAATGATACTCATGAATGTAACAAGCATATACATGCAATATGAACTCACAAATAAACTAAATGCCAATGATACTCAAGCAATGAACTCAATTTCATAATTAAGAAACCTTCTTCATTACAAAGAGAATACATAAATGGGCTGCTTGCATACAATTCAAGAGATACTTGAGCAAGATTCGAAATGCTATTCAAGATGCATTCTACATAATATAAGAGCTTACATGGAATAGACAACTTGCATCAAATTCGAGAGACAATACATCTTATTGTCTTAATTTTACTTACAGCCAAACTTCACTGTGAATAGTGACTGCTACAGTACCCGCGCCCATGCAAATGCTCATACAAAATTAAATACAAGTTTCCCCTACCAATTTCTGGATGGAATGTCTTCTATTGACAGGGGCGCCCACTTTAGGAGTGAAATCAGCCACCAAGGAAAGGCGTATTTATTTCTTTGAGCAAATCAAACCCTTAAAAAGTGAGGCTGGCTGTAGCTGTTAAAAAATCAGCTCCAAAGTCTTCATAAAATGCAAATAAATACCTCTGGATGGCGAATGGCGTCACTAGCAGCAAGTATCCTTCCAAAAGATGCCTCCAACAACTTGTTATCAGCAATTCCAAGCTCCAAAATGCAGCAACAAGAAAATAACCAGCACTTTAGGGTGGTCTTTCACACCTTCAAGATGCCCTAAATTCTAACTACAAGCCCAAACCAGGCTTACCCACTGCTGAAATTGAGAAACCCTAGCTTCTCTCTTCCACAAACTCCACACTTCAAACTTCATTCAACAAAATAACTCATAGCCTGAATGGGTCGAACTTTCTCAAGGTCTTTTATAATTTGACATTGAAATCACTATTCATTAAAAAAACACTATTCACTTAAGTTATTTCTTTTTTCACTTTATCAGTGAATAGTAACTGCAAAATAGAAAGTGACCCCTTTAAATAATAGACACATGGTCTCTAAGCCTGAGGAAGTGAAATAAATGGTGAAGATCAATATTTTAACCACACTCCGGTGATCCACTCTGCTACCACTGTAGTGATATGCTTTGATACCACTGTGATGAACCGACACTCTAGTGCAATGATTTCACGGTGCTTGTAGGTCTGATTTGTATTTGGTGTTTGTTTCTTTTGTGTTTTTTCGTGTTTTGATGTTTGATGCCAATGATACACATGAATGTAACAAGCATATACATGCAATATGAACTCACAAATAAACTAAACGCCAATGATACTCAGGCAATGAACTCAATTCATAATTAAGAGACCTTCTTCATTACAAAGAGAATACATAAATGGGCTGCTTCCATACAATTCAAGAGATACTTGAGCAAGATTCGAAATGCTATTCAAGATGCATTCTACATGATATAAGAGCTTACATGGAATAGACAACTTGCATCAAATTTGAGAGACAATACATCTTATGTCTTAATTTTACTTACAGCCAAACTTCACTGTGAATAGTGATTGCTACAGTACCCGCGCCCATGCAAATGCTCATACAAAATTAAATACAAGTTTCTCCTACCAATTTCTTGATGGAATGTCTTCTATTGACAGGGGCGCCCACTTTAGGAGTGAAATCAGCCACCAAAGAAAGGCGTATTTATTTCTTTGAGCAAATCAAACCCTTAAAAAGTGCGGCTGGCTGTAGCTGTTAAAAATCAGCTCCAAAGTCTTCATAAAATGCAAATAAATACCTCTGGATGGCGAATGGCGTCACTAGCAGCAAGTATCCTTCCGAAAGATGCCTCCAACAACTTGTTATCAGCAATTCCAAGCTCCAAAATGCAGCAACAAGAAAATAACCAGCAACTTTAGGGTGGTCTTTCACACCTTCAAGATGCCCTAAATTCTAACTACAAGCCCAAACCAGGCTTACCCACTGGTGAAATTGAGAAACCCTAGTTTCTCTCTTCCACAAACTCCACACTTCAAACTTCATTCAACAAAATAACTCATAGCATGAATGGGTCGAACTTTCTCAAGGTCTTTTATAATTTGACATTGAAATCACTATTCATTAAAAAAACACTGTTCACTTAAGTTATTTCTTTTTTCACTTTATCAGTGAATAGTAACTGCAAAATATAAAGTGACCCCTTTAACAAATAGACACATGGTCCCCAAGCCTAAGTAAGTGAAATAAATGGTGATGATCAATATCCTAAGCTCCAATTACGCGCCAAACGCGCAAATTCACCACGTCACCACACTCCGAATACCAATACTGCCTTTACCCGACCAAGTGCCCGTTCAAGTGACCCTCTATCTAGAACCACTAGCCTACGAGGATCGACATAATAGGCTAATCCAATGACTCTAATGCTCGCGAAATAATGGGGACATTACAATGAGTCACGGATTGGAAGGATCAGCTGAAGGTCATTGGAGATAAGGTTAATCAAGCTCTATCTTGCTTTGCTTGCACACATAAGTTTGTCGAGTACCTCTTTTGGTCAACAGAATTTGAGGAGAGTCGATATGGGGTCTCAACTGGAACTTCTATTCGAAGTTTGTGGACTATCAGGCACGCTTTGGAGGAAATAAAATCAGATTGCCTCCAGTTGCTATTAGATAGAGATTTTGCTGTTAGGTTTGTAGAGAGGACTTGCAGAGTGTCAACCCAATCAGCCCTTTAGAATCGAAGACATGAGCCACCTCTTGATTTAGATGATGAGAGTGACGAGGCGAGTGTTCTTGAGGACTATGTTGGTCAATCATTGGTGCAGGCAAGTGCTTTCCATCTCAACTGCATAGTAAGGAGTGCTCTTCACTTCTCTTTTAGTGCACACATAGAACATTTGATGGTGCATAGGTGTGGACTGGCTCGGGATTCGTATCATTCATTGTGGGATGGAGTGTTTCCATCTCTAGATCCACTCCATCAGTTGGTAGGGGACAGCTGCTCTATTAATGGAGATAAGGTTTCTTCTCGTTATCCTTGGAGGACAGCAGTTGTTCAGGAGTTTGGAGGAGAGTTGTATCATCTCCTTAGCATTGGAGAGTGGCATAGGGTTGGTACTTTGGCACCCTATGATTATGGCAGTTTGGTATGCTTTCCCATAGGTTGGATTCCCAGTCTAGAGGGTGCTGATCTGTTTCATAATACTAAAATAAAAATCAAGAGGAAATAAAATTGCAGAACAATATTATTTTATTGCAAAAAAGAGATTACACAAAGAGGGAAATCTCTATGGGACAGATATATTCCTTGATCTTTGCTTTCTTTATTAGTATCTACTTATTTTATCCCTATGCAATGCAGAAACTGAAAAATTATTAAAATAGTAAATGAAGGGTTCTCATAGAGAATCAAAAGATTATCCCTCCAAGGGGGTGACACATATTTCTCTTGAAAGTGGAAATGAACTATTGGATAAGGAAAAACAGCTCAGAAACTGAATGAGTATTGATACGGGGTTCTTTTGGTACTGCCTCTTGTCGGGGCGATAACTCTATGAAAGTGTTCAAATTTCAGAAGTAAAATATGTGTTGGGAAGCTTAGAATACAAATTAATTTGAAAGGTGGTGAAGAGTACTCTTCCCTGCATTTGAAGGAAGAATCCACTCTGAGAAGCTCCAAAAATGCAAAATTAGAAAATGTAGAAAATATCAAAAATAACAACATTTAGAAATCTTCAGAATCTTGTCCAAGACTACCATCTAAATGACCCAGACTACCACCTAGATTGCTGATACATAAGGCTCCCTTGAAAGATGATCTAATTCTGAATGGAACTAATGAGAGTAGGCCCAAAGTTGAGCAAGAGGAAACCATGACCCGTGTAATGGTCCAATTTAATAGTTGTAATAAAAGAAAATAAACATGTGATACAAGTTAAGAGAGTCCAAATATTTACAGACAAGACTCTTATAAATTTTACCAATAATTTCTTTTTTAAGTTTGGATAAATAATAATTTAAGTTTTAACAATATAGACAAGAAATGTATTTTATAAAAAAGAGAATAAGCAGACATATGATGCAGGCTAAGAAAGTTAAGATCTTGAAAAACTTCAGGACTGGAAAATCATTCTCAATTAGTAATAATTCCCTTGAAATATAACACTTGTACAAAATTTACCAACTAAAATAGCAAAAGATTGGAAAAATAAATTAGCCAATACAGAACGAAGGATAAAAGGTGCAGATTACAAACTAAGGTTTCATAAAGTGGTGTCTAAAGGAGGGAATAAGAACCAGCTAAAATCTTCTTACGTGGATAGGTTAAAATTCTTGGTAGGATACGTACCTTTTATATATTACTCATTGCTTATGCAATGAAATATCCCATGGAACATGAAATTGAGTTTCCTGTATTAATCGCCAATCAGTAACATGTTTACCAAACTAATTTGTCAAATTTTACTACCAGCTAAAAGATGGTTTCCAGACACATTATAACGATTGAAAAATATATTCATTTGTTAAAAAGAAGTTGTGTTATTATTTTATGCATTGCATGTTGTACCTGGGCGAACTTCTATAAAGACAAATGAAAAACAGAAATTTGATTTGGAAGAAAAAAGTGATATTTATGTATGAAAATTACAAAATGAAAAAATGGCAAACCAATACTAAATTCAATTCAGTCTGCTAGAAACTCTATCAATTGCAAGGTTTCTGAATATCCAAGAAATCATTTTAGTTTGTAGACATCACAAGCCAATTGGCTGCAAATGAATACAAAGTTTTTCTACAACCTTTTAATTTCACAGTAGCATTAAGCTGTTTTTCAAATAATGTGATGCAGATTTTTTTTTTCGCCTTGCTTTAATCAAAGTTTACAATCAAAATACTTAAACTGAGTTTTCTATAGCTATAGCACTCATATAATAATCATACTGCAACTTCAGGGACGTGTATGTATGCATATCAAACATCTATTCTCTCTGACAGGTCATAACTAATAGGAAAAATATTTTTGGTCAATGTTAAATCATGAATGGGAGACAAGAACACCAAAAAATGTGTATCAAATGAACGAATATGATTGTATAAAATTCCCTCCAAAGGCAATGTATATGATCACATAGTAATAGAAATAGAAAGAATATAGCCCCCTGGCATAGACTGGACAGTTAAGCCATTGACATACAGACAGTGGTCACGGGTTCGAAACCCGATTAAAACACCAAGCTGGGGAATGAAGCCTCTCTAGGCATGGCTGAGTTATAGAGGGATCGCCTTGTCTTCTAGCACCTTTTGAGTGGGCTCCAGGTCGCTGGACTCCAATTTTTGTTTTATCAAATAAAATAAATGCAGAAATGGAAAGATTATAAACAATTATAGCATTCAATCAAAGTTTTATCTGAGATCACAAGCAATGGCATATCATACAATTTTGTGACTTCTAAGACTAATTTCCAGACAATATTTCTTATTGACTACAGAAAGTAGAAAATTTGTATGCCGTGTCTTGAAGCTTTACCTCAACAAAACCATCTCCAAAGTTTACTCCGTTACCAAAGTTGTAGGCCCTTGAAAGGTGTCGATTGAGAGAAGCTGAATTAAATTGTGTAAGAATATAAACTTTGTTGATTCCACTATTGATACAGTTGCTCATTGGCACATCAATTAAACGATATGCACCCCCAATAGGAACCTGCAAGATAAAACTGTTGGTAAAGATCACTACTGGGGTATTTACTAATTTTGAATGATCACACTTTAAAATTTACGGCCAGAAGAAAAGTTCAGTGAAATGCCAGTTCACTAAAATCAGTCAATCTTTTTGTGTCGAGATCTTCTAAAGGTTCAAAGAATCAAAAACCAGGAGTAAAAACTGATAATAACAGAAGAGAACATGCAATAGCAATAAAGGAGTTCTGTCTGTAGCATTTGTCATTGGTCATAGCAACCGCTAGTAACTTTTCCTCCCCATCCATTTATAGAGAATTATTTGCTTATATTTTTATTCGCTCCTCAGATAATTATTTCTGGGTAATAAACAATCAATTGCAAGTAACAAGGGAGCTTTCCTCTAAGCTGAGATATTAGATATTCGAGTTTGAGTAATGATCCACTAAAGTCAATTCAAGTGCTGCATAATTCTCTGTAATACAATGAACCAAGTAAATTCCTTTTTAGATTGATCAGAACCTGATAGAGGTTTGATATGCTGATGGAGTCAATTCTTCTGACAGTTTCCTACCTGATTTATAATATCATCTATTTTGAACCTTACCTTTCTATCTACTTGCTTGCTGACTAAAAATTTTGAACCACAGAAAACAATAGGCTAAATTGGGAGATCCTGCTCACCCGAGATGGATTGCATTGTACCTACATGAAATTTTCAGATCATGCCAAGTTTTGATCTAAAATTTGTAGTTAGCATAAAATGACTTTATAATGTTTCATTAATTTGCTGTATCCAACTGTAATACTTACTTGTTGCCTTGTGGGTAGTTGTTAGGAGTCAATTATTAGTGGTTGTCGACAGTTGTTTTCTGCCTGGCAATTGTTGGGTTCTTTAAATAGGTTTTTCATAGTCAAGGAAAGTAGTCTAATCCTGGACTGATCATCCCTAGTCTACTTTGGTGTGAGAACTTCACATGAATAAAGATATACTTTGGTCACTCTATATAGTATGCATTGTTATGCAAGTATTAGTTTTATCAAATATAGAAGTAAACATTGGTGCCATCATAGTTGTAAAACTCAGACTTGACAATTACTTGGCAAGCCCAAAATTTTAAAAAACTCAAAACTTAGCAAAAACCCAAAGAAAAACTTGGCAATAACTCAGCAATTTTATCGAACATTTTTAAACATAAATTTTTAAAAATATTTTTCAAAAAACACATATTACTAATTTCCATCACATATAAATCAGAATTAGAATATAATACATATCATAGACCAAAAACCGAGTTCAACCTCTAAGTGAATTACAATGCCACTTCTACTAGCCATGTTATATGTAGAAGTTGCCTCATTTTTAGCAAGTTGTGTGATATTAACATATAAGTCAACACACTTAAGAGTTATATCCCAATTCCTTGTCACCCCCTCATTGTAATCAAGTTTTTTCTATGACAAGATCCCAATAAGTAGTGGGGATTTGGGAGTGGAGACCCCAATGGGGTTGAAGGGTAGTGCCCTTCACGGGGGTCTAGGTGCAATGCCCCTAGTAGGATTAAAGGGCAATGCCACTCATAGGGGTCTGGGGACAACACCCCTAGCGAGGTCAAGGGGTAGCACCCCTCACAAGGTCAAAAGGTTTAGGGGCTGCCCCCCTAGTGTATTCCTTGTCGTGATATAGGGTGTGGTCAAGGGGTAGAGCACCCACCACCGAGTCCAAATTAAAGCCTTTAAAACCACAAACCTTCATGGCGCAAGCCATTTTCACAATTTTATAACATCAAGGCAAAATTAGTTGTTTGAAGAATTTTTGTTTATAAAAATGTTTTTAAAATCATAAAAAAAATTAACATTAGGTGAAAAAAATAAAGTTTACTAATTCAGGCGAGTTTTTAATGAAAAAAGTGACTTTTAAGCGAGTTTTTATCAAAAATTGCCACGAGTTTCTCAAAAAATCAATGGTGAGCTTTTAGGCAAGTAACTTGCTAGGGCATTTGGCTCACAAATACTCTACAATTTTTTCAACTATGGCTACCATTGCCTTAAAAATGTTGGGTCTAATTTAAGACATTGATGCTCTTAGACCCAAACAAAGGTGGGAAGAGACCACATACAGTCAAGACCAAGAGATCAAATGGTCTCTAAGGTTGGAGCAAAGAGAGTGAAGAAGACGACTAAGGTGTCATCAACCTTGTAAATCCTATGTATTTAATTACTCCTAATATTGCTTGTAAATCTTTCATAAGGGATGAAAGATTCACCATCAACAGTAATTATTTTTTACCATCATGTTTTTAGTGTTACAATAAATAAGTTTTATTGGTTTGGTAATTGAATTTTTACTGGGATCGATAACTATTTTTTACCAGTAGTGATTTACTATTTATTGAGAAGGAATCTTGGAGGATAGAGTTGTTTTGGGCGTTCAACTTGCTATGAGGCTGTTTTATCACCTTGTGTGGCTATTATTAAAGATAAAATAACTTGTAGTTACAAACAATAGCCACCAAGTTGGTTAGAAACTAACAACAACCAGGTGTCCAAATTAGGTAAGTGAGTAAAATGGTTGAAACCTATTTTATCCTCTACATTATGATTAAATGCTTGTATTTGTCCAAGAGTGATCATTTTTATACAATACTACACCAAGACCAAATAGAAAATCTTCATATTTTTAATGAAAGGCTTGGAAAAAATGGAGTTGCATACACTAGAGTAAACAACAAAAATTCCTTAATGGTCAAAAGTGATTTTCAAGTAATTACAAAGGCTATGGTCAAAGGGAGATACGCAGATTGATGTCCTCAAATACATTCTTATTGAGGCTAGAGAAAATTCTTGAGACTTTGATGTCATCAAAGAAAGCATTGCTTCCACAAAAGGAATTAAATTGCAAATTGTTTTCCAAGTATGAAATATTCCGAGCCAAATTTTTTCGTTTTTCAATTTACAAATTACAAAGCAGAGCACCCGTTAAGGTTAGAGCATAAACCAAAACGTGCAAGAAAACAACTCTAACCAGAATGGCACCGATGATGGCGAGCATTGGTCAGAGGATCTCTACTCTAAATACAGAAAGGAACTCAACGTCAAGTATGTGCTACCCAATCCAAGGCGGAGTGAGGGGCGACCATATGACGGAGTGATTACAGAATTAAATGCTTGAAATAAATGCTGAAACTGGAAATACTCGACACCCAGAATGTGCTTGCTAACCCAAGCTGGGAAAGTAGCTACCATAGGGCGGAGCTGTAACTGTTACAATAACTTAAATGAATTTGAGAATTACAATCAGATTTGAACAAGAATGAAATGACTGCCAGTACTACTGTCAGTTTTACAAAGGATGTTCATCTGCCTGCTGAAATCATAGAAATTTGAGAGCTTAACATTACATCAAAAGATCTCTTCTTAGTATGGTTAGAAGAGCCAAAACAATAGACCTTTCAATGCTCAAAATTACAACTCTGATTTTTGGATAAATCTGCACTCTTGAATTAAAAACAGCAGTCTAAGGAATTCACTATTTTGCTCATATCTCTCTCTTAACTTGCCCAATTAACATGAAACCAAATGCAATAAGCTCTAACAATGGAGGCGCCTAAGATGAGACACAGGAAACAGATCCAAACAACCACAATTAATTATGCACGAGACCCAATGCAATCAAATGGTATGGCTGCAAGAAGGAAGGCGATCTGCTCTATTAAATTAAATACTTCTCTAAAAAATCTGCAAATTAGAGAATGATAGCGCCTAGCCTTAACAAGGGGAATGGGTTAATACCCAGATGCAATACTTTTGTCTTTTTTGATTTATGAATAAAAACATGAATCTGCTATAACAAATAATGCAAAATGCTGAAAACCACTAATATGCAAATCAGATCTAACCATGCGATAAGCTGATTACAATGCATAAACTAAATGTAACTCACAAACTAGACTAAATCACCACTAGTCGCTGTCTTTCAAGCGAGAAGCAATGCCCAAGCTAGGAGGCCTTCATTCCTCGAAGCAATCCCAAAGCCAATCCGGCAGCATAACATTCCTGTAGATAAAAGATACCAAATGATGCTCCAAGACTCCTTTTTATAATTCTCCAGTTGACTTCTCAAAACCCTAAAATCCGCTTTTAGGTCAAAACCCAATCTCCTCAAGGATGGGCGTACTTTTCCTTCAAAGCTTTAGATTTGATATTTTAAATAAATATCATACTTTAATAAATGCGCCCAACAAAGCTTGCTCAGACTTTAGTAATAATTAAAATATTCCTTAATGAGGCGCCACCCTCAAAAGATCACCTTTTTAAAACAACCTTAAGTCATTAACTCTAGGCCAAGGGTCAACGTTAAAATATAATAATTAAAACGTGACTTTTTAATTAAATGACTTAACTTATCCTTCCGAATATGCCCTGAAGCCAATACTGAGCAAAACATCTGACCAAACTGAAGCAGGAAGTCAACCGAGCCGAACTCAACTGGAAAGCTGCTAAAAATAGAATTTACTAAAAATAGTAAATTCCGGAAAATGCTCAGAATGCCGAGATGAACACACCACTGCGAAGCTCTCTGAAAACCCAGAAAGGATCCGCCATTGAATCCATCATCTTTGAGCAATGACCTCAAAAATAGGAAACCCTAATTTATCTTCCGACTAGCCTTCGGGTTCCCAAGGAAAAGGCCAACGGTCACTAGAAAGATCAGGTTTGAGAAGGGGACATTACAAAGTAGTAGAAAGAAAATCCTGAATTACAAATGAATCTTGACCTTGCTTCTTGGTTGTGATCCGAAGATATTATGTTAAGCAAATTTTCCATCCATCTAGATTATAAAATTGTGAAAATTTAAAACCTTTTAAGACCATATGCCATTTGATCCCACTCTTCTCAATCATCCCTCAATGTTAGAAGCTCTGTTACCGGGTTCTTCATTTTAGCCCCCTGAACCGGCCAAAATACGTGTGGGTTCTAGTTCGGGTTCGGTTCTTCTCTGGGTTTGCCTGGGTTCTCCATTTTCCACCCAGGTTCTCTGTGGGTCCTTCACAGAAGGACCCACAGAGAACCTGGGTGGAAAATGGACAACCCTGGACGAACCCGGGGAGAACCCAGAAGGACCCAGGCGGACCCACGTCATCTGGCCTAGAAAAAGGAAAAAACTCAACTTAAAAACAAAAAATAAAACCCTAAAAAGTGCCCAGATTGCCTTATATTGACTTGGCCGACCAAATGACGCAACTAAGAAACCTGAATACAATGAGGGTGTGCCAAAGAATTGGGATCTCCCCCCTGAGTGTGCTGATTTAGATGCTACAGTTGCACAACTTACCTCGGCTTCTATAGATGACAATGAGGCAACTAATGCACCTAGTGGGAGTGGCAATCCAATTGATAGTGGTTCAAATGAAATTGAACCAATTGAGGACAATGAATTTGATGAAGACGAATTTGAAGAATACTAATACTGAATTAAATATTGTCTAGGACTCTTGATTGTAATTTGAATTTTCAATGTGTAATGACATTTTAAGACTTGAGTATTTACTATTTAGTAATTTACTATTTACATTTTTGCAAATTATGAATATGATTACAAATTATATGAGGTATTACTGTATGACGTATTTCATTGTTTCAATACTCTATGGCATTATGGCATTATGATTATATGATTATAATTTTGAGCATGCTTATGAGTCTATGGCATTATCATTATGTTTATAAATTTATAATTTAATTTTATATATATATATATAGTACGTCTGTACCCGTACCTGTACCCTAGGAAGAAAAAAAAATTGCCGAACCGGTGAACCCGAACCTAAACCCGCATCTGAACCCATATCCGAACCGGCAACTTAGGTTAGAAGCCTATGATATAGTGGCTCTCCTCCTACATGTTGATGACAATTGATATGACAACCACCCATATTTATCCCTCACATCCTAATGATTCCAATGGGATCCCTACTTTTTAGAGTCATGATTAGTGAATGCACACCTCCAAGCCAAGGTGACGATTTTCAATATACAAATGGACATCTTAAAGAAGATTGACAATTTGTAATGTCCCCTTCCTAAGCAATTCTTCATTATAGACAAATTAGCCTATTCCTTGAGTTCTCGTAGGCTAATGTGGTTTGGTTAGAGAACTCCATAGTTCTTGGAGACTATGTTGTTCAGCCAGTAGGCATTTCCTTGTGTGGCAGTGAGTTAGGGATTATAAAAGATTCCTTTTGACACTTTTTGGAGCATTTTAGGCACTTGGTCCAATATTACTATTTTTAGTAAGTCACATCCTCAACACCGACTTGGCTATTTTGTGTCGATTTGTCCTCAGCATGATTAGTTATGGCATTTAATGTTTATTCGGGATATTATATGGCATGGGGAATTATTTTTAAATAACACTAAAATCATAAGTTAGATTAAATATTTAACTTAAATTATTTTTTAATATTTTAAAAGTGACTAAAAAAAGCGTTGAGGAGAGATAAGGGGAATTTTATTAAAATAAAATAATAGGCTAATGTGGTTTGGTTAGAGAACTCCATAGTTCTTGGAGACTGTGTTGTTCAGCCAGTAGGCATTTCCTTGTGTGGCAGTGAGTTAGGGATTATAAAAGATTCCTTTTGACACTTTTTGGAGCATTTTAGGCACTTGGTCCAATATTACTATTTTTAGTAAGTCGCATCCTCAACACCGACTTGGCTATTTTGTGTCGATTTGTCCTCAGCATGATTAGTTATGGCATTTAATGTTTATTCGGGATATTATATGGCATGGGGAATTATTTTTAAATAACACTAAAATCATAAGTTAGATTAAATATTTAACTTAAAATATTTTTTAATATTTTAAAAGTGACTATAAAAAAGCGTTGGGGAGAGATAAGGGGAATTTATTAAAATAAAATAAAAAAGGTTATTTTCCAAAGGTGGGCGTGGGGTTTTGGAGGAGGTATTAAAAGTGTTTTGGAAGTCTTTTGGGTGATTCATGCTTGGAAATTTATATAGAAATAAATAGGTTGAACAACATTCTTCCATGGCTTTGTAAGGATGAAAACCCTTACGAAGGACATCCATTTCGAAAGTACAAGATCTTTCCTGGTGGAGATTATAGGTGATTTCATTCAGGGATCACACCGGAGCTCTACTGTTTCAGATTCTGGTGAGATTGCAAGGGATTTCATATCAAAATTTGGAGGACAGATTTAAGAGGTTTAAGCAGCAGATTAAAGTCACAAATTTCAGACTTAAAACCTTCCTTGTTGGTCGTATCATTTCCAAGGAAGGTCGTACCATTCCTTGAGGGACGTGTGAGTTTAGGAGCCCTAGCACCTAGGTTTTGTGTTGCTTATTGGAGGAGTTTTGGGCGCCTAGGTTTGAAGAATACTCAGCAATAGATTTGAGGTGAAACCAGCAGGGTTTTGAGAAGACATCAAGCTTTCATTAAGTCCCAGGGTTGCTGGTCCAAGTTCAGTTTTCAGACTTTTGCAACAGCAGTTAATGGGTACGTCAAAAAATGTCATAATAAGTAAATTGTAGTCATTTATATGTTGTTAAAACCCTACTGTAATACTGCTGTAATAAATCTGGAAAATATTTCAGTTTGTGGATATTCCTAAAATAGTTGATATACAATTCTTTCGTTACAATCTTTATTGGATGTTATTGTTGTGATTTATCTTTATTGCAAACCTCAAACTACAAAACACATCTGAAAACAAACATCAAACACACAAATATATATATATATAGGATACATATTATAGTGGTATCAGAGCAGAAGTATCCTACCATCTTGGAGGGTTTGATGTAAACAGTGACATGGCAATGGAATGAGTAATGCAGCCACCTTTTACTCATCATTATAATCTGAGAAGAAACAGATCCAATCCAAATTTTGAATGTCAAAAAGAGACTAGTATAATTGCAGGTGTAGATATCGGTGATAGAGAATGACAAGAACCTAGCACCAGAGATGCTAAATGATCTTGCTAGAGGGCAGTGAGATTTACAGCAGAGTTAAGCTCAAATGGTGGCATTAATGAACCAACATATGTTGAGAAATAACAACAATGGGGGAAACAATGGTGTTAACAATGGGCATGAATGGAACAATAGAAATGGGGATGGTTCAATGAATAATAGGGCTGCAAATCAGCATGCTAGAACTATGTAGTCGGTGTACAATGCCTATTATTATGTTTCGGTAATATTAGTTATCCGACTATGTATTAATTGGTTGTCAGCTTTGGGTAGTTATAAGCATCGGTTGATTGACGGTTGCGTTATTCTTGGCAACCGTCGAGTCCTTTAAATACATTGTGTATCGTCAAGGAGAGTAGTATGATCTAATCAAATTAACTCTGATCCTTGTCTGACCATCTCTAGTCTTCTTCTGTAATAATTTCATGAACAAATAAAGATATATTTTACGCATGTATCTCATATGCATTGTCATCTCCATTAATTCATGTATTTAATTCATCAAATAGAGCAATAAACATTTGGCGTCGTTGCCTTAAAGAAATCGGGTTAGATTTGAGAGACTCATGCGCTTAGACCCCAATAAAGGCGAGGAGACCACAACATGGTCAAGATCAAGAGATCAAACGATCTTTAAGGATCATTGAACAAAGAGAACGAAGGAGATGATTGAGGGGTGAAGTTGAAGAAGGCAAAGGGTTTTTGAAGGAAAGCCCGAGTCCAACCAAGAGCAAAAGTTGAAGCATAAGCAAAAGCCATAGTCGGGAGAGAAAAAGAACTTTCACGACAAGAGAATGGATGAAGGGAGAGTGGGAAGAAATAGCACGACACCTACCACTCCCCAACGAAGCATACACAAACCTTGCCAACCTTGTCGACCAAGTCACAAAACCATTGGGACCATCACCGTCAGGTGAAGGAGGTTCACCGTCGGGCGAAAGGGAAGGCAGGGGAGAACTTGCCAACCTGACTGTCAAAAAACCATTCGTACCATCAAAGTTGACCGAAGGGGAAGATGAGGGAGAACCTACTGACGGTCTGATAGAGACCATATGCTAGATTGAAGACTTGACACTGACAAAAGAATCGGACATTGGAATATCGAAGCCGAAAACACCAAGACAAAAGGAGCATCGGAAGGACCCAGAAGGCAGCCTGAGGGTGACAAACGTAGAAGAGGATTGCGACATGTCTGAGAGTGTAGGGAACACACCGGAACATAAAATCAAAACTCTCCATATAGGTTATCTTCACATAAGGTGCATCGGAGAAGTAAGATGGTGACTCCTCCAGCAAGTCCAAATGTGGAACGGAAAAAACTTCCAAAGTAAATAGGGAATGGGCTAGAGAATCCTACGAGACATTGCAAGACATGTGAGACAATTTGGGTAGCAAATGGTCAAGATGACAAACCATATTGGCTAAGAGCATTTTCAACGACTCTCAAAGACATAACGATCGATTGGTATACAAAATTAGATGTAGTGCACAAAGCCACATGGGATGCATTAAAAAGAGCATTCCAGGAATAATTCAAACTTCTCAGAGACAACAACGAAATAGTAGTAGAGATATACAACATGAAGCAGGGAAAACATGAAAACATGCGAGCCTATAATCATAGGCTTAAGGAGTTACTGGTGAAATTAGAAATCCAGCCAGCTGATGGACTCAAGAAAAGATGGTCCATCAAAGGATTGATTCCTTTGCTAAGGAAGAAAATAAAAGTAGTTCCTCCGTCATCGTACGCTGAAGCCGACAATTGAGCAATGAACATAAAAAGTGAAGATAAATTGTCCTCGCACAATAAAAGAAAAAGAGGAAAAGTGAAGTTCAAATGACAATACTGACGATGAATCAGGAACTATACAAGCACTCCGAAGGGATATGCTTTGGATGATGAAAGAATTGAAGGCAGAGAAAGAAACTAACGAACTTGGTGTACTGAGTGCAAAATTGAGGGGCACACAAAAGGTAACTGTCCTAAAAAGATGTTTTGTGAGTTTTGCCAGGTTATGGATCATTCAATAAAGAAGTGCCCATACAATTTGAAGACAAGGAGTGCACAAGTACTCTTTGCGCAAGGAGAGGAGTCCACTCTACAGAATACATCTCCAAGCGGTTATCAAAATCAAAGAGGAGGACGAAGCCAAATACAATATGACCCCAAAGGACGCCCTATCATACAATGCCAACAATGTAGCGAATGGGGACATTTTGCGAGACACTACTAGAACAAGCAAGACAAAGTGCAGTTATTGTGCAAATGGTGTGGACCTGAAAATCATGAAGACACCGAATGTCGGAAGCAAAAGGATAGCATCAACATGATTGATATAGGAAAAATGAAGTATTGGCCATTACTTGTGCCCAAACAAAGAAGACTACGTACCTAGACCCATGTACAAAAAAAGAACAGCTTTGTGAAGCAAGGACTGAAGTAGAGAATGTTATGGACAACAAATGATGCCACTCAAATGCAAATGCAAGTATGGTAGCAAACCAATTACAATCTGAGAAAAATATTGCACAAGTAATTCAAGCTACTGTACCAGTTAAAGTAGTAAATTTATTACAAAGTATTCTTGAACTTTGAAATGTTATTGTATCGGGGGAGAATGAGACGGTGCATGCTACAGCCCAATTAGAATCTAGCAAGAATGAAGAACCAATAATCGAACCTCCGCTCTCGGGCAACCAAGTGATTGATCCAATGTTATTTCCAGTTAACACAACAAAGAACCCAACGATGGTGAATATGGAGATCCTTGGAAGGAATCTCACCAATACAATTGTTGATGGCGAGTTGGGTGTGAATGTACTTCCAAAAGACACTTGGAGAAGTCTTAGAAAGCCAACCATTTGGCCGCCAACTTTTGAATTGGTGGGTGCAGATCAACAAGGTATTAAGGTACTTGGAATTTTAATGGGAAAAAAGGTAATTATTGGAACTCAAACATTTTTGTTGAACTTTGTGGTCATTTCATTGAGGAAGAAAGCATACGACGCATTGTTAGGTCAGGGTTGGCTACTAGCAGCCAAAGCCGATCACAACTGGAAAAAAATCCAATCTCCATTGACAATAAGGGTCGAAAGTATATAATTAATTTAAAAAACCAAGCAGTGGGTGAGGAAGCAGCCTCCTCGGATTCGTCAAATTCAAACTCTGGAGAAGAATGGACAGAGAGTCAAGGTCTGATGGAACCAAACGAAGAAGGAATTTTGGAGTTACAATCATGTTCAGATGATGAAACAAATTCCCTACGTAGCCTATTTCACTAGCAAATGGAGGACTCTGAGGTATTTCCATCGACTTGTAATTTTCTCAAAGCTATGACTCTCTATGAAGAGCAACCGATGAAAAGTGATATTGAAAAGTTGGATAGTTTATGTGTGCGGGCTGCAGTCCATGGCTGGCAAAAGGCAAAAGTTTCAACAAAGGTATCTGAATTTGTAGAAGAATGCAAAATAATGGACGGTACATTTCAAAGTACTAAGAGAAAAATATTTAACGTGGAGCGTACAAATATGGATCAAGTCAAATCAACTTCACGAAAAAATTATAAAAAAAGAAAATGAAAATTAGAAAATAATGAAACAATGGAAAGGAAGAGGCAAAAATATTATTCAGCAATTGAAGGAGAAAATGTTAAAATGATTCCAACGATAATTATTAAAATACTGAGAAGGAGAAAAATCAAAGTGAAGAAATTAAAAACATTAAAAATTGACGAAAATATAAATGACTCCCCAACAAAAACGTACGACCACTAATCTTACACACTATACGGAGGAGCAAAGGCAGAGGAACAAGCACCATGTACAACCAAAACAATTTAAGTACTGTACGGCATAGAAGGGACACTATACGATAGGGGGAGGATTACATTGTACGAGGAAGACTCATCACTTGGGAGACGGTATGGTGGAGAGTAGGGTCGAGTCATATGGTACGGAAAACCAAAAATGATGGCAACATTGGTAGCACCAGACGAAAGAACAAAGATGGAAATAATGTATGACAAAGCAACAACAACATACGATCAGTAGAGGTCTGGATAGTACAAAGAACGAGGGGTACGGTACAGACAACTAAAACAAAAAATCACCACATCATTGTACGACCAAGCAAGTATTTGAAACACTTTTTGTCTATACAAAGGACAACCGTACAACCTAAGGCAACCACCATACACTTCAATCTAGGAAACAACAGAGTACGGAGATTATCATCCCATAAGGTACAGTTGGCAAAAGTAAAATACTTTGTACTATTTATCGAGCTAATTCACCTACAGAAAAAATCCCACGCAATTCAACAGCTTAACCGAACTGGCAACAGAAGACAAACAACACTGTACGACACAGTGAGGAGTCATTCAACAGTATGGACTCCTTTAATTTGCAAGATACAAAGGTCTAGTTCCTTGATAGTACGGCATCCATCGGCAATTCCATTCATCGGGTCTTTAAACAATCATCTCTAATACTACATTGTACGGCCTAAACCCAACACCCACATCGTACAGCCATCAACCATCATATAGAAGATTCCTTCCCTAGTTGGCATCATGCATTGGTTAAACAATGCAAAATCTCTATTTTTTGGCTCTGTCAACATTGTTTTTTGCCTCTTAAAATATCCTAAAAATGAGGGGCGCCATGAAGTTCTGTGTAGTTTCAAAGGTCTTAAATAAGCTTTGTTGATTTTATTTTTTGGAGATAGTAAGGTGCCTAAGGCCAGGGATTTGTTATACAAAATTTAGGATATATTGAAACCCTTGAAGGAAAACTTGCAGCAGGCCCAAAATCAGCAGAAGATGTATGTTGATCAGCATCGTATTGTTGTGACCTTTTCACACATCGCCCCATTCAAGATGGGGACCCCCTAATTTTTGCTCCGTTTCGGTCTTTTGGCTTGGGTTTTCTTCTCTCTCCCGCTCTGTCTCTTTCCTGATGTCCGTCTTTCGGGGGGTTGTGTCCGTCACTAAGCTTAAACGCGAAATATTGGCCAAGTCTAAAATTAGGGTTTCATTTTTCAGCCAATTCAGGGGCAAGTAAAGTGAGAAAATTGAAAATTGAACTTAATATTGTTGTCAGCAGACATCCAGCGGGTTTCCAGCCAATTTTCATCAAATTCCAAGGTACTTACTATTTTTAGTAAGTGTGAAATTCAGGGCAATTTGTCAGCTATTTCAAGATTCCGATCATCACACTGCATTCAGAGTATATTAGATTGCTTGCATGCCAAATTTGAGCAAAAAAGACGACTTACTATTTTTAGCGGTCGGCTTCCGACAAATTTCAGGGTCCAGATGAGAGATTTTCATCCATATTCCTTACGGGTTTTCTAGACCTCGATGATATAACATGCAAGGCGAGACGACCACTTTCGATTCAACTTCCGGGCTATTTTTAGGGTTTGCATGTCGAGGTTTCTTTTGCATCGGTGATTCGATGGGTTTTCCGAGAGCGCGATGGTGTGACATTGAGGATTCTCACTCGAAGGAACTTGCTATTTTTAGCGGTGTGTCCCGTACCGCCTCCCGGAGAATCACGAGCGATCGTGTTGAAACAAAGACAAACGGAGATCTTTTGATACGCATGCAGTGCAAGTTAGGTCTCCCAGAGCCTAAAATAGGCATCAAAAGTCAAAATCTTGAAAACCGATGTAAACCATCGCGTCGATCCTTCAAGCTATTTGGGTGAAATTTCGAGTCAAGCGAGCACTTACTATTTATAGTAAGTCAAATTGAACGCAAAAATAGTAAATGTTGCATGCATCGTTGTCACCAACCACGGTGAGGATCGCCTCATTCAAATTTCAACTCGATCGAGCTTGGGAGCTATCGAAACATGAGCTTACTATTTATAGTAAGCCACCTTCAGAAACAGGCTATAAATAGCAGGGTGACTAAAAGTGGCAGTGTCGACAGGTTGATAGGGTTATGAAGAAGCTATGTTTGAAATTTCAAGTTGATCCGAGCTTCAGAAGTGCAAAATTAAGAGGACTTACTATAAATAGCAGGGCACGATACTGGCAAAGGATGATAAAAATTTGCCTAAGTCTGGAACTTCATCCAGCAGGCCTGGCAAAATGCGCCCATCTCAGCTAAAGAGGCATAAAAATTTCTAAGTGTGAGTTCATCCTGCTCAGGGGTCAAAATGCGCCCAAGGCACCAGAAAGTCAAAGAAAGTCAATGATGTTTATCCTGCAGCAGGGGTGAAATGCGCCCAAGGCAAAATGGTCAAAGGAAGGTCAAACATTTTAATCCTCCTCAAGGGGCAAAATGCGCCCAAATACATGCATGTAAAGACGAAATTTGGAAGCTGAAGGGTCACTCCAAGGCGTTTGAAAGTTTCATCCCCCCTCCACATCAAAAATGCGCTCAAAATGAAAGAAAGTCAACAAGGTCAAAGAAATTCGTCCTCCTCAAGGGGTGAAATGCGCCCAAACTTGTGCATGTCAAGACAAAAACGTGAAGTTGAAAGGTCACAGGGGACGTGGTGGCAAGTTTGTCCTCCTCTTACATGGAAATGCGCCCATGTTTGGATGTGAAAAGTAATTAAGGGTGGTAATTGAGGTGAAGAATATTACCAGGGCATGGTGAAAGGTGTAAATGCTAGGCGCTCAAGGTGTGTGGCGTGATTTTCCCTCATGTGTGCTAGGCGCCTAAAGGATGGAAATATTTCTAAGGCGTGGTGTGTGTTGAAAAATGTTTGAAGGGAGTTATAAAGTGTTGGAAAATTTTCCTAAGGCGTTGAGAGTGATGTGTGTATATTTCAAGGTGGTGAAAATAGAATGAAGTGTGCTAGGCGCCTCAAGGGGGAAAATAAAATATTTTCTAAGTGTTGAAAATTTGCCTAGGCGTTGGGCTTTTGAGTAAATATTTCCTAAGTGTGAAGTGAAGATAAAATGTACAAGGCGTGCCGGGAATGAATAAAATTCTTCCAAATGAAGTTGATAAAAAAATTCCTCTCCACTGGTAGATGATTCAAAATTTTCTAAGAGAAATTTTTCGAAAATGCAAGAGATGATTTTAAAGTATTTTCTAAGACAAATTATTTTCCCTTAGAAAATACGCCTTGAGATCAGAGTGATAAATTTTCCGAAGCAAGAACAACTTTTCTCAGTGATGGAGTCAGAAATGCAGGATGAATTCAAATTTTCCGAATTGGAGCAACACAGAGTAATCACAGGCGAAGAACGAATTTAAATGATGGAAATAATATTTTTTTTTAAGGTTCAAAATTGAAAAATTAAATGAACCCGTTCGTTGGGTACCCATGGATTCGAGGCGTTCTGAAGAAAATTTGCTTCTGGGTATTGAACATTTGTGATGATGAATGGATTTCCAAGTCTTTCAAGCTTCACCGACACTTTTCAGTGAAGAATTTGATCAGTGCTCAAATTGTGAATTTTCCTAAGGGAGAATTTAAAATTTTCGAAGGCAAAAACGAGTAAAATGTGCTTTCAAGATGAATTTTCTTCGAATGATGAATTCAAGAGGAATTACCTAGATAATTTTGTTTGAATTCTTCGAGGCTGGATTTTTTCAGAGCAGAAGAGAGTTAAAATTCAAATTCAAGTAACAGAGCCCCGGCTGGTGAGTAAGAAAATGATGAATTTAAATTAAAAAATTTCGAAAAAGAATTCAAAAACGCCAGTCAAAGTCAAGTTTCTAGAAGAATAATATTCCCGACGACTGGAGACAAGTGTCAAAAACACCAGAGAGGGAAAATTCGAATTCTTGAAGTGGAGTAGTGGAGTTTAATGGCACTGGCTAAAATTAACTTCTTCTAGAATTCGAATTCTAGCTATAAAATGAGCAAGTTCTTCACTTGTTTTCACAGCTGAGGAAGGCGAACTTGCTCTGAGAGTGAAGTGTTGCAGTGAACTGTTGCGTGAAGAGTTTAAAATCTGAATGTTGCTAAGTTAAGGAAGGACGCCTTAAGTTGCTGGAGAGCTTGAAAGAATTTGAGTTTTGCTGAGAAGTTGAGTTTGCTGAAGAGGCGCACTTGGGAGTTAATCAAATTGTTAAAAGCTTGAGAGGTACGACTTTGCCAATTTAATTTGTTGCTGAAGCTAAGCGCCATTGCTGAGGTAGAAGAGGTACGCCATTGCTGATTAAAAAAGTATTTACTGAAGATTGGAGTGCTTGTGAAAGGTACGGCTTTGCTAGTATTGAGGCTGAAATCTGATTTGTTAAGTAAGTTGAAGTTGCCAGTTGAAGGGACGCCTTGAAGTAAAGTGGTTGGGAGTCTTAGAAATGCGAACTTGCTAGCTTGCTGATTGCTGATACGAGGTCATAGAAATTGAAATTGCTGATTGCTGATAGTGAAGTAAAGTCATCAAAGCTCACTTGGAAATCTGTTCTAAGTGTTGGAATTCGAAACTTATTCAAGAGAAGAAGCTGAGGTTTGCAAACAAGAAAGTTATTGCAGCTTCTAAAGTCGACTGCAGCCCCTATACAATACCTTATTTTATTAAACTTAATTGCTGATGAATGTTTGTTATGTTGCAGATGGCTGAAGCGAGGACAACTGGAAAGGACAATGGTGCCTCCAGACAAGCTGTGATCAAGAAGCTGAGCAAAACGTTCATGCCAGAGTCAAAGTTTATTTCAAAGCTGGGCAAGTTGACGGACACTAATTTGGGCTCTGTCAACCTGGAGACCTTCAAGAACAGGCTGTTTGGAATTGGAAGTCATCGGGCTTCGATCACTTCGCACAACATCGTCCGCAGTGGATTATATGCAGCTGCTGGTTTTCCGCCAGCTATACAGTGTTCGGAGCTGATAATGGAGTGCGCTAATTGCTACGAGAAGGAACACCGGTTGATCACGACACCAGATGGCCAAGTGCTTTCCAGTCTCACTCCGGCAGCCATTGGTGAAGCTTTCGGGATCCCGGTGCACAGGAACATGATTTACAAGTCCAGAGAACGGGCTGAGCGGATGTATGCTTCTGCTTTTGAGCGATGCATGGACACAATTAACACCCACTGGATGAGCACTCCTAAGCCATCTCGTGCGAAGTTGCCAAAACAGATCATAGCAGAGGACCTGAAACAAGAATATTGTGATCTCATCATGATGCTGAGCAGGGTTGGTGGTTGCCCACAGTCCTACATTTTCGAGCCTTGGATGTTTTACTACATCAACCTGGTGCTAGAGGGCAAGGATTATGTCAATTGGGCTGAGATGATCAGCGATAATATACATGAGCAGCTCCTGAGCTTGAGGAGGACTAAAACGTTTTACATGAGCTCCTACCTTATTTATATGTTGGCACGAATGACGAGGTACAGGGGGATCTCTTACAAAGAGCCTGTTGGATGCGGCTCTCATCAGTTCAAAATCCATGAGGCATGTACACAGTTGCACCTGTCAAGTACAACCCACTACAAACGTGTCAACGATTCATTCACCATGTACATCACGAGGCTGCTTCAGGAGAGGTTACACCACAGAATCTCTAGAGATGCCCAGGAGCTGATTGAGAGGTATGGGTGCTGGTTTATTCAATTTCCGAGATTTTCATACATTAGGCTGCAAGGTTTTTCCTCGTATCCTTATAGGCTGCCTAAGTACCCAACAGATAGAATAATAATGCTAGAGATATCTGACAGTTGCTAGCCTTTGACAAAATCCAAAAGAAGAAGAAGAAAGGAGGGATAGAGTTTCCAATTGTGATGGGCAACTCGGATGAGGTGTCCTTCGATACAGGCGGCTAGAGAAGCTGAGAATGAGCTTCAATTTTATCATTTCTCATATCATACAAGCCGACAGCATTATGACCCGCACCATAACATCAATTGGGTTCTGTCGGAGGAGTTCAAACATAAGGCCACCATTGAGGATTATTGGGCTAATGCGGTTGATGAAATTGAAGTAAGGAAGAGAATGTTCTCTCGGTTGCCGATTACTCTGATCAGGGAGTGTGAGGTAGTTCCAGTTCCGGACCAGGTTAGTGAGGATATGGATGTTGTGCATCCAGATTATGCAGCTGTTCGAGATACTCCACTTCCACCTGTGGATTGGTCAGAACCCGAGGTTGCTGATTTAGATACTCTATCCATCCCGGTTATGACATTCACCAGGGCATGGGTTGACAGGAAGGTGAACAGATTGAAAAGTAGGTCAATTGCTTTGACTTACAACTTGATGGGAGATCACAGGACGCCCACCACAAGAAGAAAGAAACAGATCACAAGAGGGCCAGAGTCCAGAAAGAAAGAATTAGTTCAGCCAGAGCCTCCACGAGTCACAGTGGCAGCACCTTTGGAGACACGTTCTCCAAGCATACAGGAGGTGTCTTTGTTTGCTGATCAGAGAATTGCAGTGAATCAGGTACCGGTAGTACAGGATGATATTCAGCCTCCACGGAGGGAGTCAATTGGCCAGAGTGCCAATGGACCTGTTAGGGTTGATCAGCAGGATCAGCAGGATGATGAGGGGACTATTACTGACCCTCAGTTTCAGCAGGAGTTAGAGGCGGCCATGAACGATGGCGATGATGATATAATGTCAGGTGACACTCAGCCACTTGAGGACGATGAGCCTCGCCAGAATGAAGAAGAGGTTGAACAAGTTAGAGAAGTCGAGGCACAGGAGCAGCAGCCCTTCGATATACTGTATGAGGTGCCCGATTGGCTTAAGGATAGAATGAGAAGAAGCCCGAGTGAAGAGATTGATCCAGCAGTTGAGATGGAAGAATTTTTGAACCGGATTAGTGCTCCTCCACCGAAGAAGAAGGCAAGAAAGTTTTCGAAGATCTCCACCGATGAGGATGGCTCTCGTACTCTTCACGTTGCTGTCCCACGAGTCGAGTGTGACCGGAATGAAGCAGTTCCTGAAAATTACGTGGTCACCACTCTGGATTTGGGACGCCCTACTGGTGCTCAGATTGTTGAGGAGGGTGATAACTCCTTCCCTTGCCCTCAAGGATAGATTATACAAGAAAGAAGGGAAGTATAAGTTGAAACGAACACAAAGCCTTTAATTGATATGTTCAGCAGCTTGTCTCGCCTCGAAAAGGTGATACCAGTTGATAGAGCCTTCCACCGATATTCCTAGAGAGTCGATCAGCAGCTTGGGGAGGATGGCACACAGAGGCGACAAATGGGTCACAGAGTTCGTGATCGAGACAGAGAAATTTATGGAGGACCTTTGCCTTTGCCTTCACGCCTCTACTATTTTGACACGGATGGATGGTGGATCGCTTGGGGCCATGCCCCTATCTATCGAGTAAGGTGATCCAACGTCTTGAGGTGTTGAGGCATGTGCCATTGCAGTTGCTGATTGATGGAGGTGTCATTCAGGCGAATGACCGATATGATTTCTCTCGGTGGTATTCTTCAGCTATCACAGGGCGTGGCTTCTTTGATGCGGCACAGGCAGATTCAGCTAGAGTGCATAAGGCTATGGCCAATATCATAGATGGAGTTCAGAACACCTTTGAGGCCATATTTGCTAGGCGGCTGAATCCAGATGAAATAAGTTTTGATAATTTGAGGGGTTTGCTGGTGCCTTTCTTCGCAGACATTAAGACCTTTGTACAGGATGACTTTGAGAATACTGCTACATTCTCCACTTTGATCCAGAACACGCAGGACTCCTTAGCTGCTTGGAGAAAATCTTGTACGAGGCACGAACATTCAGTCACGGTGTTAGAGTTTCAGTTAGATTGTGTTCCACCGATTTCAGCTCAGGAGGTTGAGGCCATACTTAGCAGATTTATTGAGTTGGTAGTCAGAGAGAAGGCAAATGGGAACACACTACTGGACGAGGATCTTCTAGAAGACTGAATATGGAGCATTTATTACCTTTTTCTATTTTTGGGAGTGAGTGGGAATCTTTGATTCATTTAATGTACCACTCCCTATTCTGGCAGTTTTTAGGGTTAGGGCTGAGGTGGCACGATTCTGGCCACTCTATTAATTGTAACCCTAGCCGTCTTTTGGGACTTGGCTAGCTATATAAAGGGGGAGTCCCCCTCATTTGTAATTCATTAGAATTAGATTAGACATTGGAATAGTAGACATTGAGAGAGCATTAGCATTAGAGCTAGATAGTGTAGCATTGTAGAGCATTTTGCATAATTTGGAGAAGAAGAAAGTTTTCCCTTTGAAAACTTTTGATGTTATGATCTTTTCATTGATGATGGAATTCGTCTTGTCATGAAATGCTAGCAAGGTTTCTTCTTCCTTTCGTATCCAAGTAGCTTAAATTCATGCAAGTAGCTTACTTTGGTGTGTGGTGTTTTATTGAGATAGCTTCGCTTTATTCCATACCACTAGCGGCTTGTTGATGATAAGTTCGCCTTGTGTGGTCAACTGGACATTACATTGAGTTTAACTTCGGTTGTGATTTATATGCTTATATGCGTCGTTGTGATGGTGTATGCATGTTAAGTCATGATTTGAACATCCTTTGCTATTTCCCTTGAAGATTGCACCAATTTTGCTGAGGCTGTCCGACGGAGGCTAGGTGAAATCCGGTTGAAGTCTATTGAAACGAAGCCCCACATATCCTGCATTTAGAATAGAATATAAATTTCTTAGGCTCTATACCCTTTTATTTTCCGCCTATTTCTGATTAGTTTTAGGAAAAAGAACCACATTGCCAAATCATACACGTGAGAATTCCCCTTCAAAATCCTACATTAGCTGCTAACTGTGAAAATCCGAACAATTATGTAAGTCCCCTCGTACGAACACAGCAATACACATCAACCAAACTGGGTCTATTCGCACTTAAGGAACCTTGGAGTTGAACATGCGAACTTTCTCGCAATCTTAGCGCATGGAATACTTTGATCAAGAGAGAACGGAGTAGCCCCAAAACTATTTTGTTCTGCTGTTTGGTATGGTCACAAAAACCACATCAACACGTATAGAGTGCAGTTTTGAGGTGGGTGACATGGTCTACCTAAGATTACAGCCCTACAAGCAGTCCAGGCTTAAGAAAAGTGGATTGGAGAAGCTTAAGCCACGGTTATATGGTCCCTTTAGAGTCTCCAAATGGATTGGAGAAGTGGCTTATGAGTTGGAGTTGCCAGCAAGCAGTAGAGTACTTAATGTATTTCATGTATCATGCCTCAAAAAGGAACTAGGCCACAATGTAGTTCCCTCCTTGGAGCTACCACCATTAGATGAGGAGGGGAAGTTGATTTTGATTTCTAGGCTATCATTGATGTCAGAGAACGTACTCTACAGAAACAGTCAATTAAAGAATATCTAGTTAAGTGGAAGAACCTACCAATTGAGGATGCAACATGGGAGAGTGAGCAAATATCACAGCATCCAAAGTTGCAATTGCTTGGGGACAAGCAATTTCAGGGAGGGAGGACTGTAATGTCCCCTTCCTAAGCAATTGTTCATTATAGAAAAATTAGCCTATTCCTCTGTAATGATTCGTGCTCTGGATCAATCAATTATCAATTTATTCCTTGTTGGATTGACAAAAGTTGTCATCCAATATTAAACGAGTTTCCAGGTTATAAGTGAAATAAACTCTGAATAATGAAATTCTGATTCAAATATTAATTTGATAATGTAAATATAATAGTTGTTTCCGATTTGTACTTTAAAATCATGCTTTGAATATGTAAGACGTTAGACCTCTTTAGATTGTTGTTTCCGAAGTTATCCTTATATTCATGCAATTTTTGGCGTAGGTGTTGTTTTTGAATTTTTCTTATTATTCATGCATCCTTACTCAAGAGAATCATGGCTCCTTGAGCCCTAGATCTGTTGTCTTAAAAATGTATATCTCTGCATAAAGCTATTCCATTCCATGATTCCTGTCCACAATTCTTTTATTCTTTTATATCCTTACACCTCTATATGAAGGGAGGCATCCCTTTGAAGGAAGACACCTTTTTGAAAGGATATGACATTTGCTAAGAAACCATTCTTGTAATCATACATCAACCAATGCCTTAACTAATTCCAAATATGTTGTTTCTTTACACATGATCACTACCTTTTAGCAATTCATTCCCAATCGCTGCTTTATAACCTTATCTATAAAGATAATTGCATAGAAGCAGTGCTACTTTCACTCAGCCATTTGTATTGGAGTGTGATGCTTTTGGTGAAGGCATAGGAGTAGTGTTCATACAGAACAGACATCCTATTGCTTTCGAGAGCCGCAAGTTGAGAGGACCTGAGAGACTTTACTCCATCTATGATAAGGAGATGCTCACCATAATGCACGCATTGGCGAAGTTTAGGCAATACTTGGTTGGGGGTAAATTTGTGGTGAGGACCGACCACAATAGTCTCGGGTATTTCTTGGAGCAAAAGGACTTGAACGAGAGGCAGTAGAAGTGGATCAGTAAAATTCAGGCCTATGATTTCGACATAGAGTATGTGAAGGGGAAAAAGAATGTTGTTGCGGATGCCCTTTCCAGAAAACCTACAACTTGCTCACTCTCGGAGATTTCAACAGATTGGAAATCTCGCTTACTGGTTGAGTACTCCAAGAATAAATCCGCGTGCGAGATGATGGATGGTGAAGTGTAGGATGATAGGTACAAATTTGTGAATGATGTCATCTTCTATAAGGACAGGATCTATTTGGTGCTAGAATCTAAGTTGAAGGAAAATATTTTGCAAGCTTCACATGATACTCCATTAGCAAGACACCAGGGCTACCTAAAAACATATAGGCAAGTCAAAGAGAGGTTCTCTTGGAAGGGCCTTAAGGAGGATGCTTTGAAACATGTCACGGAGTGTACAACTTGTCAGCAGAACAAGTCAAAGCAGTCACAGCCAGGGGGTCTACTGCAGCCTTTTCCTATTCTCTAGCAGAAGTGAGAGAGCATTTCCATGGATTTCATCACCGGTCTCCCCAAGGTTCATGGTAGGGACTGCATATATGTGGTTGTAGACCGTTTGACGAAATATACTCACTTCTTTGCCATATCTTCTGAGTATAAGGCACCCCAGGTAGCAAAATTGTTCTTCAGGGAGATTTTTAGGTTGCATGGACTGCCGAGATATATCATGAGTGACAGGGATAGCAGGTTCCTGAGTGCTTTTTGGCAAGAGTTATTTAGGTTGGTAGGGACAGAATTAACTCTAAGCACGAGTTTTTACCCTCAGACAGACGGGCAGACTGAAATAGTGAACAAGTGGATTGAAGGGTACCTGTGTAACTACATTTCAGGACAACAAAGAGCGTGGATTAAGTGGGTGCACCTGGACGAACACTATTACAACACCACTTACCATATGTCGATTGGCATGTCACCCTTCCGTGCATTGTATGGATATGATGCACCATCTTTCATGGACTTAGCTTTTGGGGAGAACAGACCTCCTAAAGCTAAGGAGTGGATTCAGGAGAGTCAAGACATTCCAAAGGATCTCAAAGATAATCTACAGATGGCTCAAAATCAGCAGAAGACATATGCAAAGAGACACAGGGTCGAGCATAGTTTTGATGTCGAAGACTTGGTTTTCCCTCGTTTGCAACCCTACAAACAATCTTCATTGAAAAAGAGCGGTGCAGAGAAGCTCAAGCCTCGGTTTTACAGGCACTACAGGATCATCAAATGAGTTGGGGAGGTAGCCTATGAGTTGGAACTGTTGGAGAGTAGTAAGATTCATAATGTGTTTCATGTTTCATGCCTCAAGAAGGCACTTGGGCAGCAGGTTACTTCGTCTTCAAAGTTGCCTCCACTAGATGAGGAGGGACATTTGGTTCTGGTGCCTAAGGAGATAGTGGATACCAAGGAGAGGCGGTTGAGAAGCAGAGTGGTTAAGGAGTTCTTGGTCAGATGGAGAGACTTTCCAGCTACGGATGCAACTTGGGAGGGAGAACAGATTTTGCAACATCCCAATTTGCAATTGCTTGAGGGCAAGCAATTTCGGGAAGGAAGGACTGTAATGTCCCCTTCTCACTAGCCACTCAGGATGATCACTTAGCCTTTTTAATTCCCGAAGGCTAAAGGTGAATTTAGGGAATCCTTTATTTAATTATTTAATATAGCCTAAAGGGTCAAGTTAAATTAAAAGGTAATATTAAGTAATTAATAAAGTAAGCTAATAAAGTGACTTTATGTTACATCCCCTCTAACTTAAACATGTTTATGACAAAGGAATTATGGTCGTTATGTTAGTTGCAAGTAACTGCTTTTCAAGTGAATGTGAAAATGAGGATAAAATAATTGTTTCATACGTCGTGAATGCAAATGTGAATGATTTTCTTTTATATGCAAAAATGTATATGATGATGAGGAGATTATATTTAAACATGTATTTATATACGTCATGAATGGTCTAACCCTAGTCTTTTTGTCAAGTGGTTGCAGGATCGACAACACTCGAGGGGAAAGGGAAATATCATCAGGGAGAGGATGTGGTTAGGAAAGGATCAATTTTATCATCAAACCTTGAGTCAGTGTAAGACAGTTGTATCAAAGTCATAACTTGGCCATAATTAATTTAATTTAATTATTGTTAAACAAATCAAATTAAATTATATATTAACAATCCCCTTTGGAGTTGAGCGAACCTATTTTCAAAATATAACCTAGGAAAATTACTATGGTTATAAAATATTAAATTAACAATAGAAGAAATAATTCCAATGCCATCAAACTAAATCTAAAACATAAGTAAAATCGAAAATTAAATTGGAATTGGAAATGAGAGTCAGTGTTTTTGGAGGTGAAAACTTCCGTTAGCTCACCACCTCTCAGGTGTGAAACGCCCAAGAAGGAGGCGGTAGCAGTCGCGCATGGAGGGAAGACTAAGGGATTCGGGCAGTGAAGAGTTTCTTTTATCTGGTGTTCTATCTCTCTCTTCCTCGCTTCTTACCTTCATTCATACTTTCGTATTTGGGAAAAAGATATGCTATTCTTCTTTTGGACACCATTTTCACGGGGAGTTTTCTCTCATTCGCAGTGGTTCTCTTGTTATGCTTTCCATTCGCATTGGGGTGCATTCTCTAGAATCAGCTTTCCTGTTAGCACTGTTATTAAGCTAGACTTGCTCCATTTTCTAACTATTCATCTGTCGCAACTCATTCTCTCTTCTTCTATTTGTTTGGAAACAATCTCCATACCCGCTTTGCTAGTTCGGTACTCATTTCATAATTCCATCTTATCTCCATACCTATATGTGTCTTCATCAGATGGCGATCTTAGTTATCTCCTATTGAAACTGAATATGGTTGAGTCTAGCAATTAATTTGTATCTTCAATTTTTCGGAAGGAGGTTCCTATTTCCTGAGTTCGCCATCTTCATCATTCTTGGTCGGGAAGATTTCAATGGCTTTGTAGTTTAGACCTGTTCATCAGAAGAATAGAGAGTTTGATTCATTTCGAGTTGTTGAATCTTCTTTTCAGGCAAGTAAAGCGTATAATACATCAATGTTTATGCATCGATGAATCCATTTTGTTGAGCACCTTATGAATAGAAAAGTAAATGCATTTATCTTCTCGTCTTTCTGAAAGATAAAGAAATCGGGTCTTATAATGTCTTCAGGGGATGACCTACTAAAAGATCTTTCCATATGAGAACCTGAACCTTTTATTTTCATGCAATCGAAATATCACTATCAATAATACACTTTTGTTTCAAGATATAGAGTGAACTTTTGAAAATTACCTGATAAACTTATACCGCCTGGTTAATTCGAAAACATCTCCTTATTCACTCTCTAATTAAAAGTTGGTCCTGAGCTAATCCTTTGCTCACCCGAGTTCTTTGGGGAATCAATAAAAGTTAAACTCTTATAATTCCTTAATGCCTATTTTGTCTCTTTTTATATGTATAAAACTTTAAGGTTAAGATTTAACCTTGAACTCAGAGTAAATGACAAACAAACCAGTCATTGTAATTTAAACTTGAGACCAAAATATGAAGTTGAATGATAAGATCTGAAAGACCACTTAATTGAATATGATGTTCAACACATAAGTGCTCAATGAAAACAACCTTTGTTTAGAGAAGGCAATTAGTCTTAAAAGAAGTGATAGATGTTGAGCCGAGACTCTCTCTCTCTTTATGAATAGATGCTTAATGGTATCAGCTTAACCTTAACTAAGAGAAAAGATTCTGAATCAAGTTATGGTAATATGAGCAACTTCTTCTCAGCCGTGTTCATCTCATGAATTACCTTTGCTAAGGGACTGAGGGTATCTCCTTCTCAAAAGATATCAATTTGTTCAGCTATCCTTGATTGTAAAAGCAGTTTGCTACCAATGAGGTGAAAAGATAAAGAGACCAATCTCTCTTAAAGGGTTTAACAAAACAGCTTAATCTTAAAAACAAATGATTCCTAATCAAATTATTGTGATGTTAAATCCTATGGTTAAGATATAACCTCGAACTAAGAGGAAATGATAATCAAACTTGCTAATGTAAAATAAGACCTTGATCTAAGAATTATCATGTTGAGCAAGGGTGAGAGTGTTGATGGCACAGGAGTGCCAGAAATATTAAAAATCCTTGGCCAAGGTATGATGCCAATTAGGCATTGGTTAGCTATCATGAACCAGATATACTTCTAGTCAAAATGATCCTTCTAGTTAGGAGGTACCTACAGAGGAGGGATCAACCAGCGGTAAAGGTTCATGACACCAGGCTCAGAAGGACATGATGATAATGTGATCCTTGTTGATTACCCTCATGAAGGGTCAGGTTCTTCACTTGAAGAAACTCGGGAGACCAGTAGGTCTTGGTTGGGCGGAAAAGCCCTTGATGATATTTCTTTTTATCTCAATGATAAAGTTGTTCAAGCATTTCAGCATGATGATGAGCTGTAAGAGGCACAAGGTTTAAGAAAAACTCTATACGTTGCAGCTAAGTATTTTTTGGTTTCACAAGACTTAACTACAACACACAAAAGTAAGTAACTTTAAACTATCCAATCCCCTCAAGAATTCAGAGCATGAGGAAACAGAGCGGGAATAATTATCAGACGATAAACCGGGTACGGACTCACAACATGAAGGGAAGGTGACGCGACTATCTGCTTGTCTAAATAGGCTTATTATTCACACACATCACACGATAAACCAAGTATGGATTCTCAACTTGAAGGCAAGGTGGCACAACTATCAGCTCAATCCGAATAGGTTTATTGAATACACACATCACACGATTACCAAGTACAGATTCTCAACTTGAAGGCAAGGTGGCGCAACTATCAGCTCAATCTAAACGAGTTTATTGAACACGAAACATAAAGGATAGCCAACTAGGACAATAAATTGCATAGGCAAGACACGCATACAATCTACGATCGAACTAGCCACTATATCTAACTAAGGAAAGCATTCACCATCATAATTGCATGCAACCCAAGTGGCATAACAATTCATCATAACAGTAAATACTCATGAATAGATACAGAACGAGCAATATTACAAGCAAGGTAGGCACAACATATATTTCTCTCTCGTGCAAAAGTTATGTACAAATGAGCAAAAGCTCTTATTTATAGACATCAAAAGGTGTAGGGAACCCTAAAATCACCTTGAGTCAACTACAGTCTTGCAATGCATGCAAGATTTATTGCTAAACCCTAATAAAGCAAACTATACGATTAATGGAAAGCTACCATCAGTTAACCGAAACGTCTAATATAAAAATGGACAATGTGCAAGCATGCACGTCCTTATTGAAAGCAAGTTAACTGGAATACTACCGTCAGTTAACGTAAACCCTAAATACAACTCCAAGTGAATAAAGATAATCCCAGAATAGACATGCATGAGATGAGACAGCGAGTTAACTTGAAAAGGTAACGCCAATTTTAACTCCTGTGTATAATGTCTATCCTGAGAGGTGGGAACTGAAGTCTACTGGCTGTGATCTCGAACAACCAACCCCTCAACGAGGTTGTTGACTGTATCACTGTCTGGAGCCCTGATACTCTGCCAAAGTATGCTATGTCTGTGTAGCATGTCCTCACCAGCTGTGATCTGGGACTGAAGTTCACCTCTGCTCCTAGTTGCCTCATCGAACAACGCTGACATGACTGTAAGCTGATTAATCTTATAGCCAACGGTCTCCCCACTGAAAATACTATGAACGAGTGCCTGGAGCTCTAACTGTACATCAGTAAGCTCAACATATGCACTGCCCTCAATCTGATACCGGAACGGTAAGCGAGACACTAAGGTTCTCACAGATCGGAGTGCACTAGTGACGTGCTCTCTACTCTCAGCCAACTCTGATGCCATCATTTCCTCTATTTTCGCCTTGAAAACCAATTGTGTTTTCCAAGAGTAAATAGCCTCTCTACCTTCTGCATCTGTGACTGATTCATATGCCACACTCAAGTGAGCAATTATAATCTCGTCCCGGGGTCTGTTAATCGCCATGTCTCGTTCCTCATCCTGGAGACGTAAACGGAGCTCTCGTGCATTGTACCGCAACTGATATAACTCTGTAAGCATAGAGCGCCCTCTAGCAACGAACTCCTCCTCCCATTCCTCCAAGCGCTTGTCGTATGCAACTAAGTGATCAAGCTGACCCTGTTCTGCTGGTGGCTCAAGCATCGGCGGGAGTGTGGTGGTAACATCTGACCTGTGTACAAGGCTAGAAATGTACTGACGAAGTTGTCTGATTTCAGCCTTGATGGCTGCCTTATCTTCTCCGTCCTTCAGCATTCTATCCCTAACGCTATCTGTAGCAACCTGTAGGAGATCAACCTGAGTCTGGCGAGTGCTACGACCAAGGTTGACTGTGATAACCTCGAAGTCCTGAGATTCCAACTCATCCAAGCTCTTCCCCTCTGGAGGTATGGCAGTCTCGACGACGATCTCCATATCAGTATTCCTCTCTACGTGGACCATGTTCTTAATCCTCTTGTCTAGCGCATCCTGGTAAACATGATTGAAGTCTGAATGATCAAGGACATAGGATGGCTGCCTCCATTTCCCTCCCAGCTGAGATTCAATCCAAGACTGGTCTCGACTAACAACAGGAGGCTCTGACGAAAGTGAATATGTAGAGGAGCTGCTGCGAGATGGAGAGTCTAAGTCTAATTCAATATGAATCGGGACTGGTGACTGCTCTGGAGCTGGTGGCGGAACTCGAGGCTGTACCTCAGGCACTGGCGGACTCTGAATTGGCTCCGTGCAACTCCCGGTCCAAATTTCTCACTGTGTAAGTCAGGAAAGCCTCGTGAACACGCTTGAAATGACATTCAGCATTAGTGAACTCAAGCTGATCATAATAGTGATAGACTTTCTGAACACTGAGAATGCCAACCGTGTTTAACCCTCTAAACTGGCCCTAGTAAGCACCCAGGTATGCGAGGTAAGAACACATGTGAAACTCGTTGGCAACTAGGAAACTAGTGATTTGCTTGTGAAGAACATCGCTGATGAAGGATGCCCAGTTATAATGCTCCTACCCAGATATGATGCAACCAATGATGTAATACATCCAAGGTTGGAAAATGTTTGCATGTGCATGACCTGAGACACGATTCAAGAGTGTGATTAGAATCGAGTACTCATCCTTGTACGCACCGCGACCCACATTGTTTGGCAATTTGTTCCTCGTTTGCTTCAACCATCGCTCTGCCATCTTGCTTTGGCACTTATCTATACCAACATTGAATGCATGCGCACACTGCTCCATAGAAATAACCAAACTGCTCGGGTGCTGAGGGATACCAAAACTTCTTTCAACGTCTAGAGGCTTGAGACTGCAAATGACTCGTCCATCTACTAACACTATCTCACGAGTAGCAGAGTTGTAATGCTTGACACAAGACATCACGAACTCAACACAGTGAATGAAGATAGGTATGGAAGCGGCCTCAAGTAACCCAGACTGCTGAATGTTCTAAATAATCGAATCTCTGATCTTGACTGGATCTAAGACTGCCTCTAGTAGTACCTTGTGGAGATTCGTCTCAACTGTCCCAATGAAGTCGTGAGTTAGGACTGATTTGGTCCTGTATTCGAGCTGTGTATTGCATTTTGAAAAACTCGCCCATTGACTATGAACACGGCTATGTTCTGACAAGATTTCTGTTGAGGCTAAAAATAGCTTATCGAAGGGTTATTTTCGGCAAAAAATATGAGATATGGGTTTTGTATAGAAAAAGATTCTAAGACAACCCAGAACGTCAGAAATGCGAAAATCTGACTTGTAATCGACCATGCAAGGAATTTTCAGTTGAGAAAATTAGAAACTCGATAACAGATGCTTGGGAATTAAAAATTCTTGAAAATTCAAACACATGAATTTAACTCGAGTAAGCTATGTAGAATCAATCTAGATGATTTAATTTGCCAAAATTTGCCTGTTTTTGGGACATGCGAATTGAAATCTGAGAGAATTTGGAGAATCTGAGAGGAGAAAAGACGTTTTTTGAGTGTCTCTTTGTCAAAATCGTCACTTGTTTCTCAAATTTGCTGATGAACTATGAACATGTACCTGCAAAAGGAATTGTTTGATGAAATCGCCACTGAAAGCTGATGAAATCGCCCAATCTCTGGAGAAAATCACCTTTTCCTTGAAGAAATACGAATTTCTGAAGCTGGATAATGAATTAAATGATGGCGCCATGTTTAAATAGAATAAATTTGAACCATAATGATGATTGCAAGATTTAAAACCTCAACTGAAAATAGAATGATTCTGATTGGACCCCCTCCAGTTACACTGACACTGACTCGAAGTTCGGAATAAAATAATAAAATAGTATTCATCATGCAATTTCAAAATAAGCATCAAAAAGGCACCCCTTTGAAGAAAATCGCCATTTAATACTTAAGCATGTGAAACAAATATTAAATATTATTTTATTCAGTTGAAAAACCACGTAAAGCATTTGGACGGATTCGGCAACCTTCACTGATTTCGAAAAGTGCTTATTTGACCTCATAGGCATTCATTTGCTCAAGATATGACGTTTTTTACTAACTCCCTACTTTGTAGCTGATTTCAAAGTTACAACTGACCATATTCAGCACCGATTTCCGGCTGACAGGGTGAGGCTGTGATCATGCTAGGATATCCATCGCGAAGCCTATAGAACAAGGATCAAATGTTTGTTGGGAGTCATCACTGCTAAAACCAATGTTTAACACCTCAAAGAATTAGGCGCCTTTGATTAAATTGATTTTACGACACCAGACTTGGCCATTTCTCCATTCTGCCATATGACACTTCAAACGGCTGCTAACGATGAACGGTGAACCCTGCTTACTGGATGGTGAGCTCACTACATGACTGGAAGCATTCCGCATCCAACGACTGTACTTAAGGCATCAGAAGACTGCATTAGGGACCCCAAAAGCAAGGGAGCCCCTGGCCTGAGAAGGCTCAAACACCGTTTTGTCAAAAGTACAACTTTCAACCAGGTGCCCTACTTTGACCTCTGATATCGGGAGCTAGGGTGACTTGATTCGCGCATCGTCTGTCTCGTTGCGTATCTAGAGCAACTTACAAGAGATGTCTCTAAAGGTGACAAAGCGAGAAAACTGCTTCTAAGACCTCAAAGAGATGATAGCCTTTTCAAATTAAAATATACGCTCCATACTTAGCCATTTTCTGGACGTCTTTGTTTTTCAGTATTCTCCAAAGACCTCACACGTACGAGCGTTTGCCAAACCCCGGAGGTTGACGGCTGGGCTCGTTGGATAGCTGGAGTAATTCCCCACAAGTCCCGTGAAGACTGTGAAAACTAAAAACTCCATTTGACAGGCCAAAAGGTTAGGCGCCCCTGGCCTACAGAGGCTACAATGTATGTTTCACGTTTCTTCACCCTCTGATTTACGTGCCTAGTAGGATCTCGGCCACGATCTCTCAGAATATCAGATTGACAGGCTGACTGGTGCATTGCAAAACCGGACTAGAGTAACACAGATCTCAGGAACACCTTATCTTCAATTTCATCCATCTCAGGGGTCATCTTGGAGGGTGCCCCTGAGCTACAGGGGCGCAGATTTAGCAGTTGATAACTTTCTGTGATGTAAAAACTCCTTGCAACCTCAACTTCTAACTTTGACTGCCGGAGCTCTGGATCTCGGATGTCTGCATTCGATAGCTCGTCGGATAGCCAGACTACTTAGGAAGAGATTGAATGTATCAGCAAGCAGGAATAACAAAATCTAGATCTCCTTTAGAAGGGCGCCCCTAGGCTACAGAGGTGCCAAAGCTGCAAACTGACCATCTTTTACAATCTGCAACTTCTTGAAGCTTCAGCTTCTAACCTCAGCAACCGGAGTCGTGGACCTCGGATGTCTTGGCACAATAGCTTGCTGGAGAGCTAGGCTAATTCTGAAGAGATTAACTATACTTACAAACAAAAGCAACAAGATCTGAGCCTTCAAGGAGAAGGGCGCCCCTGAGCTACAGGGGCGCAGATTTGCTTCTGCTTGAAAAATCTTCATAAATTTGATCACTGAAATCACCCTTTTGACCACTGAAATGATCATGTAAAGGTATAGCCTCGTCGTGAAATGCTCCTCCATCATGAAATGCCTCGATTTGAGACCTTGATTCAGGTTTTGATCAACAGGTATTGCTCAACAGCTGCTTTTGACTGACACAACACTGACCAAAGTCCATGCTTGATATTGCCCAAAAACTGTATTTGACATCATTTAATAAGGTTTAGACTCTTTTAAGCAAAATGCCTTGATGAAGCAAAAAATTTGGTTTGGGTACAACAATTCTTTTCTCTCTCTCATGATTCCAAGTACATGCATTTGTCAATTTAAGTTTACTATCAATGCTGAAATAAATTGTTATTTCCTTTTAGTTAATTGTTCATATGTAAAATTTGCAGTTGATTAGTTAGACAGTTATTTGATTCATTCAGCTGAAATGGAAATTCTGAAATTAGTTAATGAATATAAAGTAGTTATTTCTTCCTTCAGTTCGTTAATTTGTTTAAATGGGAACCCCAGATTGATTAGTTAGTTAGTTACTTGCTAGATGAAATTTGGCAATAGTATTCCATTCCTTAAACCATAGGATGGTAGCTGTTACATTTGTTTCATAGCTGTAGTAATTGCTCATTACTTTCTGAAAGCAAAGACAAGTAGTTATTTTGCTTCTATAATTTTATGTTATAAATATAAGTTTACAGTTAATAGTTTTCCTTTCAGCTGAAAATGAAAACAAAAAGTTAGTTGATGAATTGATATGATGTAACAACTTCAAAATGTTTCTCTTTCCGTTCAAAGATTTGCAAGGAAACCCTAGAATGAAAACAAGTTAGATGCATTCAGCTGAAAGCTAGAAGATAGTTAAATTTTAAAACTGCAGTTCTGGTAGAGTGTTACACTTTAAGTGAAATATTAAAAAGGGAACTTTATTAAGTCACTTTATTATTTTGAGCAGGAAATTAAGTGAGAATAGGCGTTTGGGGTTCATTTTCATTAATTCTTGATGTTATTTTTGTTGAGAAGTTGTTGAGATGATTTAGCATTGTTGTCATTGATGTCAAAACCTGGATCCAGAAGGTTGTGCTCCGGATGATATACAGAAATGATCTATCCTATCTTGTACTATGATGTTACGTAGTATGGCTGTTATCTTTGATCCGCATATGGCAGTACTTCTTTTGGGACATTTGTGGAAGTCAGTCAATGCAAAATAATGAAGACTACTCTTTTGATGTTGGATGCTATGCTCAAAGCTTACTCTGGGTAACCTTGCTATCCGGACATTCATGTAGCATGTTACAAGTTTTAGTATGTCTCTTCAGTTGATACTGAAATTGATGAAAATCAAGATTTGGTCTTGGTTGTGGCATTCCTATCAGCTCCTAGAAATATCTACACACTTCAACTGGCAGTTCATTGACTGGTAACTCTGGTGGCTCCGTAACTAGAGTGATGGCCTCTATTTCCTCTACAACTTTATTCTTCTAACACTTCTCATGTTTTTTCACGCTTTTCTCTATGGAAGAGTGTTGCATGACGAAACTGCGAAGTTTGACTGCGAGCACTCTGGTTGTGAAAAATGTACACGAACTCGCCACACACGTAGAATTCTAACGGTATCAATCCTCTAAACTAGCCTTGGAATACTATCGGCTATACAAGGTATGACACTGTGTGGACTTGAGTGACTATGCCTATCAACCCTCTAGATGCGCTTGATACAAATCAGTGTCAACTTTTTTGATGAAATCATGAATTAAGACCGATTTGGTCTTGAATTCAGTCTGTGTGAACTACATTCTGAAAAACTCGCCTATTGACTATAAACTCGGCTATATTCTGACAACTTTCTCCGGAAAGCCAAAAAGTCACTTGATGAGGCTAAAAATACCTGTTAGAGGGCAATTTTCACCAAAAATTCTGAGATGTGATTTTTGTGCAAAAAATGATTCTAAGACAACCCACAACGTCAGAATTGCGAAAAAGAACTGCTTAGCTTGACATGCAAAGACTTTTCAGTCGAGAACTGCAGGGGTTTTAGGGTTTACGGAGGCAATTTTTCCAAGAAAAACTAAAATATGGGTTTTGTACAGAAGATGATTCTAAGCCAACCCAAATCCTCCGTTTTGAAAAATATTGACTTTTACTTTACCATGCAAAGGAATTTCAGTTGAGAAAATCAAAGCTTCAAGAATTGAAGCTCTAGAGCAAATTTTCTTGAAAAATTCTAACACATGGGTTTTGTAGAGGAAGTCGTGCACAACCAACTTAGATGATCGGATTTGTCAAAAGTCATTGAATCTCGGACAAGCAAAGAAAACATAAGACAAGAATAGAAGAATTTGACAAAAGATAGAAGTTTTATGGTTCTGCTTTTGCAAAAATTGCCATGCTTGTCTGAAGTCTGTTGATTAATCTGGACCTGTATCTACAAGGAAATCTGAAAAATAATATTTGTAGTGCCTTTGAATGTTGATTGCTGAAGAAATTTGCTTGCTTAATGAAGAAAATCGCTTGCTCTTCAATCTACTTTGAGAGGAAAAGGACGCCATCTTGAAATAAATAGAGAAATTTGTAGCTTAATGGCGCCAACTGCAAGAATAAACCCTAATTTCAAAAGAAATCATCTGATTGGACCCCACTTTGTTCAACAAAAACTAACTCGGAGTCTCGAAATATTTAAAATATTAAAATATTCAGTCTCACTCAACATGCGAATTTGCAATTGAGTTTCAAGATAGGCGCCAATATTAAAATATTGAGAAAAATCACCTCATTAAAGTTGTTATGTTGAAACTGATAATTTAATATTATTTTATTGAGTTAACTGAAATATCTCATTTTGGGTTCGCTTAGAATATTTTACTAATTCCGAAAAGTCCAAGTTTGACTCTCCAAGCGTCCCCTAGCAAAAGTTGAGATTTTTAGCTAACTTCCTATTTTGTAGCTTGTTGAAAATGTCACGGTTGCCTCTGTTGAGCTCTAATTTTCGGGTGCCTGATTGATGCTGGAGCTGAGCTATCACATCCACTGCATAGCCAAAACTACTCCGATGAAATGTCTGCTGGGAGTTGCAAATGTTAAAAACCATGTTTGATGCCTCAAAATAAAAGTCACCTTTTATTAAATTCATATACAGGCCACCAGACTTGGTCATTTCTCCATTTTTCCATCTCACATTTAAAACTGCCGCTGCCGGTGAACGATGGCTCTTGTCGACTGGATGTTGTATCCATCACGTAGCTAGAAGAATTCCACAAACAATGACTATATGTAAGGCATCTGAAAGTTGAGTTAAGAGCCTCAAAAGCAAGGGCGCCCCTGGCCTGCAATAGCGCAATTACAATCTTGAGAATGATTTTGCAACTTGCAACTTTCAGCACAAATGTTGTACTTTGACCCTTGACATCGGGAGTTGGAGTGCTCCAATGTGTGCACCGTTGGTCTCTTTGCGAAGCTAGAACAACTTGGAAGAGATGTTCCTGGAAGTGACAAAGCGAGAAAACTGCTTCTAAAACCTCCAAGAGAAGGGCGCCTTTCAAAGGAGATGTAATTTTTATACTTAGTCATTTTTCTACTTGTTTACATTCCTCAGCAATCTCCACTGACCCTTCAGTCACAGGCGTTTGACAGACCCCGAGGGCTGACAGTTGGATTTACTGAATAGCTAGGAGGATTCCGCACAAGTCTCGTGAAGACGACAATTGCTAAAAACCTTATCTAGTTGGCCAAAAGACTGGGCGCCCCTGGCCTATAGAGGTACAGGTTGATATTTTCACATTTATCCACCCTCTATTTTGCGTGCTCACTGGAACAACTGTCACGGTCACTCAGGACATCTAATGATTTCGTGAACCAATGCATCGCGGAGCTGGGCTAAATCATAAAAGATTCCCTAAAAACGGAAACTGCAAATTCAATCATCTAAGGGGTCAAATTCAAGGGCACCCTTGGGCTACAAGGGCGCATAAATTGCAATTTTGACAGTCCTCGTGATGTGTAACCTCTTTGTACCTTCTGCTTCCGCCTTCGATTGCTGGAGTTCTGCAACTCGGATGAATTTGCTTGATAGCTTGTCGGAAAGCTAACTAAAAACTGAAGAGATTGAATGTACCTACAACCAGAAGCAACTAAATCTGAGCCTCCAAATTGAAGGGCGCCCCTGGGCTATAGGGGCGTAGATTTGCTCTAGACTTGATATTTTCCTCCATTTCATGCTCTACCAACACCATGTCGACTGTTGAGTTGACCACGTAGAAGCATTATTGTTGCTGACGCGTGTATGTGACTGTATTTCACCGCTTTCACATGTATAAACACTATAAAATTGATTTGCACGTTGATTGCGTAAGTGTCTCCCATGTTACAAAGTGAAATGTTTCCAAACTTAGAATATGTTTTGCACTTTTTGCAATTTGAAAATCTCCTCCGCCAAGAAGCATTTGTTTCAACATCTTTCATCATAGAATGTTTTGCTTTGAGTTTCAGGCTTAGATTTTGATACCTGGTACTGGCCAATTGCCATTGACGACCTTGGAGATCCTAACTTTTCTCCAAAAAACGTGAAAACTACCCACCACACTTAAAGTGACTTTTAACTAAAACTGACTTAACCACTGTGATCGTGATGTGAAATAAGCCAATCAAAATTAATTTCAGCCAATTCTAACAAGTTTTAATTTTAATTTTTTAGGGTTTCGCGACGTGAAACAGGTTTGCGAAAACCCTAATTTTCAATTTTTTCCAAACTTCACCAATATCTTCCTAACACCAAACTAACTCAAAATACATACTTGATTTGCCCAAAAATTGTATTTTGACATCATTTTAACAAGGTTTAAGACCATTTTAAGCAAAATGCCTTAATGAAGCAAAACATTTGGTTTGGGTACAACACTCCAAACTAATTAAGATAAGAAAATTATTTTATGATAACTGATTCACCCCCCCCTCCCTCTCTTAGTTATCTGAATTGTTCAACAATTGGTATCAAAGCTTGGTCCCTTGGAGATAGAGCTTAACTGCTTAAGGGAGATCTTCGCAGTTTGAACAGATGGCAGGAGCTTATCACTTTGAGGAAGAACTGAAGATAATGTTAGATGATATGGAAAGCACAGAATCTGAAAATGAAGAATTGAAAGAAAATCTCGAGGCAAATGATTGTATTGCAAAGCTAAGGGAGCAAATCCGGAAATTCAAAGCAAGACACAGAGAGGTTAGACAGGAATTAAAGGAGTCAAAAGAAAGTGTTGTGGATTTAAAGCTACGGCTAAATGAATGCAAGAAGACTGGAGAAAATCTCAAAGATACTATCAAATAGAAAATGGAAGAATGGAAGAAGACTGAAGAAAATCTCAAGGATACTATCAAACAAAAATTAGAAGAAAATGAGAAGTTAGATCAAGAGTTAAGAAGGTTGAAAACAGAAGCAAGAGTATGTGAAAGTAGCATGATTCTGGATCAACTTTTGTCCCTATAGAAATGTCACAAGGATAAGGGAGGACTTGGCTTCTCCAGTGAAAACTCAAATCAAGACACTAAGGGTGATGACAAAGCAGTTGAAGCTGAAGCGAGGTCCGGTGCAACAAGCAAGGTCCGGAACTCTAGAACACCTAAAAGACCTCTGGTTAGGCAACCAAATGCTCAAAGGTACTTATCATTTAATGGCTATTGTTTTATATGCAAGAAATTTGGACATAAGGCGGCAAAATGCAAAAGCAAGAAGGAACCAAGTACTCAATGCTTTAACTGTCACAGGTTTGGTCACAAAGCAAGTCATTGCAGAAGTCAGATATCTAATCTAGCTAGAAGAAATGGAATGAATAATCTCTTTCATGGTAACTGCTATTTATGTCTTGGTTATGGTCACAAAGCTAATCAGTGCAAACCTATGGTTCACTCAGTTAAGTCAGAACAAAGATGTTACAAGTGCAGGCAACCCGGACATTATGCTAACACATGCAGATATGTTGCTCCGAAAAGGCCTGAAAACAAAAAGAAGATTGCAGAATTAGGTGAATCTAAGAAGAAGACCGTCATGGTGTGGAAGAAAAGGGAAATGAGTGTGGAGAACTCTTCTGTGGTACTGGATCCCAGTACAAGCTCTTTCGGAAACTGAGCCAACCGCCTTGGCTCAAGGGGAGTTTTGCAATGCATATCCTGATGGATTTCCCCCTCTCCGAAGGAATATTGATGTGTTTTCGACATGGCTAAGTCTGATCCGGTTGGTCATATATAAGGAAGCTTAATCCGGCTAATTGAAAAGCGAAGTACAATTGATGATGTCATCGATATAAGTTTTTGGCAGCTAGTTCATCATGAGTAATTAAGGTTAAAAGGTGGAATTTTTCAAAGCATTTCTCACAGTTTGCAAAGAAAAAGAAGTTTTGTGAAACGATAAGAGATTAAAGAAAATAAGCACGACGATGGAATCTGTTGACAAAGAATCATGTGGCGATATTCCGCTAAGGCTGAAGGGAGTAGAGTTGGACAAATATCGATCATCGAAAAATGAAGGAAATGGAACTAGAGTTGAAGGTCGATGATTTGCAGAATTTAAGTGCTCTAGGTATGGATTTATGGGGAGAATTTTCCTAGTTTTCCAACAAAGAGTCTATCTTGTTCCTGTTGAGTCGATTCAAGGATAGCAACATCATTTTGGAAAACCCCTATCTGATCACTAAGGAAGTGATTGAAGCTATTATTGGATTATGCAGTGTTGGTGACCTCCCTGGGAAGAAAATGGTGAAATACAGAGATGTGGAAGAACTTTCTGGTATTGACAAAGACCCCCGTGCTCTCATAATAAACACCATTGTCGATCTTGCAGTAAGTTTGACTTGTGTAGCCTCATAATGGAAAATCTAATTGAGAATGTCAAAATGTCTTTGGTTGAGAGTTATCCTTTCCGATTTGGGTCTCTGCTCATATGTTTAGTATTCTACTTTCTAAGTTCGCTACCGTGAAAGGAGAATGTTAAATGGAAGTCCGGCATCCCTGTCGAAAAGCAAGTCTACAGGTATCTGGAATATATGGAAGACAAAGCAAGTGCATGCAAAGTTTATTTCTCATCCTTGCAGATGAATCTGTGCTCCGGTGTGATAGCGTTTAGTCAGTTTCAGGTGGGTTCCTCCTCCGGTAAAAAGGAGTTAGAGGTTGTCATTGGCGGTTCCCCTCCGGAACCTAAAAGGAGGAAAATTAACACGAAGAATGTCATTGATATCTCAGAAGAGAAGGAGAAGGAAGAAAAATCTCTAACTATATCTGACTCTATCGATCTAGATGAAGTTCGTTCAGTGTTGGATGAAGGTAATATGAAAAAGATTGGCGAAATGTGGTATGCCTGCTCTCTGGTCAGTAGGCTTAGAATTGATGATGCCTTGGTTGATTATCTACTCAAAAAGGGTATTACTGTTTGTTGTACCCAAACCAAATTTTTTGCTTCATCAAGGCATTTTGCATAAAATAGTCTAAACTTTGCTAAAATGATGTAAAATATAGTTTTTGGGCAATATCAAGCATGGAGTTTTGTTAATGTTTTTGTCAGTCAAAGGCAGTATCCATTGATCAGAACCTGAATCAGATACTCAAGAGTGAAGCATTTCACGATGGAGGAACATTTCACGACGACACTTATACTTTTTAATAGTCATTTCAGTGGCTAAAATGATGATTTCAGTGGTTAATTCTTGAAGATTTTCTCAAGGAAAAGCAGAATTGCGCCCCTATAGCCCAGGGGCGCCCTTCTTTTTGAAGGCCTATATTTTGTGGTAAATGCTCATGAATACAGTTAATCTCTTCAGAATTGGTTTGCCTATCCGATGAGCTATCCAGCGAGGCTTTCCGAGACTCGTAACTCCAGTTACTGGCGACAGAACTTGAAGATTCCAAAATTCCAGATTGTAAAAGCTTGTCTTTTTTAGCTTTTGCGCCCCTGTAGCTCAAGGGCGCATTCTTTAAAGGAGGGTTAGATCTTGGTGTTTCTGATGGTTGATGCAGTCAATCTCTTCACGACTAGTCTGCCTGTCCGATGAGCTATCAAATGCAGTGATCCGAGGTCCGGAGCTCTGGCAGTCAGTGCCAGAAGATGAGCTTATGAGGAGAGTTTACATCACAAGAGCTTCCTCAGATGGTGAATTGCGCCCCTGTAGCTCAGGGGTGCCCTTCAAATTGACCCTTCAGATGGCAGAGTTTGCAGACGAGGTCTTCCTGTCATATGTGCTACTCTAGTTCGCCTTTGTGATGCACCAAGTTGCCTATTAATCCGACATTCTAAGAGATCGTGGCAGAGATTTTACCAGGCACATAATTTAGCAAGCGGAGGAAAATGTAAATTTCATTGTATTTATGTAGGCCAGAGGCGCCTAGCCTTCAGGCCTGTCAGATGAGGTTATTGACGTTCAAAGTCTTCACGAGACTTGAGCGTAATTACTCCAGCTATTCAACGAGCCCAGCCATCAGCCTTCGGGATTTGGCAAACGCTCGTATGTGTGAGGTCATTGGTGAAATACTGTAAAACAAAGACAACTCAAAAAATGGCTAAGTCTGGTCGTCTATTCCATCTTGGGAAAGGCACCTTTCTATTTGAGGTCTTAGAAGTAGTTTTCTTGCTTCATCGCCTCAAAAGACGTCTCTCGTATGTCCTTCTGGTTACGCGTCGAAACAGACGGTGCTCGAATCAGGTCATCCCAGCTCCAGATATCAGAGGTCAAAGTAGGGCATCTAGTTGAGAGTTGCACTTTCATTAAAATGGTGTTTGTACCTTCTCAAACCAGGGGCGCTTTTACTTTTGAGGCCCTTAATGCACTTTTCAGATGTCGTGCGTGTTGTGCCCTCAGCACACACGCCCCGTTCGGAATGGGGACCCTCTTTTCTTTTGCTTTGCCGGGTCCTTCGGGGCCGCCTCGTTTTACGTGCCCCTCTTTTTTGATGTTCCGCATGGTCGGTATTATCCTAAAGTTTCATCATAAAATCGACTACGCTCTCCCTTTTGGTTTTTGCTGCCCTCCGGGGCCTCGTGGGTTCCTTGGGCCTTTTGGGCTCTGGGGCGGCCCTGGGCCCCTCCGGGCCCGGGCCACCGGGGTTCTCCTATCGGGCTTCCCCCCTGCGTTCGCCGCCCCGGGCGGCGTTCCCCGGGCGTCTTTCCGCCCTCCGGAGCCCGCCCTGCCTGTTGCCGTTCGGAGTTCTCTGGGGGTTTCCCGGGCGGCCCCTGCTCCTTCGGGCCCCGGGCTCTGGAAGTCCGCGTCCGGACTTCCGTCCCGGGATCGCCGTCCGCGACGGCGATCCTCCGACGGCCGCCCGCCCCTCGGGCTCCCGGGTTTTGGTCGCCGCCGCCCTCCAAGTGCAGAGCGATGCCCTCGGCGGCGATCTCCCGACGGCTTCCCGGCTGCCGGATCCCAAAGTCTTCACCGCTGCCGCCAACTCAAATTTGAATCTCACCAACCTTTTGGCACGGTCGTACGCGCAATAAATGCTCGCATTTATGACCGATTGGGTATATAATGTGTGGTCCGCGAGGGTCATTTTCATTGTTCGAGTTGTCCGAGTTTGAGCGAATTGATAGAGCCAGCGTCTGGAGCCCACTGCAATCTGCATCATCACGATCATCAGCATCAACGTCGCTCCGTCAACCCTGCCGGTGGATCCTATCAACTTCCCGCTCAGCGAATTGGAGGTAGGCCATCCTCGTTCGCCCTCCCGCTGTTTTTGCTCTTTTTTGTGGATTTTGTTAAAGTGAACAAAGAATTAAATTGCATAAAATGAACATCACTGCGTCGCGCCCATAACCCATGTCCTCAAATTTTCCGGGGCCCATCGGAAGTGCCTTCACCACCGATTCGGGGCTTTCCCTTCCCCCGGCTGTTCTTCACGCAGGGCGGAAGGGCACCCCGGGCCCGACCTCCACCTTGGCCGTCCGCCTTCACCGCTTTTGCCCCCTTCGAGGAATTGAGTTCTTTTGATTGATTCGTCTTCTGTACGTCCGGACCCCGGATCTCGGGCCGCCGCTTCCAATTTTCCGCCGATGCTCATGACCGGCGTCTTTCGGCGTCCTCCTCGCTGCCCCGCGACCCTTCGGGCCCGGCCGTCCGGAGTTCCGTCCCCGGAACTCCGTGACGGTTCCGCCGTCGCTCACGGCGGAACCCTGCCAGCTGCCCGACCTTTGGGCTCCGGGGGTCTTTTGCCGCCGCCGTCGCCCGAGCATTGCCGAAGCCCATCGCAGCGGCCGTCATCCCTCGTCGCCCCGCCCCCCGGGTCCCGGGAGCCTTTTCGCAGTTGCTGTTTACCCTTCACAGCTGCCGTCGTCTCCCATCTGTCCGGTCGCCGGGTCGCGGTCCATCCTTCGCCGCCGCCTTTCATATCATTGCCATCACCATGCGGCGGCCTACACCTCGCGTCGTTCCGCCTCCCGGGTCCCGGGACGCCTTTCACCGCCGTCGCCTGTGAGTTGTCATAACTTCCCGGCGGCCATTCCCTTGCGTCCTCCCGTGGGCCGGAGCCCGAACTTCACCTCGCCGTCGCCACTGGGCCACATTGCAAAGTCCAACGGCGGCGAACCTCCGTCGGCTCCCCGCCCTCCGGGCTCCCGTTTTCTCCTCGCCGCCGCCGTTCAAAACGATCAAAGATTACGCGGCGGCCGTCAGCTAGCGTCCTCCCGGCCTCCTGGGCCCGGTGCTCTAAGTGTCGTCCGGTCTAAGACTGTTAAACCAAACCTGATGACGGTCGTCTTTTTGCTTCCCGGGTTCCGGCCTCCGGGCTTCCACCATCGGACTTCCGTCCGATGTCCGCCGCCGCCGGCTTCCTTCGCCTGACTACCTTCCGGCCTGGAACCTCCGAGGTCCTTTAAATCGATCCAAAACAATTCAAATTGAGAATCTGACTTCGACCCACGTTCTAAATCATGCCGTTCTCCATCATGGCCCCTTTAAAACATCAAAATTTGGCCAACAGGGGTCTCCGGGAGCTTTTGCTCGTGTTTTCCCTTCCTGACAGCATTCCTGCCAGGGAAGTCCGGCCCTCCGGGCCCGGATTGTCCAATTGCTCTAAAATGAAATCGATATCATCTGAGGATTAAATTTACGATGTATTTCAATGATTATTTAGATGATATGCTCCCAATACGGACTAACATTAACGTTTTCAGTGTTTTGTTGTGCTGACTTCGCCCTTTGCTTGCAGGATATATGGAATCAGCCGCAGGAACTTCAGGGGCCTCTACCGAAAAGGACAAGGGTAAGAAATCCGGGAGGGCCGCTCGTGGGAAGGAGGATAAAGATCAAATGAAATTCCAATTCCAGGGGGAGCCGCTCCAGTCGAAGGTCTCGACTGACTGGAGAGAGATCTCAGACACCAATATCGGCCAGGTGGACATAGATGAGTTCACCCAGAGGGTCAAGGTCGACCCTAAAACGAAGAATTCCAGGTTGATACGCCAAAGTGGAATCGCCAAAGCTGTCGGCTTCCCTCCGTCTCTGATAGCACCTAAATTAGTAATGGCTTGCCGGGAAGCCTACCAAGCAGACACCAGAACGATCATGGACAAGGAGGGGAACATCCTTGCCGACATGTCTCCGGAAGGAATCACTAAAACCTTCCACATTCCCACATTCCCACATATGCAGATCCCCACGTTGGAGCAGTGTCAGGCGGCATGGGATGCCAATCCATTGGGCTGCAAGAAGTCAATTAACATTTACTGGCTTAAAGAGAGGCGGGGCAGCGCTACAAAGGTTCCCCAGGAGCTGTTCCGCAGCGATTTTCAAGAAGATTATCACGACTTGGTGACTATGCTAAGCAGGGTCATGGGCCTCCCAGCAGCTGCCTACTTCCAAGAGTGGATGGCTTACTACATTGAACAGATCATACGAGGGAATGAGGACGTAAAAACTAAGATCTCATTCGACTGGGGAAGTATCATCAGCAACTGCTTCCACGAGCAGTTTGTAAATGTCAAGAAAAGCTCCAAGTTCTACATGACCTCGTACCTGGTATACTCCTTGGCAGGTCGGAGACAGTATAGTGGGCTATTTATGGCGCCGGATGGGGATCACAAACGAGGGCTTAAGCCTTTTGACCGGTACCCTCAGCTACAGTACCGCTACTTCAAAAAAGAATATTGCCGTGTCAATGATGCCTTCATAGGCCACATTATCAGATTAATAGCTGGGGACTTCGAGAGAAGGGTATCCCACAGCGCCAGGGCACTCCTGAAGGAGTATGCCTTCTTATACATTCAATTCCCCAAGTTCACCTACATCCGTGCCCAGGGATTCACGGAACGGCCGAACAAGTTGCCGAGATACCCGAACGACCGGATCATTCTCCTAGAGCTTTCCCGGCAGCTCCAACATATTCAGACGGTCTTCGGCCAAAAGCACGTAGCAGGGATCCCCTATCCCATGACCCTCGGCCAAGGCCTTTATCGACTGCAAACATCCCAATGCGTCGGCAACTCAGAGAAGGAACTTAAAGAATACAACTTTGAATGGTACACGGCTCGCCCACGAATGGACCCACGCGGCCATGTCAGGAAGGCGCTAGGGCCGGCATACGCCCACAAGTACCATGTTGAAGATTTCTGGGCGGATTGTAAAGATGATAAGGAGGTCCGCATGAGACACTACATGCGAATGACAGTACAGTTTCTGAGGAGGGTGCAGCTGTTTCCGGTGCCTGACCAACTTGAGGAGGATGAGTCCACCCTTGTGCACCCGAGGTACCCTGCGGTTGCCGACCTGGCAATCCCCTCCATCGACTGGGACGAGCAAGAGGTCGAGAACCTGGATACCCTCACCCAGCCAATTATAGCTCGCACTAAGGAGTGGGTTGATGGGCAAGTGGCACAACTGAAACAACAGGGGGTGGCTCTAACATATGAAGCGCTCAAGAGCGGGCCAAGCGCCACGGAGGACGTTGCCGCCTCTACATCAGCGGGTGAGACTTCCAAGTCTCCCCCCATCACCAGGTCCCAGAAGAGAAAAGAAGCAGAAACAGCACAGTCTGCGGACCCCAAAGAGCGAGTAGCAAAAGGCACGAGAGGCTCATCCCCCAAGAGACTCAAGCAAATAGTGATCACAACAGAGGTGCAGCCCCCCTTGCTCCTTCCTCCCCCGACTGGTGCGCTGCCCGCTTCTCGAGCTATGGTCGCATCATCTCCGCCGGCAGTGGACATCTCTGTCCATCTCGCCCCTTCGCCCCCGGCCGGGTCAATTATCAATATTGACTCCTCCTCTAGCATGACCACTTCCCCTTCCTCTGCCGCTGCCATGTCACCCATTACCTCCCTGCCTCTGGCAACGCTAGCATCACCGGTTCCCCTTTCCACTGTGCTCGAGGCCATTGCACGGCACCTCCAGAGTCTCCCCCTCAAGCTCTCGCAACTCCTAATGGACCCTGCACTCCAGGCGGCCCTCGCCCAAGCCCTCACAACAGCTCAGCCTTCGCAACCGCCGACAGGTCCCCCGGCCATGGAGGCCACAATGCAGATTTCCAAGGAGTTGGAGGAGCTGGAACAAGAGGCTTCGAAGCCTATCGAAGAGGAGGCCGATGATTATTATGAGCAACCCGAATATATGCACAGAACCATCGACAAGGTGGCCTACGAGGAAGAAGAGACGAGCTCTTCCAAGGGCGGGGATGGAGAGGATGGCTCGAGTGCCAAAGAAATCATTCGGGTCTTCGATGAAGACGAGGAAGAAGAGTTGGCTCAGCAGCCAAAGGATGTTGGGGAGGAGACAGAACAGTTGCCACGTGATGAAGAAGGACAGCCACAAGAAGGGCAACCTACAAAGGATATCACTGAGGCTGAAACCCACATTGTGAAGAGCCCCAAGGCCGAGGCTGTTGAAGAAAAGAAAGAAGAAGAGGTGGCAGGAGAAGAAGATCCCACCCAGATATTGACCACCAGGGCACCCGTTAAACGCCTCGTGTTTTATCAAGACTCTGACGAGGAGGAGGATGCTGCCAAGGAAAAAGAAGAGCTTCAAAAGGAAGAAGAGGCAGAGATCCTACAATTAACGGAGAAGGGTGAAGGCAACCATGAGGCACCCAAAGACAAATCTGTTATGCCCGATTGGCTGGAGAAGCAGCTTGAAAAGACTACTCCTGTTCTGAGCGACCCGAGATCGAGATTGGAAGCCATCTTCGCTCGATCTCTAGCCACCACAAAGAAGGAGAAGAAGCCTAAGGTTCGTTCCAAGATAACCATGGACGCTTCTGGCTCCCGGGCAGCACAGGTAGCGACGCCAACTGTTGGCCAGGCCGGAGTTAGTTACAGTATCTCCACCATCGACCTAGGGATAGCCACCAGGGAACAGAAGGTCGGACATCTGGAGGAGTCAGTGGCCACGGTGGTGCATCTGATTAAACAGGACAAGGTCACCAAAGATGAGCTAAAGGCGCAAGTCGCTGCCCTAACCGACTACATCCAGCAGTGGTCTTCAATAGACGACCTCCCCACTACCTCTACAGCCGCGCCACAACTGCTCTCCAAGGAACAGATAGATAAACTAGAAAGGAGGAAGAACTTGGAAAGGACCACTGAGGATTGGTTCCAGCAGGTCATAAGCATTGGGAACGTAGGGATCGGCTTGGCTGTGCAGATAGCCAATAAGTTCCTGGACCTGGTTCAATCCTTGGAAGGCACGAGGAAACTCTGCACCGGCTTCCTTGCGATCTACGACTCCGCCTTCCCAAGGGTTGAGGCCATCCTTCAAATGCCAGAAAGCACGTGGGAAGAAAAGCTAGAACTAAAGAAGGAGGATCACTGGTTGGTGGACGTGTGGCGCAGAGACCTCATCAACCGAAAGGAGAGGATGGAACAAATCCAGAGCAGGGTGGATCCGGATATTGCATGGATCAAAGAAATCCGGGCAGAATGCGCCGAGTACCTTAAGCTGATAACAGGCCATGATATGCCCACGGTGCAATTGGATGCAGAAAAGGTCAAGTCATACTTTGAAGAAAAGATGAAGGACGGGACGGCCGGAGATATCACAACGGACTTCCTGAGTTTCGCTGCCCGTGCCTTCGATAGATCAGAGTTATTCAGAAATCAGGGCTCAAAGTATGACGAGGACTGGAAACGGCTGGAGGAGAACGCCAAAGAATGGAGCTACCAGGCGTTGAGATGCGAGGTCCTCGAGGTAGACAAGCTCTAGGCCGTCATCCTCAAGTACATAGAGCATGCAGCCTCCGAAGAGCAGAAAGACAGCCCAGCCAAGAAAGAAGACCTCCCAGAAGTGTAGCTACAGCCAAGAAAACAGCAATTAGCTACAAGACAAAAGGCAAATAGTGTCTTCCGCTAGATGACAAAATAGGGAAAAGACAAAAGTTGTTTTAAAATTGTAAATCTATTTGGGGGTAGGTGAAACCCTATTTTGTAATGAATCTTGGCCACACAATTGTAATGAATCTTGGCCATTCATTTGACTTTTGGAAACTATAAATAGAGCTCTCCCCTCATTTGCAAAGAGAGAGAGTTGAGTTGTTGTAAAGGCATGCTGCTGAAATTTATGAGAAATAGCATTGACTTGGTGCATTTCCTTGTTTTCTCTCATGTCAATTGATTCACTTCTCCAATCTTAGATATTTAGCTTAGATCTCTTTGCTGTTTAGTTAGCTGTTCATGCTACTTGGGTAAATCTTAGGAATGCTGTTTGGTGTTTATGAAAATTCCTGCACTGTTGATGATCCCTTAGTCCATACTTTTTGCTGTTTGCTGAAGGTAGATAGCTGTGCAAAGTTAGCCTGGACTTGATTAAAACTGCCCTAAAAAAAACTTATCTTTAGTTCATGCATGTATGTAGTGGATGAAGGATAAAAATTTGCAGCCCTTAGAAGATAGCACAATTTCCATGATACTGTGAAATCCCTGGTTAAGTGGGATATTGTTTTAAGGAATTGTCCATTGCAGGAACTCCATTGTCACTATTCATTGCAAGTTTCAGACTTAGGAACTTTTCTTCCCCTTCGCCCTTTTTCCACTTTTTTTAGAAACTGAACAATACCAAGGTTCATTGCACATTATAAAGCCAAATCTAACAACCAGATGGAGTTTGAGACTGCTGTTTGAACCTACAGCCAACGCATAACTGCTTTCATGCTAAGAAACTCCTTTTCGAAGATCCAACTTCATGCTTTGTGCTCACACTTTGTATTTCTGTAAGGCCGCCTTGTGATTCCAGCAAATCACATCAAACTACTGAGGTATCTAAGCATCGTCATGACCTGACATCCGAGAGACCTTGGGATAGTGTTCTGCAACTCGATTGTGGAAGATTGTCTTTCAAGAGAGGTAGTGCACCTATGCATTGCCTGTGTTGAAAAGTGCATAAAAAACACATCAATAGTGCGTATATTCGTTGGATGCGGAATACTCCTAGTTATGCAATGAGCTTGGTTTCCTGTCAGCAGGGATCACCGTTCGTCGTCGGCAGCCGTTTAAAGTGTCAGATGGCAGTTTGGAGAAATGGTTAAGTCTGGTGCCTAAAAAATCAATTTAATCAAAGGCGCCTAATTCTTTGAGGTGTTAAATGATGAATTTTGCAGTGATGACTCCCAGCAGACATTTCTTCCTTGCTCTGCAGGTTTCGCGATGAATTCACTTGCTCAGTCTCAGCCTCATCCTCATCCGATCACCCAGAAATCAGTGTTGAAGATGGCCAGTCGTAACTTTGTAGTCAGCTACAAAGTAGGAAGTTAGCGAAAAACATCATATCTTGAGCAAATGGACGCCTATGAGGTCAAATGAGGACTTTTCGAGATCAGTGAAGGTTGTCGAATCCGTCCAAGTGCTCAACGTGGTTTGTCAACTGAAAAAATAATATTTAATATTTATTTTGCATGCTAAGGCATTAAATGGCGATTTTTTTTCAATAATTTATTATTGGCGCCTTTTTAATGATGAAACTCAAATTCGCATGTAAGGGCAAGATGAATATTTTTATTATTATTTTATTCCGGACTCCGAGTCAGTCACAGTTCAATTGAAGGGGGTCCAATCAGAAGCCTTCTATTTCAGTCGAGGGTTTTTTGTCTTGCAGTCACCTTTGAGGTGTGAATTTATTCTATTAATTCAAGCATGGCGTCATATTTCATTCACACAGCTTGAGCGAATTCGTAATTCTTCAGAGCAAAGGAAAATTTCCTTCAGAGTTGGGCGAATTTCTCATCAGCAATCATTGGTGAAGACATCAAAACACTTTCTTTGCAGGTACAAGTCAGAATTATCAGGGAATTTCAAGGCAGAGTGGCGATTTTGGCAGAGGAAAACATCAAAAAACGTCTTTCTTCTTCTCAAATTCTTCTATTTCTCGTCTTAAATTCTTTCGCATGTTTGAAGAATTGGAAAATTTTGGCAAAACAAATCATCTGGGTCTATTTAGAATAGCTTCCTTGAGAAAACCCATGTGCCAGAATTTTTTAGGAAAATTTACTCCAGAGCATCAGTTCTCGAGTTTCTAATTTTCTCAACTGAAAATTCCTTGCATGGTCGAGTAGAAGTCAAATTTTCTCATTTCTGACATTCTGGGTTGTCTTAGAATCTTTTTCTGGACAAAACCCATATCTCAGATTTTTCGGTGAAAATTGCCCTTCAATAGGCTATTTTTAGCCTTAGCAGGGTATTTTTAGTTTTCCAGAAAAGTTGTCAGAATATAGCCATGTTCACAGTCAACCGGCGAGTTTTTCAGAGTACAGTACACGCAGACTGAATTCAAGACCAAATCGGTCTTAATTCACGATTTCATCAGAAAAGCTGAGACCGATTTGTATCAAGTGCTTTCAGAGGGTTGGCAGGCGTAGTTACTCAAATCCATATGGTTGCGTGCCTCGTATGGCCGATTTTCTTCCAAAGCCGGTTTAGAGGGTTGATACCGTTGGAATTTTGCATGTGCAACAAGCTCGTTTTCATTTCTCACAACCAAAGTGTGTTAAGTCAAACTTCACAGTTTCGTCATGCAACACTCTTTCATTAAGGAGAAGCGTCAGAGACATCAAGCTGCAGAAGAGATAATAGCATTCTTCGACAGAGTATCAGAGCTCCAGATAGTGACGCAGTTAACAATCTTGTTGAGGGATTGGTTGCTCGAGATCACGATCAGTAGACTTCAGTTCCCACCTCGCAAAAATAGACTTTATACACAGGAGTTAACTTGGCGTTACCCTTTCAAGTTAACTCGCTGTTTCATCACATGCATATCTATTCTGAGATCAGCTTTATTTACTTGGAGTTTTATTTAGGGTTTTCCGTTAACTGATGGTAGTGTTCCAGTTAACATACTTTCAATAAGGACGTGCATGCTTGCTAGTTGTCCATTTTTAAATTAGATGTTTCGGTTAACTGATGGTAGTTTTCCAGTTAACTGTATAGTTTCCTTTATTAGGGTTTAGCAATAAATCTTGCATGCATTGCAAGACTGTAGTTGACTCAAGGTGATTTTAGGGTTCCCTACACCTCTCGATGTCTATAAATAAGAGTTTTTTCTCATTTGTACATAACTTTTGCACGAGAGAGAAATATATGTTGTGCCTAACTTGCCTGTAATATTGCTCATTCTGTATCTGTTCATGAGTATTTGCTATTATGATGAATTGTTATGCCACTTGGGTTTCATGCAATTATGATGGTGAATTCTTGCTTTAGTTAGATATAGTGGCTAGTTGATCGTAGATTGTATGCGTGTCTTGCCAATGCAATTTATTATCCTAGTTGGCTATCCTTGATGTTATGTGTTCAATAAACTCGTTCAGATTGAGCTGATATTTGTGCCACCTTGCCTTCAAGTTGAGAATCTATTCTTGGTTATCGTATGATGTGTGTGAATAATAAACTTATTCAGATTGAGCTGATAGTTGTGCCACCTTGCCTTCAAGTTGAGAATCTGTACTTAGTTTATCGTATATAGTTGTTTCCAATAAGCCTATTCAGACAAGCAGATAGTCGTGCCACCTTTCCTTCACGTTGTGAGTCCGTACCCGGCTTATCGTCAAATAATCATTCCTGCTCCATATCCTCATGCTCTGTTTTCTTGAGGAAACTGGATAGATTTAAAGTAGTTAGCTTAGTTGTAGTTAATGATCTACGAAACCAGAAAATCCTTAGCTGCAACGTTCTTGGTTTTCTTAACCTTGTGCCTCTTCCAGCTCAGAACAAAAAGATAGGAATTAGATTACTTTTCTTTTCCTCGCATTCCAGCACTACGAGGGAGCTTCCCCTCCTAATTTGAAGAGCACTCATTATGCAATATGCATAGCTGTCCATACAAACCTGCACTCCAGAGGTGTTAGTTTTTACGCCAACAGTTTTCTGGCGCCCACCGTGGGGCACGAGGCAAGAAAACTTCAAGAAAAGCTTAACGCTTTTATTTCACGGGAATAATACTCTGGCATCCGATTGCATGATCCACACAGAAGCAATGGATGATAATAACAACAATGCTGACAGGCGACATCGACCCCCACTACCTTGGGGTAATAACATTGGACCTTTGGCTTTTGAGGTAAATCATGAGTTACCTAAAGGGTCAAGGAAGCATTTTCCTCGGTTTCACGGTGATGGACCTCAACACCCGGAGGACCATTTTTCTGCGTTCACAACGGCTTGCGCTGTCTTGCACGTAGCACATGAAGACATCGCGGTGCATCTCTTTGTCGAGACTCTTGTGGGAAATGCTGCCAACTGGTTCAATCACCTGGCGCCAGGCAGTATCACAAGTTGGGCAACGTTGAGCGAGAAGTTTTTGGCGAGATTCAAGCCCGCTGAAGACAATCACCTGTTGTTTGCCCAGCTCGCAAATTCAAAGATGGAGCCTAAAGAACACATGAGGGATTTTGTGGCAAGATTTAATCGTCTTGTTGCAAGAATTTCTTCTACACTCAATCCATCACCGAAGATTCTGATAAGCTGTTTCATAAATGCTCTTCCATCAGAGATAGCCTTCTTTTTCAAGACGGCAAAAGCAACAGAGTTGAAGAGTGCACAAGAACACGCCATTGAGTTGGAGGATAATATGATCACTTCCGGCTTGATGAAAATAGATTCTATCAGATCTCCAGTTCAGCAACCGTACCAACCAAAGAGGGAATATCTTCAGCCACGGTTGCCAACATCTCCACCAAGACCAATGATTGAAGCTACACACAATGCAGTATTTTGTCCTTTCCACGACATCGATACACATACCGGATCCACATGTCCAGAGAACCTAAGAATGATCCAAATCATGGGTTACACTGTAGCCGCTCCCAGTTCTAGTTTTGTACCAATACCAAGTTCGAATGTTGTTTCACCACAAACGGACAACTTCGATGGCGACTCCACAGCGGGATACTTTGATGAAGAACCCGTAAATCAAGAAGAAAAAGAAGAATACCGTCTGTACGCTCCTCCTATGTTTACACATGCTCAACATTTCAAGGCACAGAAAGAAGAAGAAAGGCAGAAATCAAACGAAGAGGGTGAAGAAATGCCTCTCACTTCTAAACCCAAATCTTCACATGAGATTACTATGCCAATTGCTCAAGAGACGTCTTCAGCAAGTTTTGACATTGTAGCTTCCATGATGAAGACCAAGGTACAAGTCTCGCAACTGGAGTATCTTCAGGACCATCCAGAAGAACTAGATCAGATTCTCAAGGTTGCAAGGAAACAAGCAGTGCTCAAATCATCTGTTCCAATAGGAGCAAAGTCTGAAACGGGTCTTGGTAATTGTGTAACTCTGTCAGAGATAGAAACTGAAGACCAGAATATTGCTTGTTCTAAAAAGAGACCGACAAAGGAGACAAAGTCATGGACAATACAATTCGATGGAGGTTGTTCAAATACATTTTTAGAAGCAGGGGAATTGATCATCTCCCCTAAAGGACAGTTGAACCCAGTTGCAAATTGCCTACAATTCGAATTCACTGAAGCTGAAAAAGAGGTGCTTTTGCAAGGCCTCAAAGATACCGAAGACATGGGAATTAAACTCCTATGTGTTAAAGGTGATGTAGAGTTGATCGATGAGCCGGTAGAGGGATATTATCAGGTTAGAAAGGATCACCTACGGCATTACAGAAATCGAGTTTGGAACTCGATCGACTGGTTTGAAGAATTCGACATCCCTAGGATGGATAACACTATTTCAGATGTTTCTGACTCATTACCGGATGATCTGGTAGAAGTTGTTGAAGAAAGGATGTTGCTGAAAGGATCTGAAGGACATAAGTTCCAAGCTATGATTGAGAGAAGATGTGTCAAAGCCAAACAGAAGTTATCCAAACTCATTGGTGAGACAAAGGAATGCATTAAGGAGATGTCTGACATCTACAACTATTGTCTCTGGCGGCTTGCTGCTATTGATAATTTTAGAAGCAGAATTGAAGCTATTGAATCTGAATTGAATAGTATCAGGAAGTGTTTTGACTTCTTCAAAGATAAAGATGGAAAACAGAGAATAAGAATTGGAGAATTGCAAGCTGAGTTATTGTTTGTTCAGAGACAGAGGGAAGATTTGGTTAAAACTTTCTAGTTGGTCAAAGAAATTGTTGAGGTCTGGTTGGATCATCTCTCTAGGGTACTTTCTGATGCAGAGAATTGTGAACGACATTACCTATCTCCAGATTGGTCATCTTCATTTATCTTGTTGACTCTACTAGATAGTATGTGTGCAAGAATGGTTTCTGCAGTGCTAGCTTGGAAGAGGATTCTTCCAATTGTGAGAGAAAGGTACAAGAAAAATTTTCATGTGAAAAGTGTTATTTTTACTTGATCTTCTAAATGTTCTTATTTTGCCATTTGCCTTTGATGGTAAAATGGGGGAGAAAATGAAGAGAAAACAAAAACAAGAAGAGATATTGAATTGCTTATCAAAGGGGGAGTGATTAGAGTTTTGGAATTGGAGTTTTGAAGTTTTGTCTTTTTGAGTTTTTGATGTTTTTCCATCAATGCCAAAGGGGGAGATTGTTGAGAAGTTGTTGAGATGATTTAACATTGTTGTCATTGATGTCAAAACCTGGATCCGGAAGGTTGTGCTTCGGATGATATACAAAAATGATCTATCCTATCTTATACTATGATGTTACGTAGTATGGATGTTATCTTTGATCTGAATATGGTAGTACTTCTTTTGGGACATTCATGGAAGTCAGTCAATGCAGAATAATGAAGACTACTCTTTTGATGTTGGATGCTATGCTCAAAGCTTACTTCGGGTAACCTTGCTATCCGGACATTCATGTAGCATGTTACAAGTTTTGGTATGTCTCTTCGGTTGATACTGAAATTGATGATAATCAAGATTTGGTCTTGGTTGTGGCATTCCTATCAGCTTCGGAATATATTTCATGTAATTCAAAGTTTGCTATCTTTTGATAATTATGTTATGTAATGAATCTATCTTATGTATGACCTATTTATGGGTCCCTTGGTAACGTGATAAGAAGATCTTTTGTGCGACCTATCTTTTGGGTCTAGTGCTAGCGTGCAAGGCCTTATTGAATATCTCAAGGTTGTTCTTCATGCCAACATGTTTTGTGGTGATCTAATTCAAATTATATTTGGCCGACTTGGAAGACTATGAAGACATTGTGTCTAGCCGACCTAGGAGATTATGAAGATATGGAATGGTATAAGTAAAGGTTGTTTTTGTCCGATGAAATGAGAAGTGTGGAGTATGATGTGTGTGAGCAGATAAGAGGGTGTGAAGGAAGAAGTAATTTGTTTTGCAAAGTTTGTGCGAAGAATTTGTGCAGAAGTTTCTTGATCAGATCTGCTGCAGACAGATATTGTGCTCTTAACTGGAATTGAATTCATGCATATATAGATGGAATTTCATCAGTTCACTTTTGTCAGTGAGACTATTTTGTAATCAATTGTATTAATTGGGCAGTGAGCCCACCGACAGTGAGCCTTACCTGCAGTGAGCATTTTGGCAGTGAGCCTTCTATAAAAGTCACCTTAACCGGTGTTTTATGATTGAGAATTAGCATTCTCTGTGGTTTTTCCTTTCTTGGGTTTCCACGTAAATTTTGGTGTTCATTGTGCATGGTGTTGTTATGTGCTTTCATGTTCATTACTGTTAGATGATTATCTGATTGATTTAAGTTTGCTCCAGACTAATTAAGATGAGAAAATTATTTTATGATAACTGATTCATCCCCCCCCCCCTCTCAGTTATCCGGACTGTTCAACAATTTTCTCACTTCATTTTGGAGAGCTTTTCGAAGGATTTTCTGGTTTGTGGGTTTGGAAACCTTAGGGCACCAGTTTCGGTAGTGAAACTATATACCATAGCTGGAGATTGTTGAGGAAGTCATACAAGCTTTGTATAGAGGCGATTAATGCAAATTGGTGGGTCTTTTCGATGATCATATTGGGCAATTTCGATTGTATTCAAGGTTGAGCCTGTGCAAGGGTTTGGAAGTTTAGCCAACATCATTCTTTGGCTGCAAGGCGTAACCCTGGATTGTGAGTATTCTAATTGCATTGATTTCTCTTATTGTCTGAACATTCAATCTTCAATGAAGACGTCTTGAACAGAAAACCCTAGTCGCTGTGGTTTCTGTGCATTTTGGGAGAGGACGTGTCTTGGTTTTGGAGAAGTTTGGAGCCTTGTGACTGTCGTGTTCATCTCCATAAGGGTCAACTCAGCCTAGCAACCCTTGTGCATGGTTTACCCAACCCTAGTCACTCATTTGAAGGCGCTAGAAGCAAATCATTCTGTTCGCAGCCTCCTGTAGCAATATACAGACCTGTACGTCATGTGGGAGTCCAAGTCTTTGGCTGTGTGGGCATTTAAGGGGAGTCTGCTGTTTGGAGAAGACGTGATAAGCATATCTGGAGGTAGTTCTTTCATGTGGGCGAATTTTGGATGAGTTACAAGCCACCACGAGTTTATTCCTGTCTTGTGTGACTTCACACATTAGCTCAAGTTCTTGTTTCTGCTGCTGTTGTGGTCAGAACAGCAACCATTGCCAGGTTCTTTGTTGTTTCTAAGCCTTGTAATTGCTGTTGTTTAATCTAAGCACTGTACGGGTGAATATGCTTAAGAAATGGGCACACAATCTGCTGTTAGGAGTCTTTACTGCTGTGCATGTATTTCAGATTTAACTGTGTTCAGAAATTATCATTAAAATCTGATTATTTCTGTTTACTGTGCAATGACAGTACTAGTCTAGTGAGTCTTGAATGAAGAACTTGTCATTATAGTGCTATTACAGTCCTTGTTGATAGTGTAAGAGTGATTACATTGCTGGTTATTGTAAAACACAAAATCTAAAAGTGTCCAGTCACTGTTCTTGTTTTCTCATCTATTTCCTTTATATGAATTGGACTTCATGCACAATATTTACCATTGTTTGATAAAACGGAGTCTATCAAACTAAAACAATCGGAAAAACTCTACACCTCCTGGAAAGGATCATTACATCGACAGAGCTCTTCACTTAAATGCCAGATCAATACACACAAGCATAGTTTACATACTCAGATTCGGAGAGTACTCAACAAGGCCAAAATTTTTGACTCGGCAAATACTCGGTGACTTAAAAAGTATTAAAATATAATATATTGAAGAAAATGCCATTGTTATACATATATTTATATTATCATTGCATATCTTAATAATAAATATAATAATAGTATATATTAAATAAATATAATAATAGTATATATAATAAATATATATAATAATAGTATATATAATAAATATATATTAAATAAATATAACAATAGTATTTTTCCATCACGGAACAGTGCCGTGGAGCTGAGCCAAGGTTGGATTCCGAATGGATTGTAGTGTAAGCCAGAAGATTTTGGGCGCACAAGCAGTGAAATTGTGAAAGAACTCAAGGACCAAAAACGCAGGGAAAATTGCACAGAAATAGAAGCCTCGATCGCACCAAAAAATGAAGGGAAAATCGCAGGTGTGTGATAATATGTAAAATTGAGGGTTTAATAGAACAAACACAGTTAAAAACGCAGTAAAAAGACTGAAATTTCCGTGCTAAAATGCATGAATAAGTCAGCGATTAATCAGCGACAGTGATCCGCGAGTAAAGGTAGAAAATACTTGTTTTCATAAAAAACTGGCAGTTAATTGGGAACTTGGCAATTAATCATCGATTATGTAAACTATGCACACGAGTTTCTTAGATCTTGGCCTTGTCTTTTGTTTTTTGGCATAGGTATTGGTGGGAAGGTTCATAACAAGCCATACATCTTGAACGGGCCTAATAGCAAAAGCTTGTGTATTCCATAGAGGAGGCATAAGGTTGAATCCAAAGGGGGGCAGGACAAATATGCTGAATAGTAACAAAATATAAGGTAAATGGAAAAGCAATTTCCTTGAGGATTTCCACAAAAGGAGTCACACACCAAATCAGTGTCTTGTTTGCTGATAATGTAAAAAATACCTCTATCTTTTAACTCTTTTTTATAAATAATAATGACGAAATCTATGGAATCACTAAATCTTTAAATCTAAGCTGCATTGAAGGGATTAAGGGAAGACTCCTTAACATTGTTCCTTTCGAGTAATGATCCTATGTGACAGTCCATGTTAAGAAAAGAGTATCCAATACTCTGAGTATTTAACATAGCTCCCCATACACAAATGCAGTTCATCTCTAGTTAAGAAGTTCCATTTAACAAACTTCTCTGAGGTGGCAAGTACAAAAGAAGCTAGTGCTAGATCTAACTCTTCCATAGAAGTTTCAGTAATGGGTAGAAGTAAAGCGTCAATTACTAGATGCTTCTAGATTGATATAAAAGAGTTCATGTAGATTATTTTTATGTATATTACCATTCAGATAATCATGGAAACAGAATATCAAATGAAAGTTATGCTAGGGAAGACTCCTGGTTCATCTACCAATCTGTGGTCTAGTTCTAAGTTAATGCGCTTACAGCCTTGAAACCATGGTGGGTTCAATTACTCGATACTTCTAGACTGATATAAGAGTTTGTCTAGATGAATTTTTAGGAATGACCATTTAGAAAATCATGAATACAGAAAATCAAATGAATGTTGTACTTGTGCTAAAGAAGTGCCCTGGCCATCTACTAATCTGTGGTCTAGTTGTAAGTTAAAGCACTTATAGCCTTGAAACCCTGGTGGGTTCATGCTCCTTTTGGTAATGTGGCACTTCAAATTCAAATTTGAACTGCAGATCGATACCCTCTTCAAGTGATGCATTGAAAGCTTCTTGCATTTATTTTAACTGTAAGTAATGTCATTACTTGATTAAAACCATATATTTTGTTTGTTTTCAATTCTACCGTATAATCATCTAAATTTTAACCCTTACTGCAATCACAAATTACTAGAGTTCTAACAAAGATTCAACCAATTTAGGTTAAGTTTCAAGCTCAATAAGAAAAGCCATTCTAGGACTCCTATACAACTAGATTTCTTGTTCATATGCATTTATGAAATTATGTCTATAATTTGAGTAGTAAAGAATTATTTTTCTTTATTTTTTCCTAATACAACTTACTGCCGGTTTGGCTCTTCTCTTTGTAAGTGGGAAAAGTCTGGTGCCAGCACCACCTCCAAGAATAACAGATACGACTGTCCTAGGATCTACCCTTGGTGTTTCTGAAGTATTTACCTGCATATTGACAGATATACATAAGTTTCAGAAGAAAAAATTTGGCACCATCCTAAGTTATTAATTGAATGTACCAAAGAAATTTGATAGTTTCCCATAATGCATCAAAATCGAACTTTTCTTACTAAATGTAATTTTAAAACCATAAAAATCTTTAAAACCACTAATGGTTCTCTTTTCGACACTATAGTTCCATTTTAAATGATAAATCAATTCCAATTTTTTTAAGGTACGTCTAGGTATTGTTATCATAAAAAATGGAGGGTACAATCCCCTTTTCATTTTAATCATCATTATCTTGGTTTCATCAACATTAATGACAAGTTCATAATTCTCATAAAAAATTTGAAGAACACTAGGTGTTTGTTGGATGTTGGTGAGAATTTTTACAAAGAGAACAATGTTGTTAAGAAAAGTATCACAATGAGCCCAATCATGTCAATAATAATGCATCCCTTGTCACTTAAACATTTCTAGTGTTTTCAATATAGCTAGTAAAAAGTAGTAGAGAACCTAACACCCTTGCTTAATGTCATGTCCCATTTTTAGAACTAAAAGAACTAATAATATTTTAAGTGGGCCCAGTCACTTTATTTTTGAATTGGCAACTTAAATAATATTATAAGTCCTATATCATGTTTAATAAGTGTTTTTAACATTTTATTCAAAATGTAATTCAAAAGGCCCTTTGGATGTAATTTTAAAATATTTCTAAATATTTGGAGGGATAAGTACATTAAAATAAAAATGAAGTAAAAGAGAGGACCCAAAGTAGGTGCCCATAAAAGAGAGGTCAAGGCTCAAAGAAAATAATTTGATTTGTCATTTCATTATTCCTTCCATTTTGGAGAATTCAAAGATGAAAACCCTTGGTATTGGAAATCTGGAGGTCAAAAGGTCTCTTGGCTTTCCATAGTTGGATTTGGAGATTGTTGTACCCAAAATAAATTTTTGCTTCAAAGAGACATTTTTTAAAATGATCTAGGTCATGTAAAAATGTTGTCAAAAGTATGTTTTAGGTCAAACAGAATGTAGGCTTTTTGTGGGTTTGTGTCAAGGAACATATGTGCAAAATTCTAAAAACTTAAAAATTAGGGTTTCAAACCCCTGTTTTTAGGAAAACCCTTGAAAATAGGACCTTCCCAGAAACAATTGAAAATGATTTTGATAGGATTAATCAACTTCATAATCACACCGGTCAAGTCAAAATCACCAAAAAGTTTGTTTTACTCTAGTGGGTCTATTTTCATTTTTTAGGAAGAAAGTTAGGACCTCTGCAGCCATTAATGGCATAATGGCCAGTACCAAGTGTTGAAATCTAAGCCTCAAAAGCTTCAATGAAGAATTCATGGTGGAAATGCTAAAAAAGATGCTCTGCGATGGAGGGGATTTTCAAAAGTGAAAAATGCTGAAAATTGGCTAAGTTTGGAGAATGCGCGCCTTGCTATCAAGAGGAAGCTAGGCAATCAAATGCCTTAGTCATTTTTCCAACACCCATAAACGCAGCACGATGAAGGTGATTGCTAAGATGTGCGTGTCCACGTCGTCAACAACTGTAGACATGTAAAATTGACTTAACACTTATCACAAACTCGGAACATTTCAGAACGACCCTAAAACGACTCGAATAACTCTGAATCAACTCGGAACGACCCCGAAATGACTCAGAACAACTCTAAATCAACTCGGAACGTCTCGGAATCAACTCGGAATGTCTCAGAACGACCCCGAAATGACTCGGAATGACTCTGAATCAACTTGGAATGTCTCGGAACGACCCCGAAACGATTGAGAATAACTCTAAATCAACTCGGAACATCTCAAAACGACCCCAAAACAACTCGGAATAACTCTGAATCAACTCATAACGTCTCAGAACGACCCTAAAATGACTCAAAACAACTCTGAATCAACTTGGAACATTTCGGAACAATCCCGAAATGACTCGGAACAACTCTAAATCAACTTAGAATATCTCTAAATTAACTTGGAACATCTCGGAACATCTTGAATCATCTCAAAATCATCCCACAACAGCTCACAATGCATCAAATTGCATCGAACGACATTCAAAACCCTAATTTCCTGTATTAATTGAATAATACAACATTATTTGATTAATTCACATTTCATCATTCTCGACAAATTGAATAAATACCGTTTATTTAATAAAGTCTTGAAAAATCCTAATTCTACTATTAATCAAATAATACAATGTTATTTGATTAATTTGCATTTCATCATTTCGACTAATTAAATAAATTACCTTTATTTAATCAAGTCCTAATCTTATCTTATTTCGTCTTGATTAGTCAAACGACATCGATTATTTGATTACGTCACTAATCCACCTTATTCCTCAAAATTAATTGAATTATTAATCATAATAATTTAATTATCACATTTCCCTCCAAAATTTGAATAATTGAATCAAATCGAATCAAACTATTCAAATTGGCAAAAATCAAAATCAAATTGAAATGAATTAATTAATTAATATTCCTCACCCACTTTTTTGATTGAGGAAACCATGGATTGTTAACTAAGCAATCTATTTTGCTAACAAAGCAATCAATTCTCCTAACTCAACCATCTAATTCCTAACTCAACCCTAACTGATCAATCAATTGCTAACTAAGCAATCAAAATCCTAACTAGCCAATCTGTTCTTCAATCACCCTAATTGTGCAATCAACTTTGCACAATTTCCTCATGTTTAAATCCTCTCAACTCCTTTTGACCGTTGATCTAGATTTCCTCTAACGCGATCTTGACCGTTGATTCAAAATTGTTTTTTCTATATAACAAGCCTTTCTCTTCACAAATTATGATCAGAATTTCAACTTACCTTATGCAACGAAGTGTTGTCAAGATCACCATTGAGAGAGCTTCATCATTTCTTCAAGAACAAGCATTGATCATCAAGATTTTGTGTACAAGCAATGGAGACTTTGCACTGATACGAACAACCCAACATCATGCAAATACACTCCAACATGGGATGGTAACCTTGTCTTTTGTTATTTGAATTCATTTTGTTAATCTTAGGATCTCATTTCATTCAAATAGCTCAGATTTGTACATTTCATGAGTGATGGAATAGAATAGATTAAGTGTTTTTGAATTAGATTAGTTTCTGATTTCAGTCTTGCACTTTGATCTTGATTTTGTATTATCGTTTTCCTGATGGATTCCTTCCCCCTCACACAACAACAATGCCCAAGACAATCACGATGCATGGCGAATGCGACGCATGGAGAAATGAATATTTTTCAAAGGAAATGATAAAACTACAAGCTAAAAGAGCCCCTACTGGCCATAGGCGCCGTTGAATTCCAAGGGTCAAATGCAATCATCAACTTTCACCAAGGTAGTCATCTCCTCCATGTTTCTACTAGCTTTCTAGCCCATTGTCAAGCAAGGTCACCTGATTCAATGGATCTCTATTTTGGAGGCACATTTTGTAATTTAAGTTCACTTTTAGTTTAGTTTCAGTCAACCGAAGTAGACTTCCAGTTGACTGTTTGTTTAGTTTCAGTTAACTAAAGTAGATTTCCAGTTAACTACCTGCTCACCTACTTTTAGTCATAGGAATAAATCTTGTCGATTGATTGGCAAGAACTGATTGTTAACTCAAGGAGACTTTAGGGTTGCCTACTCCTTTGAGTTCTACAAATAAAAGCCTTTTCTCCTTATTTTTTCAACCTTTATTTAGTATGCAAAATTGTTGTGGCATTGTTGCCACAAGCTTGCAAGTGCATATTTGTTCACTCTTGGATGAGAGTTATTTGGTTTTGATAAGCAATTGTGTATGATTTTGTACCTTTGTTGTCCCAAATCTTTGTAATTCGTTGAGAAAGTTTGAAGATATTAATCAAAAGGCACATGCAATTTGATCTAAAGATTCGAGTTCTTTCAACGTCTTGTTCTTACAATTTATTGTTTCAATCTCCCCCTTGGACAGGTGCCATCACCTCCTTGAGTATTTTGTTGTTAATGATTGTTGTTTGATGTTGTGTAATGATTTTCTTTCAGCCTACACTTTGGACAAGTGTCATCACCTCCTTGGGAATCCTGTTAGCCAATTCATCGTAATTTGTTGTTTCTAGTGAGTTGTATCCCAGCCTATACCTCAGATAGGGGTTCCTCTTCCTTGGCAATCCTGAGATCCATCTTACCATAAAGAGTGATTGCTTGCATAAAGCCTTATTCCAGCATAGATCTGAGAGTTCAGAGCCTCAAACGCATTCTAAGAGACGGTCAATCCAAGTAATCCAACCAATCATTTCCCGCTCCTATGCCCTCATGCTCTATTTACCTTGAGGAGATAGGATAGATTAAAAGCTAGTTTAGTTGTAGTTAAGATCTGCAGAAACCAGAGATAACCTTAGCTGCAACGCATTGTGTTTATACACCCTTGTGTCCTACTCGCTGAGTAAAAAAGATAGGAACCTTTAGTTAGTTTTACCTTTACGCAAACACCAACAAACAAGAGGGAGCTTCCCCTCCATAATTTGTAGAGCAGTCATCACGCACTGTGCATAGCTGTCTATTTCCAATAAGCACTCTAGAGGTGCTAATTGAAACACCAACAGTTTTCTAGCGCCCCCACTATGGGGTAACGAGGCATAAAACTTCAAGAAAAAGCTAACACTTTATTTCACGGGAATGATCCTCTGGCATCCGATTGCATGATCCATACAAGAAGCAATGGATGGTAACAACAATAATGTTGGCAAGAGACGTCCACCTTCATTACCTTGGGGTAATAACATTGGACCTTTGGCTTTTCAGGTAAATCATGAGTTACCTAAAGGGTCGAGGAAGCACTTTCCCCAATTTTACGATGATGGAAGTCAACACCGAGATGAATATTTTGTTGCATTCACAACGACCTGCGCCATCTTGCATGTGCCACATGAAGAGATCGCAGTGCGTCTCTTTGTGGAGACTCTTGTTGGGAATGCTACGGACTGGTTCAATCACCTGAAGCTAGGCATTATTACAAGCTGGGCAACTATGAGCGAGAAGTTTTTGGCGAAATTCAAGCCCGCCAAAGACAATCATTTGTTGTTCGCCCAACTTGTAAATTTAAAGATGGAGCACAACAAACACATGAGGGAGTTTGTGGCAAGATTTGATAGTCTTGTTGCAAGAATTTCTTCCACATTCAATCCATCACCAAAGATTCTGATGAGTTGTTTCATAAATGCTCTTCCATCAGAGATAGCCTTCTTCGTCAAGACAGCAAAAGAAACAGAGTTGAAGAGTGCACAAGAAAATGCCATCAAGTTGGAGGATGATATGATCACTTCAGGCTTGATGAAAACAGATTTTGTCAGATCTCTAGCTTAGCAATCGTACCAGCCAAAAAGAGACAATTTTCAGCCACGGTTGCCAACACCTCCATCAAGACCAATGATTGAAGCTACACACAATGCGGTATTTTACTATTTCCATGACACTAATGAACATACCAGATTCACGTGTTCTGAGAATCTGAGAATGACCCAAATCATGGGATATGTTGAAGCTACTCCCAGTTCTAGTTTTGTACCAATAAGTTCAAACGTTGTCTTACCATAGACGGACAACTTCAATAGCAACTCCACAACAAAATACTTTGAACCTATTATTAAAGAAAAAGAAAAAGCACACCATCAGTACACTCTTGCGGTGAATCATGAAAATGTTTCATCGCCCATGTTCACATGTGCTCAACACTTCAAAGCACAGAAAGAAAAGGAAGAAAGACGGAAATCAAATGAAATGGGTGAAGAGGTGCCTTCCACTTCCAATCCCAGATCTCCATAGAAGAACGCTATGCCAGTTGCTCAAGATCCGTTTTCAGCAAATTTTGACATCATAGCTTCCATGACGAAGACTAAGGTACAAATCTCTCAACTGGTATATCTTCAGGACCATCTAGAACAACTTGATCAGATTCTAAATGTTGTGAAGAAGCAGGTTGTGCTCAAGTCATCTGTTCCAGCAGGAGCAAAGCCTGAAACAGGTCCTGGTAATTGTGTGACTCTGTCAGAGATAGAAACTGAAGATCAGAACATTGCTTGTTCTAAAAAGAGACCAACATAAGACACAAGGTCATGAACAATACAGTTCAATGGAGGTCATTCAACAATAGTTTCAGAAGCAGGGGAATTGATCATCTCCCCCTACAGGACAATTGCACTCATTTGTGCAATTGGAATTCACTAAAGCTGAGAAAGAGGTGCTTCTGTTAAGCCTTAGAGATGTTGAAGACATGGGAATCAAACTCTTATGTGTTAAAGGTGATCTAGAGCTGATCGACGAGCCGGTCAAAGGATATTTCCAGGTTAGAAAAGATCACCTACGACATTATAGAAATCGAGTTCGGAACTCAATCGATTGGTTTGAAGAGTTCAACATCCCGAGGATGGACTATAGCAGAACTAATGCCTCAGAGGTATCAGCTTTCCCATTCGCATCATATTCCGACTTTTGTCAGAGTACTTTTGCTTGGATATATGAATCCCTGAGAATCTTCATCCCAGAGGGATTGTCTCCTACAATTCCCATTAGAAGAGAAGTAAAGCCTTTCAGCCAAAAGCAGCATCGATGGGAGGCTCTTCGCACTGCCATGAAGCAGGCAATACTTGAAACATTTCGTCCCTTCGGGGATGGGGTGAGTTCTTTGTAAATAAATTTATTTTGCTTTAACGTTATGTTGTTATGTGTTTCCCTATTCAGTAAAGTATTATCGTGTTTTAGGTGATTTCTTAGATAGTCTTGTTTTTAGATGAATAATAGGTGAACTCCAATTGTTAGGTGAATTAGGAAATAAGTCCTAATTCCATTGCCCAACCGATAAGAGTACTGGTCTGCAAAACTAGAGATTCTCAGTTCTCCTATGCCGTAATTATCCGACATGGTCACCAGACGGAGCCTAATGTTGTACCCAAAATAATTTTTTGCTTCAATGAGACATTTTTCTTAAAATGATCTAAAACATGTAAAAATGTTGTCAAAAGGATGTTTTAGATCAAACCAAACATAGGCTTTTTGTGGGTTTTTATCAAGGAAGATGCTTGCAAATTTCTGAAAATTTGAAAATTAGGGTTTGAAACCCCTGTTTTTAGTAAAACCCCTAAAAATAGGACCTTCCCAGAAACAATTGAAAATGATTTTGATAGGATTAATCGACTTCACGATCACACCGGTCAAGTCAAAATCACCAAAAATTTTAACCCAATTCAGGTTAATTATCAATGATTGATCCTAAATTAAGGGTAGGACGCTGCTTAGCTTATTTTGGCTAGCAGCCACTGCTCAGTTTTTTTAAGAATAATTTGTGGAGCTGGTGGCTCCATGAATATTTAATTTTGCTTTTATTTCTTACTAATCATCTTAAATTTTATTTTTTGAAATGTATACTTTTTTTACGTGTATGAATGAATAGTATTAATAATAATTATTGTAAGTTAAATTTGAAAGGAAAAATTGGAGGCAAATAAAAAAAGGGAAATAAATTTATGGAGTCACGTGGCATTTTTCTCAATATGCAGTTGTTGCTTATTTCCAGTCCCCCTTTTTTTACACAGCGTATTTTAAATTCCTAAATGGTAGCTGCTCCACTAAAATAAAAAAAGATTCTAAATTATCATTTACTCACAATTTTAAATGTGCATGTGAACACTTCAACTGCGTAAGTTTAAACAGAAAATGCATTTCAACAACCATATAGGGACATAGGGTAAGTCTAGAGTTGAAGTTTGAAGAAAAGAACTTCGAAATTTTCCAAACCCCAGATGTTAAATCGGATTTTAATGTTTATGGGGTTCGAAGTCTATATTGCAAGGTTTTGGCTTGTGAGATTATGTTTGCTAACTTCGCTTCTGATGTACCTCGAAGTCGATCAAATATACAGATCTAGTTTATTACCATATCGGGTATGAATTTTGTATCGCGCCCATTCTTTCCAAGTTCCGGTCGTACAAAACAATAAGACTCGGGGTGCCAACCCAAGCCAAATTTAATAAAAACATCGCGTCTGGTAGATGCTATGGATCCCGTAGGGAAGTAACAACTCGGCAAGGCAAATCATGATTTCTCAACCGCAAATAACAGTTATATCGCGTCCAAACGTAGATCGCAGCCAAATTGGAGATCAAAAACTCTTGATACCGATCGCGCGCCAATATTAGCTTTAAACGTGGTTAAATTTTAGGTCAGGTTCGGATTCCTATCTGCATAGACTCCCACGATTCTACTCACCCCTAAGATGGATGACTGCCGAATCGACAACTGATCATGAATGGAGAGTGGAGATGGGTGATCGATCATGGACGGAGACTAATCTGGTCAGTAATCGAGAGTGAGGACTCTATTCCGATCCCTGATAGAACACCGACATAACAGAGAGAAGGATTGTACTGAAATCAAGCGAAGGAGTTCCCCTTCAGGGGGCTTCTTAAAAAATTTCAGTGGGTGTTGCTGAGATTTTATAGGAATATTTTAAAGTTGGTGGTCTCACAAATTCAATTTTACAATTTAGTTTAAAAGTTTGAACTTCAAAAGGAACAAATTGGAGTATTTTGATAAAAAATTAATAAATAAATAAAAATTCTCAATTTTTTTTTTTTTTAAGAATTTAAAATTTAAGTGATAGACAAATGACAAAAATTCTTAAAAAATTTCTAAGCTGTAGGGGCAATTTCTAATCCCACCTCAATTTCACCCACTGAAATTTGTAGTCTCAAAAGGTAGGGGCTGATATTTTCCAGAAAAAGATTCAAATTAATCCTGTAATATAATTTTTTTTTGCTTCATAAAACCCCTTAATCCATGAAAATAGAAACCCTAAGAACAATATAAATTTAGATGCACGATTAAAATTCAAAAACACTCATTCTGTCAATAGCTAATTAATCGGTGTCAGGTCTATGCTTAAAGGGAAGCAGATATAGCTGGACCCTACGAACTTAGGAAACAAATCGGGTCAAATGAGGTTAAATGCAGATTTAAACCAGATGCGCTGAACCCCGCCAGGATTTAAATTAGACAAAAGAACCCACTATGACTGATCAAATTTAATAATGAAATCAGGTCCGTTAAATTTCAAAGAGGGAAAAGTAACCCTGGTACCAGAGCGTGATAAACATGGTGGTCGGAAGGATTACCAAAGCCAGTTTGATTCTGGGGGAATGTTTTGTTGCCGATCAAATCTGACCTTGCGTTTTTCTATGGTTTAATATAGGATGGGTATGTAACTAGAGTCGGCATTCGATCAGAGATCGGAGAATCCAGATTGAATTTAGGATTGAATGAAGAGATAATTGATGATCAAACTCTGGTTACTTTAATCTGAAGTAATCCATGAAAATTAAATCTCGATTACCAAAGCCAAGTTAATTAGTTGTTGGTAGATCGAACCAGAAACCATATGTACCAAGCTAGATTGTTGTATACCGCAATGATCTGAATCCGTGCTAATGTAGCTTCCAAAAATAGAAGACACAATTAGAGGGATTCAAAATTCAAATCTTCAAACAAATTATAATTTATTTTTTAAAATTTAGAAAAAACTTTTACGTTATTTATGTTCAATAGTTAATATTAAAAATATATATTTTCTTGTTTATTAAAAAAATATATTTCTATTAATCAAATGTCAAAAAGCATAAATTTGATTTTACATATAGAGAATTTGGTAGATATTTATAGTCTACTAAACAAAACCAAAGCAATGTATATCAAGGTCAAATCATGGTCATCAAAAATAAATAAATGCAAACACCACCACACAAGGCGGGGCATATAATCATCCTTGCATGGGAGAGACACCCACATAAAAGCCACCTTTGAGGGAGGATCCAAATCCTCTCACCCATCTTGCACAATGGGATCAACAAAGACTAAGGTAACTAGAAGGTCATGTCCAAGTGAACAAACAAGCTAAGAAGAACTAGCCATTTCTTATGCTGAAGAGTGTTAGAATTAATAATGAAGAATGAATGACAATATCACATCTCCTTAGAACCAAAAAATAAATTATGATAGCATTAATTTACTAGCAATCAAAAGACAAGAATGACATAAATCTAATATTTTCATTTTGAATATTCAAGGTATGAAATGAAGGAGATGAATTACAATATATAGAATCAAGGATGCACAAGTCAATGTAACAAGTGTCCTAGAGGAGAGCAGTTAATTGACGGACTAACTCAACGATAGGAGCAAAAGTGTCAAGTGAATTCATCTTGATGAGAGAGATGTGACACTCAACTATTGTCAATCAAGGAATTGAATGAGGTAGCGGTGGCATGCATTCCTATCAATGAAGGATATGATATGTGCTCTTATCCTAATTTACTATAAATAAATAATAAGTATCTAAGTAAACTCAATATAAAGTGCAATAATAATTAAGTACATCAACACCCTCCTTAAGTGTAATTGAGGTAATAAATAAAGGGTCTCAGTAAGACGAGCCATAGTAGGTATCCATGTACAATCTAAAGAAACCTCAATGTACAAAGAGAGTGTACCCCCAAAAGTAGAAAAAGGAAAAAATTTGTGGGAAAAAATTCCATCCCAATTGAGGTATGAAAAGAAAGACAGGGTTGATCCCCATAAGTGATAGTGTCTTAAAATCCCTACAAGACAAGGCATGTGTGTGCCTCCACAAAGAAGAGGGAAAAAATTAATGCAAATGTTGCATGGTGAATGCTATAAGAGGTTTTGCTACAACAAATGATGCATCTTCCTTTCAAAAGAAAGAAACCCTAGGTTGTCAAACTATTGAATTCTCACTCAAGTGGAATGTAGGAAGGAATCAAGATGTTTGGAAGTTGTTAATGTGTCTTGATATCTATGTTGACTATGTCGTGTTGTGAGATTTGAGAACATTGACTATTAAAGTGTGAGACCTAAATTGATGTGAATTAAGATGTGTCAAGATAGTGACATGATATGGCGAAGAGAGTATATGAGGACCAAAACAAGAGATGGTGCACTTTTAGTGGGAGTTGTTATCAAAGAGAAGACACATGTCCTCAACATTGTCATCAAGATCAATAATGTGAGATTATACATACAATTAATGTATGTCTAATAAGTAGATATCTCATTAATCAAGAGGATAGGTGTGAACCTACTGAAAATAATTTGTAGTAGCATGTAAAGAAGTTGAGATCTGTATTGATGCAAATAGGTGGAGGTGGATGAAAAGTTGCTAATGTTAGATGTGTGAGAGGAGGATAAGCAATAAGAAATCATGGCTTCATGTCATCAAGATGTTTGAGATTTTCCCAATAAGTAAGTTCCTCTTTGGTATCATCAATATACATAATATTATCAAAATCATCAAGGAGAAGAAGTATGTCCATAGTAGGATCATCGAGGAATGGAGATTCATTAGAATCCTCTTAGAATCCTCTCGATTAATCATAAGACATGATCATTTTTATTTCCTTGTCTAGATGTTTTCCAATGTATGTCTAGTTTAGGAATATATCCATAAAGATGTGGCAAGAGATGAATCCATCAACAATGCTTCAGGATGTCAATTCACCAAGACTTGTAGTTTACCCCCTTAGCATACCAAGTTGATGAATCCATTGGCAGTGCTTATACCCTCCAATTAACTGACAAAGGGATGATATGATACGCCCATCAATGACTTATATTGTTTACCCTCTTAGAAAATTTGGAAATTTATGTGAGTCATTGATTACAAAATTCATGTGTGTAAACCCTCAAGAGTACATGTAATGGCACTTTATAAGTTGAGTGTTTGTGTTTTAAAAAAATTATCATAGAATGCCTATGATAGGGTGCATTAGAGATTTTTTCTAAAATTTAAGAAATCTTTTGGATTTAATAAACAATGGTTGGATTAAACTTTTAGTCTCATAGCAAGCCCCAAATATTTAGTAATTGTGAATGGATCCCCTCATGGTTTATTTGAAGCATCTAGAGGTCTTTATCAAGGGGGTCCCCTTCCCCAATTTTTGTTTGTAATAATGGTTGATGTGTTGGGTTGATTCGTTCAAGTGACATCCAATTCTGGTAGATGGGAAGGGGTCTTTGTCATGAAGAATATTTTCCCCTCACATTAACGACTCGCAGATGACACTATGATTTTTGAGGCTTCAAAGTGCAAAGAAGCAAGAATTAGTAAGAATACTTCACAATCCTACACTTGAGCCTCATGTCAGGTGGTCAATCTTTTGAAATTAAAAATTTTATATTTTTTTACTAATATATATTGATCATTCTAGATTTTAGAAAAGGTTCTCTACCAAGTAAATATCTTAGGTTTCCTCTTTTTGGGGGTTATTGTTCTACAAAGCTTTGGCAGTCACTTTTGGACTCATACTATAATTTAGGATAACTACTTAGAAAGGGAGGTGGCTCTCTTGGGTGGGGAGAATCACAATATTAAAGGAAATAATTGTGGTGATCCCCATCTTTTTTATGTCTTGTTTAAATCTTGCTAGGAAATCAAGAATAATCTTGAACTAAATATGAGAAAAAAAAATCGCGAGGAGCCTTTCAGGAGATGAAAATTCCATTAGTTGCTTGGAATACTATTTGCAAGCCAAAGGAGGAATTGGCTTGAGAAATCAAGCATCACAAATAAGGCCATTGGAGCGAAGTTAATTTGGAATATTTATTTTGAACCGGATCTAAAATGGTTTAGAATAATGCAAAATAATATTTAGACTCGTAGGATAGATCTAGAATTCTAATGGTCTCAAATCCTCCAAAGGGTTCTCGTATTTGGGACTGTTTTCTTTCTTATAGAAACATTGTTTTATATTTCCTCACTTGGGAGATAAGGGATGGGAGATCTACTCTCCTTTGAGAGGATTCGTGGAATGGTTGCCCAATCTTGGACTCCTATGATATTTTCAATCATTCTAAGAAAATTTTAAGTCAACATTATAGATTTCATGTGGCAAGTTATTTTGGTTTAGGTGTCTAAAATGGGTATCAAAGGCTAGATTTAAAAGGAGTTTAGTGGCCTTGGGATCCCTGAGATAGAAGTTATAAGGTTAAACAAGATGTCTAAAAGGAGAATTTGGAACTCGGGTAGCTAAGATGTTATTAGATGGAATTGTTCAAAGTCGGGGGATTATTCAACCAAAGTTGGCTATGTAGCAATGGAAACTCATAATGTTTGGATTGATCTTCCAATACATCTTTATGGGATACATTGTGTTTACCTAAGGTTGGGGATTTTGCATGGGCTACCTTGTAAAATAATTTTTTTTCTTGGTATTTTTAAGAAGCTTGATTTCAATGGTCCTTCAAGATGTCCTCTCTATAGAGAAAATGAGGAGTCGGTTGATCACATTCTACAAGTGGTTGTTAGTTTTCTCATAAATGCTAGCAATGGTTATGTGCTTTTCTAGGTTAGAAGAGTACTCTCCCAAATGACATTCTAAGTCTTTTCAAAGGTTGGCCCATCTTGAAGAAGTAGGTGACATTCTCTTGCTTGTGGATTATTAACTTCCATCTATTTTGATTTGGGAATTATGGTTCAAGAGAAATAGGAGAAATACTCAAGATGAAATGCTCTTTAACTCCCTTTTCAAGCAATGTTGAAATTATAATTGTGGAAGTTGCCAATAATCACAATATTTCTCCCCTTAAAAGAGAAAATTGTCACAAACAAGGACAGTTAGATGGTTAAAAACTAGCACATGGACTTATTGTTCCCCCCATTAATGGGGTTGGGGGAGATGATTCCCTTTGTAAAAGAGAAAAATCCAAATGGATTGTGCCTCTAAAGGGATGGTTTAAATTAAACTTCGATGGAGCCTCTAAAGGCAACCTTGGTAAGTTAGGGGTAGGATGTATAGTAAGATATTTGAATGGTGCAATGGTGTGTGCAACTTCACAAAAACTCAAACCGAGAATAAGCTCAAACATAATATGAGAATTTTTTTCTTGCAAGGAGCCTCTAAGGAGAAAAAAATCACATTAACTGTTTAGGATACTATTTGCAAGAAAATGGAGTTTGCGGGAGTTGTCTTGAGAAAGCAAACATCGTAAAATAAGGCCCTTAGAGCGAAGCTAATTTGTAATATTTATTCTAAACTAAATCTAAAGTGGTCTACAATAATCAAAAATAAATGTTTAGACTCGCAAGATAGATCATGAATTCTAATGGTCTTAGATCCACTAAAGGGTTCTAGATTTGGAACTTTTTCTTTCTTGTAGTCTAAACATTATTTTAGATTTCCTCACTTGGGAGATTAAGGATGGGAGATCTACTCTCCTTTGAGAGGATTTATAGAATGGTTGCCCCATCTTAGACTCCTATGGTATTTCCAATCATTCTAAGTAAATTTGATGTTAGCATTGGGTCATTCATGTGGCAAATCATGTGGTTCAAGTGTCTAGAATGGGTATTGAAAATTGAATTTGGAAAGAGCTTGGTGGCCTTGAGATCCTTGAGATTGAATTTATAAGGTTAAAGGATATGTTTAAAAGGAGAATTTCGATCTTAGTTAGCCAAGTTGTTATTAGATGGAATTATTCAAAGTTAGGGGATTATTTTAGCCAAATTTGGCTATGTACTAGTAGAAACTCACAATGTTTGCATTCATCTTCCAATACATATTTTTGGAATAAATTGTGTTTACCTAAGGCTAGGGTTTTTGCACAAGTTGCCTTGCAAAATAATCTAATTATTAATCGTTTTAAGAAGATATGTTTCAATGGTCCCTCAAGATGTCATCTATGTAGGGAAAATGAGGAGTCAGCTGATCACATTCTACTCGGTTTTTAGTTTGCTCATGAATTTTGGCAATGGTTATATGCTCATCTAGGTTCGAAGAGTTCTCTCCCAATGACATTCTATGTCTTTTCAAAGGCTAGCCCATCCTGAAGAAGTAGGTGACATTCTCCTACTTGTGGATTATTAGTCCATCTATTTTGATTTGGGAATTATGGAAATAGGAGAACATTTAAGGATAAAATAATATCTTTAACTGCCTTTTTTAGCAAGGTTGAAATTACAATCCTGACAGTTGACAATAATCAAAATAAATCTCTCCTCAAAATGAAAAATGTTCACGAAATGGGGCAATCAAATGATTAAAAACTAGCATGGACTTATTGTTCCCCCCATTAATGGGGTTGGGGGATGATTCCCTTCATAAAAGAGTGGAAGCCAAATGGAATGTGCCTCCAAAGGGATGGTTTAAATTGAATTTTGATGGAGCCTTTAAAGTAAACCTTGGTAAGTTGGGGGTGGGATGTATAGTAAGAGATTTGAATGTTGCAGTGGCATGTGGAGCTTCACAAAAGCTCAAACTTGGATCTAATAATGAGGTTGAGGTGAAGGCTCTAATTTTAGGTCTTCAATTATGCATTAATCAAGATCTAAGGAGAATTGTGATTGAAGGCAACTCAACTATTTTTACCAATTCCATAAAGGATAAATATTCATGGAATTGGACGATTAATAGACATAACACTGGTCATACCCGGCTCCTTGGAGGACTTCATGATAAACCATGTATATTATGAGATCAATGGAGAGGAAAATTTACTTACCAATTTGGCAATTGAAGGGAGGAACTCACAATTGTCAAGGAGGTAAATGTTGAATTTAATGATCAGATGTAAATGCACAGAAGATTAATTCAAAATCAGACAAAATAACACAGCATATACCCTGGGAAAACCCTCCTCTTGAGGGAGAAAAAACCCAGCAACAAAGATCTCTCTTATATTTATGCAACAGAAGCAATAATTCACTTTACAATGAGGCCGAACACAGGGCCAATAACCAACATCTACTCTAGATGCAATAACAGATGATAATCTGCTCTTCCTTGTAATCTGCACTTAGAGAGATTCACAATCTGCTCTTGAATGAATTATCACTTGAATGAAGGAATAAGTCGAACTTGCATGATCTTGCCTCAGCTCGCCTTTATGTTCGGACTGTCTTCCCCAAGACTTCATCACTGCACTATGTTCGCTCTGTATTGAGGTACTCTGAGAGATGTTCGCCCTTCACTGTGATGTATTCGCACTTAAGCATTCACACTTGATGATACATCTACATTTGATCAGACTTGCCAACTTGAAGCGCACTTGATCAGATTCGCTAGCTGTAGCTTCGCCCTGGTTTTGTATGATTACTCTTTGATCAGACAATATATATTCGCACTTGTGAGAATGGCCGAACTGACTGCTGACCGCTCTCATTACAATGGACGAATGTTCTTATATACAATTTGGAGAGGTCGCACCTCTTCATATTATGAGGTCGGCTACAAATACAATTCATTAGATGAAAGTCGGCCTCAACAGATTTTATTATCAAGATGACTTTGTATCTTCTTATGTCGGCCATAGTTAAACATAAAGAATGTCGGCCTAGATAAATGAATGCCTCTTCACAAGAGGTCGGCCTCAAATCATAACAACACATTAAATGACTTCTCATGTCGGCTATACAACGTGAGGATGAACAAAACAATAAGGTAAATTGAATAGCCAACGGCTATAAATTCAATTTAAGACTTTCTCGAAAGAAGTGAGCTGGAAGGATCAACCGAAGCTGCTATAACATTAACAGTAAACACATGACCTTCATTAAAAATAATTCTTGAAGGTTCTATAGGGGAGGCTATGAGATTGTTGGATGAAAATATTTCAATTTCATGGATTTGGCTTTTGGCTTGTTTGGGTTATAATTAACTTTCATCACATTTGTGTCAAATGGAGGTCATGAATCATGACAAGATTTGGAGTCAATTTAATAATGAATCACATAAATAATATGGTTTTAGGGCATCTTACTCATTCAATGTAGTTATCTAGCTTTAAATCATGGATACACATGTTAGGCATGTGTCTAGTTTAAGGAAAATGTCATTCTTAGGGAATGTTTTAAAGTTAAGGTTAAAATGCATTTTTAAAACCTGTAGCAGTATACTCCTCTTTGTTGGTTAGTGGGTTCTAGGGGATGAATTCTTAGAGGTTGATCATGGGTCTCGAGTAAATATAGCCTTATCCTCCATATTTGTTATAGTAATGTTGGATTTGGAGGAGGAAAACTACATGATCAAGGTAATGATCTCTCTCATTTGAAGCCAAATCCTTGGAGGTTTGGATGTAACATTAGTGGTGGCCTATTATGGGTTTGGTGTATCATTATTTAAAGAACACGGAAGGTGAAAGATGTGATCTACAATATGCAGTGGTGTCCATTAATCAACACCAACAAACTCCAGAATGAGGCTAGGTGAAGGAAGATGGCAACTAGAGGTGTGGAATCTTAAAAGAAAACTATGGGGATTGTGGTGATAGAGGGAGTTTATTGGTTCATCAAGTACTAATCTCGAAGAGCTTGGAGGAAGAGGTGGACCAATGAATTTTTTTGTGGAACCTAGAAGAGCTAATAATTATGAATAGTTGATGTAGACACCTAATTCTAACTAAATGATTAAATTGACAATCATTTGAATCATTTTGACCTAATAATTAAATAATTTCATATTATTTAATTAAATTCATATTATCCATTCCTCTATATTAATTAAGTAATTAATGTTATTCAATTAATTTACTAATTATTTTTCTATTCTAAAGTTTAATTAAATAATTTATTATTATTTAATTAATTATCCATTACCCACTTCCTAAATTAAATAATTATTTTAATTATTTAATTAATACATGTATCTCTCAACATTATCCAAAATAAATAAAATCATTTATTTTATTTATTAAATTCAACCTTGTACATGTAAATAATAATTAAACTGGTGTGCGGCTGATGTAGAGGCTGGAGGGTATGTTCGTGTATACTGACATGCGGCTGATGCAGAGTGTTATGTTGATAATTGGTGAATTTTTTGGTAGTTTGATTCATAGGTATAGAACCAACATGGATATTTAATCATTAATTGTACATTGGGACCTAGACCTAGGTGAGCAGGTCGACACTGTCAGAGAAGTGTTGAGGGCAATTGTTCATGAGGATTTATTAGATGGGTTGGATTCGTTTCTAGAGCGGATAGTGTCGGACGTGGGTGTGGATTTCTGTGAAGGAATTGCAGAGGAGGAGAGAGTTGGTGATGAGGGTCTGGAACCTTTCATCTGTGGGTCGGAAGATGCTCATAAGAATCAATGCAGGGAAGAGGCGCGCCGTGGATGGCAATCTCTGAAAGTCTTCATTGGCGTCATGAAGGTTGAAAAGAGTATTGTGCGGGGCAAGGGAGACGCGAAGCTGCTAAAAGCGGAGGAGCAAGGGACTAGGTGCTAAAAGGTGAAGGGTAAGAAGCGAGGAACGGTGAAGGGTTGGGTGGCTAGGCAATGTTAAAGCCTGGTTTAGTTTCTTAGTATTCAAACTGTTATGTTTCAATCCGGGGTTAAGCATGTTTCGTTGTTTGTTTTTTGTGCGGTGTAGTATGAGTTTTTTTGTTGGGAGGAACTGGGGTTTATGTCAATGGATGTTTCTCAGAATAGGATGTAGTTTTCTTGGGTTGAAAACTAATCTCTGCATGTTTAGATGCTCTCTGCTTTCAAGATGTACAAGTTTTTTGGTGGGTGATAATAGCACTGATGATAATGTAATATTTTATTTTAAGTAATATAAATATAAAGCCTATTACCGACCAAAAAAATAATAATTAACTTATTTAATTATTAAATACTCATGCAAATTCCACCTCATCATTTGACTAAGACTTACTCTCAGTCCACTCCTCAATCAAATCCACTTCACCCCGCACTCACTTTGAGTCCTCTAAGAAATCAATTCAGTTCACTAATCGTCAATTTAAGTTAACAATCCGATCAATACTCTTAGCTGAATCATGCAATCAGTTATCTAAAATCATGTAGCCACTTAATTGACCCTCAATTTCTCTCATCAATTCTCAACCATTGATCTTTTCAATCTCTCCTCTAATCTTGACCATTGATCGATGTCATCGAATATCTATAAATGCAACCATCCTCTCTTTCATTTTTCATCTCAGATCACGCAAGAAAACTATACTCATATTTTGCAGGTGCTTTTGTGCTATTGTGCTTAGTATAAATCTGAGAGAAAAGATTATTCATACCATTTCTCCCAAGGTGAAATAGAGGAGAGCTATGGAGTTATGTTAAGGTTCTACATAATGTTTAATTCAATGCATCTTATTTACTCTATTGTTGTGATCATTTTACTGTGATTTCATTTGATTATTGCTGTATTCCTTTAGTATTTTGCAATTGATTTATTTAGTCATATATTTTGGCACACCTAATGGACCCCATGTCCCTAATTTGACGTTTCTTTAATTTTTTACAAGCTTGCAAGGTTACAACGATGCTTTCTGAGCAAGTCAACGTGTTTGTTTTCCTTGCAGCGATGTTTTCGACATGTCGCGACACTTTTGCATATTTCACGACGTATTTGATATATAGTGATGCTTTTGTCATGGCACATTTGCTTATTGACATTTGTATGTTACAGTGTGGCATGTTTGTAGGACTCGATGCTTCTAACTAGTAAATATCAACGCTTTTGTTCTATCAATTTCTTTAATTAATTTTGGAAATTTCCAATTTAACTAATCCTAACATGCGCTTGTTTCCTGATTTTTCTAACATCTGCACAACTTGTGGTGAATGCTAGGAAGAGATAAACATTAGGGAAACTACTAACAATTGGTTTTGTAGGGTTTTGTAGTCTAAAATTCTACATTTCATTTGGTGCACTAAAATATACCTACAAATTCCACAATTCAATTGGTGCTATAAAATTGAACAAGACAACTTGAACATTTCGATTTGGGCTTAAAATGAACAACTTGAACAGTTTGATTTGAGTTTAAAATTGAACAAGACAAATTGTATATTTAAATTCAGGCTAAAATTAAACTCATATTTGAATTTGGGTACCCTAAAATTAATTTTATGCCATGTCTGGTAAACTAGTGGTTGTGTATGCTCTTTCCTCGTGCTACGTGTGATCTTGGAAATCAAAAGCACCACTAGTTTGCAATTTGTTTTATACACTCAAGGTGTGACTATTTGTGTATGCTCTTCCCTCGCGACTCCAAAGAATGATCTTGGGAATTAAAAGTAGATTCATTACTATTTAATTCAGTAAGAGACCTACTTGGGGATTTCATCACCTCAGGGTTCAATCTCAACCACGTGTTCAGGCGTGGTATAAAAATGGGGGAGAATGAAAGTTGTACCCCAAGGTGTAACCAACATCCTATAAGCCAAGCTTGAAGATCCCCGGTCTGTTGAGACTTGTATAGGTAAAGAGGAGAGGGGAGACCCCCATCGATTTGGGAATCCCTAGACAAGTCCACTATTCACTAATTTTCACTATGAGCCTTGTTAACTAGTAGCCTTTAAGACCTTTTGGCCATCAATTTATAGTGGCGCAACGTACAATATCATGTGTGAAGTTACTCACCATGTATTGTCCCTTGTTGAGGTGACCGATATTCCTTGATTAGGACCTTGTCCTTTTTAAGGTGAGAGGTGTGACGGTGGTACAAGACCTTTGTATACTCTAGTCACCCATTCATTGGATGGTATAGCTTCAACAGGTGGGCCCACTATAATTTGATAAACTTGTTCTACTACTAACCTAGGTTGTGTATCTATGGTGTGTCTTTATTGTTAAACTACCTATGACACCAATTAGCATGATCTTGTTGAAGACACGTGAAATCTATCCACAAAATCCAAAATCCTTGGAGTCAGTCATGTGTGATCCTTGTTGTTTTTATCACTTTCCAGATCTGAAAGACACAAAATCAATCTTTAAATAGTCAAGAAATTTCAAAACCCTAGATTGATTTAGTTTAAAACTTGCAAATTTTGACTCTGGGTCAAAGTGACATTTTTTTACTGTCATTTTGTGTCACTTTTGTTTGCATCTCAACACGTCTGAGTTTTCATCTCGATGCTTTTGTCTACAAAGTCACATGTTTATGGAAATCGATGCTTCTATCCCAAATTAGTCCTTTGTCAAATCTTAAAACACAGTACAGTGATGCATTTGACTGTCACACAATGATGTGTTTTCCCATGAAGGTCTGCGCTTTTGCAAAATCACAGCGCTTCTATTAGGTACATGGTGCCACGCTTTTGATAGTCTAAAATGACGCTTTTGAAAAAAAGTGATATGTCTGACTATTAGTTTAAATTTTCCAGAATAGCGAAAATTCTAGATTCAAAAATTCACCAACCAGCCATCATAAGATCAAAGACTTGTATCAAGCAGACCTATAGTCACAATCAATCTTCCAAAACAATAAACTAAGATTTGTCATCTTCGTCTCCATATCATCCTTTATCTTGGGCTTTTTAGAAAAACATACCTTTAGTTTTAAACCAAGCAACAACCTCGTCCACAATAGCAAAAACAACTCATCCATTATCAAAACAGAATTAGACATAACTTTTTTAGATCTCTTGTCAATATCCCCTAGTTTAGTTGTTTACTTGGAAAACTATCATTTTCAAGTAAGTTGTTCAATTAGTATCAATCTTTGTGAACAAGTTTTCTTAGTAGTCATTATCTACTCCTAAGTTTATAAGTTCACTATCCTCTTCTTTTCCTTGGACTCATTAGTCTAGGACAAGCAAGGATTATCCTCAAAACCAAATAAAAAAAAAAAGATCTGCTTAACTTTTGTCTTCTTTTAGGTTTCATATCCTACACCCATCCAACAAAGCATCCACATCAAAACTTTGCTTCAAAACTACTTAGTGTGTCTTTTTTTTGAAGTCCGATTTGAAAACAAAACATTCATCCACAATATATCATCCCAAATCTCATCCAAACTCACAAGGACATAACATCTCTCATATGCCAGTGCAAACAAGGTCTCAAGTCAAGAACAAAATGTAGAATCCCAATCCAAACATGACAAACACATTCATGGATCCATTCCAGGAAAACAACAATGAAAACCCAAACATGTATGGACCAAGGGGTGTTGAAGTGTCACCCCCATTGAGTCATATCAATAGCCCAAACATCGATGGGTTCGTACGGGATGTAACCTGAAGAGTTGGTTGAGGCACAACAACATGCTCATGCAATGAAACTAATACAAAGAGTTATAGCAATCAAACCAGATAAGTACTTTTTATTGCTTTCCCAACAAGAGGCTAGATTACCATCCACTTTCGACATAACATGTATCCAAAATGTCACTAATGACATTACATCTTTGACCTTGGGGGAAACCAATTCGAATAACAACATACCACCTTCACTACGACCAAACCCAAAACTCACTATTCAACCCCCTAACAATCCACCCGTAAATTCTTCACAAATTGTGGCAAACATTCCACAAACCACCATTCCTACAAATTCCACACAAGTAATGGTACCACCCATCCATACTCAATAGCCCACTTTCTCCATGCACATCACAACTTTACATTTGGTCAATACATTGCCTCTACATCGACAAATAATCCACATGCACAACCATCTCAACTTCCACCTAACAATCCTAACATCTCCTATCCAATAACAAGTATGCATGTAAACCCATCAAGTATATCACCTACTCAATACATCACCAACTCCATGACACAACCCCCATAGGCTCCCAACTTCAATCCTAATTACAACATACATAATACCTACTCCGCTCAAAACACCATGATGTCACAACAATATACAAATCCCCCTAGCTACATACATCCACAACAAAACCTCCATCCACAATGCCAACATCATACGCAACAACATACTAACCCATCTGGCCATGCTTACAACACCCAAAACCCTCCATATGATAATCAAAATCCATCATCATCAAACTAACTTCAAGGTCACCAATCATCACATCCCGCATCCACTTACAATGCAATCCACGCAACACCCGCAACAGATTCCAACAATCTAGCTTTACAAATTCAAACCTTGCAACAACAAATGGAAAATATCCACATGGAGCCACAAAAAATACTATGCACTAGAAGACATATGCCCCTACCCGTTTGATAGGACTTTATATATGCCACCCTTTCCACATTATTTCGAAATAACTAAATTCGACAAATACAAAGGAAAGGGAGGCCTCTATGATCACATGAGAGAGTTCTATGTAGCTTGTTTAGATTTAATGCATAACGATAGATATCTAATGTGCCTCTTCCCAAGAAGCCTAGGAGGGAACTCCATGGAGTGGGTTTCTAGACTCCCTGGTGGCATAAGGACCATTAATGAAATAGTTGATAAGTTTGTTTCACATTTCTCATATAACATGGACCATGAAATGATAATGAATGACTTATGCACTACTAAACAAAATGTTGGAAAAACATTCGCCTCCTTCTTACAAAGGTGGTGAAACTTAGCCAGTAAGAGTCCATGTCACATCCTGGAAAAAAAATTAGTTTGAATGTTCATCCAAAACATGAAAACTGAAGTAGGGTTCCATTTGAAAATGTTATGTTCAAATTCCTTTGATGAAGCCGTTGAAAAAGGGCTTATTATTGAGAAAGCCCTAATTGCCAAAGAACTTGTTAAAATCTTCAAGGAAAACAAAGACTACTCTTCAAGTGACAAGTCACGCTATTGGAATAAGAATAAGAATGGTGTCAATGATGGTGTTGTCAATGCAAAAATGGCTCAAACCGCTCAACCCACATTACGCATTCAAGCACCAAACACTATCCAGACATCAACAAATACACAGTATAACACAAAACAAACACCTCTTAGACCCAACAACAACCCATGACAAAAATTCACTCCTTTAGGAGAACCCATTAAGTTTGTACTTTGTAAACTAATCCAAGCAAATATAGTCACTCTTCTAGAAATTGACCAATTTGAACCACAAGTCAAACCAACATGGTGGAAAGGCATCGATTTCTATGATTACCACAGGGTAAAAGGACACAAAACTCCCAACTGTTTCAAATTGAAACACCTTTTCAAGACTTGACAGACAAAGGAGATAGTGGAATTGAAAACTAGCAAAATTCATGAAACAGTGACCATGTGATCTTTAAGGATCCCTTACACAATCATGGAAAAGGAAATGCATAGGGTGGTACCTCAGGCAACAGTACCAATTATACAGTTGTCAACGATGATTATACAGTTAACCATATAGAGGAAGTTGACAACCATGTATCGACTATCACTATAAAGAATACCAACCTAAAATGTAATATTACAACATGCAGAGGAAAAATCGCTCTACAAGGAGCCACATCTAGAAACACCATTACCCCACAATACAATCCAATGGATCAACTGAGTAAAACACTGGCTCAAATATCTAGTCTCGAGATTTTGTGTATATCACCTATTCACAAAAATGTATTAGATAAATCTCTCAACAAATCATCGGTCTCAACAAATCTTAATGCAAACCAGTTTCAAGCTATGATCGGACATATCACGTCTTCACATTTGACCTTTTCTAACAAAGATATGACATCCCATTCACCTACTCACAATGATGCCCTTCACTTGGAAATCTTTTTCCAAGAGCACCGCATAAAACGTGTCCTAATAGATGGTGGTGTTCGTTTAAACATTTGCACATTAAAACTGGTGAAAACACTAGGATACTCTAAGGAAGTTATAGATTCAACTAAGAAGATACTGATTAGAGCTTTTGATGATGTTGAATGGCCCTCTAAAGGACCATTACTCTTCCAATCAAAGTGGGACCAATAGTCAAAGACACAATATGCCAGGTATTGGATCTAGAACTCCCATACAACGTGCTTCTTGGTCGCCCATGGATTCATGCCATGTAGGCCATACCCTCTACTTTTCACAAGTGTCTCAAGTTCTATAATGAAGGAAATGAAGTAACCATTCCAACAAATTCAGATACTTTCAAATACTGCAGTAAATTGAAAGGATCCACCACACTTCGTGTTCCCAACAACACTGAAGCATACTCCTCCAAATTTGACATAGACCCTTTGGAACTAACTCAAACATCTACTCAATCCACAATTACTCCCAAAGTTAAGATACAGGTTAAAGACAAGGGGAATATGGTATGACACAGTCTTTCTTTGTAGGTTAGCTTCCATCATGTTACCTAGATAATATGGAAAACCAAGTAAATCTCAAGCAATATCAATTGTAATAATTAAATGTAGTCTGAATACTTTTTCCAAATGGGGGAACTAGACAAAGAATCCATGGATGATGACATATCCAAGTGGATTTACAAAGATATAAAGAAGATACTATCATATTACTAGTGGAAAAGTACATAAAGGGATTCTTGATAATGGAACACATGGGGTATGATGGTTATAGTGGACTTGGCACACAGAAGCAAGGGATGGTGGAACCTATCTCGATAGCTATCAAACCATGTTATAGAGGACTTGGATTTACAAAACTGGGTAGTGTGTCTTCAACTATCAAAAATACACCTATAGAAGTAGATAAAACTTTTTTCATTCATAAGTTATCTAATGAGGATACCAATAATGACTCTTTCAAGTGTATCACTGACATATTCCATGATCACAACATTTGCACCATATCCTATATGTCTTTCAAGCCTTCAACTTCTGACAACAAACTTTTTCTTATATAACCCCAACTTATCAATTGGGACCAACGAGATCCACCTAATATAGACAAATTCCAAAACAATGAAGCTATAGCTAAGTTTTTGGGACTTCGAGATGGGATACCCCTAAGGGATAATAGAGTTGGATTTATCATAGAACTCGGCACAATGGCATACTTTGAGGTGGATGCCAAACCTTTCAGTCACAAAAACATAAAATGTATAAATAGGTCCCCTAGTGAAAACAACCATGTGGCACTCTCGAACCAAGGAATAGTAAAAATAAAGGACGTATCTGAGGGTGAAAACCTTTCTGAAGCACCCAAGGATGGAAGGTTTGATGATCTCCCTATGGATCAAGAGAGATCTCTAATTCTTATTGAGAAATCCAAGGAGACAGACATCAATACTACAGATAATGTCAAGATAACATACTTTGTAGCTTTTTTATCTGAGGAGGAAAGGATCAATTTCATGGCATTTTTCAAGAACAGACAAATAAAATTTGCATGGTCCTACGCAGACATGCCTGGATTGGATCCTAATTTAGTATTACATCATCTAACAGTAACACCGAGGGAAAAACCAATTAAACAAAAGCTACGTAAAATGCACCTACAGATAGGGTTGTTGGTCAATGCAAAACTTCAAAAGTTGTTAGATGTGAGCTTCATTCAACCAATTGATTATGCTGAATGGATATCAAACTTGGTCCCTGATGGGCTTAATTTATGGCTAGTTTTCCTTCATTAGTTTATTTTTTTATCATTTCAATATGTCAAGTTTCATAGACATTCCTAAGACTTCATATATCTTTTATATACCTTTCATGCACTTTGACAAACTTAAGTATGTGGAAATACAAATAAGATATGTTGATATTTGTATGTGTGAATGAATGTTCATGAGATTTAGTATAATTCTATGCTTAAATTATGATTGTTAATGATGTGTATACCTTAGGGATGAAAATAACTTCTTGCAGCTAGAAGAACTATAACCTACAATAACTAGATTTCCAACCCGTAGCATAAGGACCGCAAATAGTGGCAGGGGAGAAGTTAGAATGGTTGAAGCCTTACAATTCCAAAGAAGAGTGAAGGTAACCATTGAATGGTCAACCATGAGTCACCACAAGCATATTCATATCCACCAAATAAGACAAGAAGAAGAAGTCTGATTTGAGCAAATTAACCCATGATGTGACATTCCCCATGAAACACGTCTCTATCATGGCGGTTACCGTTAGGGAAAAGTTTCAATTTAATTTCTCTTCTTCTATTTTTCAATTATGGTTTTCTATTACAAAGACTAAGTCCTCTCTATCTTTGAGGGAGAGTGGATGAATAAATTATGGTTTTGTTTTTAGTCCTAGAATGAATAAGACTCCTCGCAGACCCTATATAGTGGGATTTGTTGTGAGGAGTGAAACTAGTTAGATATTTATTTAGTTTTTGCTAGTTACCAATTGATAGTTGATCATTGTTAGTTTCTATTATCAGTTGAATAATAGATATGTATTGTTGAATGATAAATCTTTAGTAGATTCTTGTCAGAGTTTAGAGTTTTCATACAATAAAGGAGTTAGTTCAATATCATGGTTTGTTGATTAAGTAGTAAGTGTCAACATCTCTTGTGGAAGCAACAACTCAAGCAAGGGCCACTTGAGATACTGTTATCCACTCTATTTCCTGTTATTAAATTAGTTCATGCATTATTGAATTAAGATAGTTTCTAGTTACATGCATCAGGAATTCATGAATGTGATTTTGTATTTGAATGTGATTTTGTAGCTTAATGTTTGTTCATACTCCACAAGTAATTAGTTACAGTTTGGATTTAGTAGTTAGCAATTATAGACTTAAGTGTTAAGTACCTAGAGCATAAAGTAGCAGCTTATTCTTATTTCCCTTGTTTTGCAAATCAGTGTTTCATTTTCTTTTCCAACTTTTATAGTTTTTTGTACATCTGTAATCACCTATACACATTCATATAGGGCATGTTAGAATCCATGAATGCATATATAGTGCCAACACTATCAAAAGCTTATGAAGCCCCAATTGATAATCAAATGAAGCTTCTCATAGAAGATGAACTGTTTAGTTAGGAATCCACCCTCTGAATTGTGTGTCTACCTGTAGCACCAAGTTAATCATACATTAGAGAGGCCTTACAGTCTTAGTCACTAAAACCACTGGGGGGCATCGACATATGCACAGACTTCAAAGATCTAAACAAAGCATGCTCAAAAGATGATTTCCCTTCACCTAACATAGATATGATTGTGGATTTAATAGTAGGGCACAAAATGTTATCCTTAATGGACGGATTCTCAATTTACAATCAGATTCGCATTGCCATTGAAGACCAACATAAAATAACATTTGCATGTCCACGAGGGCCCTCTTATTGGAATGTCATGCCTTTCAGTCTTAAAAATGTCAGAGCTACCTATCAATGGGCTATGACAACTATCTTCCACAACATGATGCATATCTTGATGGAAGGCTATGTTGATGATCTACTAGAAAAATCAATCACTAGGGAAGGCTATCTTGGCATACTGGCTAACATTTTTTATAAACTGGAGCAATATAACCTTCGGCTAAAGAAATGTGTTTTTGGGGTGACATCTAAAAGATTATTGGGATACAATGTATCCAGAATAGGCATTGAGTTCGACCTAGAGAAGGTAAAAGCAATAATTTACATGCCTCCTCCCACCACTCTTAAAAAAATGCGAAGTTTACAAGGAAAACTCAAATCCATTCGTCGCTTTATTTCACAACTAGCGGATAAGTGCCACCCATTTACACACCTTTTGTATAAGGGTGTTACCTTTAAATGGAACAAAAATTATCAAAAGGCATTCCAACAACTCAAATATTACTTAGCATCTTTGCTAGTATTAATACCACTGATTCAGGGCAAGCCTCTACTATTGTATATATCTACCGCACTAGGTGCACTCCTTGCACAACACGATGACACAGGTAGAGAAAGGGTGATTTATTACATCAGTCATGCTTTAGTAGTTTACAAACTCAATTATTCACTGATCGAATGTGTCTATTTAGCAATTGACAGAAGCTAAGACATTATATGCTCAACCACCGAAAAACAAACTTATTGCAAAAAAAGATCCTCTCAAGTATCTGTTGAATAAGGTCACGCTCACAGGTTGTCTAGCTAAATGGGTAATGATCCTCAATGAATTAAACATTGAATATGTAGACAAGAAGGCAGTCAAAGTTCAAGCAATTATAGATCAACTAGCAAATGCTCCTATTACAGATGATCACCCGATAGTGTTAGATTTTTTGGATGAGGGTCTATTCACAGTCACCCCAGCTCAAATATGGAAATTGTACTTCGACAGATCATACACACAACATGGATCAGGAGCAGGTATATTATTTATCACCCCCCAAGGTGATTGTATACCCAAATCATATTGTTTGGCATTACCATGTATAAACAATATAGTAGAGTACAAAGCACTAATCACCAAACTGAAAACGGTAATACAATGGCAACTCAAGAAAATTCAAGTCCACAGAGATTCTCAACTAGTTATAATACAGGTGAATGATGAGTATCAAACCAAAGATGAAAAACTTCTACCTTACAAAAAAATGATGGATAGTTTCAAGCAATACTTCACTCATACCACATTTGAACAGGTTCCAACACAAAGCAACAAGGCAACAAATGACATGGATACCATTGGATCTCTCCTAGATATGGCACACAATACTCAGTAGTGTAAATTCTTAGTGGAACAACTCTTGCTCCCTGCATTCAATGTCCCGGAATCTGAACTTGTGTGTGAAATTGTTGGTCCCAATTCCCCTTGGTACCAAGACATATACAATTACCTTCATCAATACACCCTTCCAATCAACTCATCTAATAACCAAAGAAAAACCTTCATTCGTTGTTCATCCCACTTCCTTATCCTTGGTGATACATTATATCGAAGGAGCTTTGATGGTACTCTCCTTAGGTGTCTAAACACGAAAATGCACAAAATACCCTACAAGAGGTACATGATGGTATTTGTGGAGCACATGTTAGTGGTCCAAATACATCCAAGAAATTAATAAGAATTGGATACTATTGGACGACAATGGAACAGGACGCCCACCAGTTTGTGTGCAAATGTCTGAAGTGTCAACATGGCAATCTTATACATGCACCTACACAAGAACTACAAGAAACTACTTCATTATGGCCTTTCTCACAATGGGGACTCGACCTTGTAGGAAAAATTCATCTCCAATCCTCCAACGGACACAAATTCATAATTATCACCACAAAATATTTCACCAAATAGAACAAAGCTATTCCACTTACTGATATTACTGGAAAACAAATAGCCAAATTTATACTGAACTACATCATTTTCCAGTATGAGATCCCTTCAGCTATTGTCACAGACAATGAAAGACCATTCAAGAACTAGGATGTCTATGAGTTATTCTACAAGTTCCATATTTAACACTGTTTCTCAACTCATTACCCACGAAGCAACAGTCAATTGGAGGCATCGAACAAAACAATATTGAAATCCTAAAGAAAATTGTCAATGATGTTGGTCGTGATTGGCACATTCAACTCAACCCTGCATTGTGGGTGTATTGAACTAGAATTCGAACACCCACATGTGCAACCCCATATCCCCTCATCTTTGGAGTTGAATCAATTTTTCCCATAAAGGATGAGCTCCCTTCACTTTGAGTTTCTCTACACCATGTTATAGATGATGAAGAGTGCAAGATTACCAAACAGCAGGACCTAGAGTTACTAGATGAAAGATGCCTCAATGCACTAAACCACTTACAAGTATACCAAAATCGCATTTGCCGCAGTTACAATAAAAAGGTTATCACATGCATATTTGAAGTAGGGGATTTGGTACTCAAGGAAAATCAAAAAAATCAACAAGAACATGAGAAGAAAGGGAAATTTGAGCTTAACTAGTTAAGCCCCTTTGTTATCACAACAACTTATGTGTCAAGAGCATATCAGTTATCAAAATCCGAAGGTGAGCCACTTGATGAGCCCATCAATGACATCCACCTGAGGAAATTTTATGCTTGATCGTCAAAGTATCTTAAGTGAAAAATACAAAAAAATGAAAAATGACAAAAAAAGAAGAGAAAAAGTAAAAAGAAATAATCCACCCTATGGTGAAAACCACTTTAGTGGCACTTTGGGTAAGTACCATGGTGAAAACCTGTTTACAAGCATCATGTGTAGAAGCCATATTCCATTTAATACTAGTCCATCATAAGATCATTCATCCGAACTTAGAGCATCATCCAAAAAAATTCAAAAACATCAAATATTTCCAAAAAATCAAAACAAAACATCTACCATACCCATAATAAATTTCCATTATCTAGACACAAGATTTTAAGTAAACACAAACTACGCAACATCTCGACACATTGAGTGTTCATGAAACAATCAAGGATAGGAGACTCTAGCTAAACTATCTACAAAACTACTGACCAATTGCCAAATTCTCTTTACACATCTTATCAAAAAATCATGTCCTAACAGATATGTATCTTTCCTACAATGGACATTTTTCACTATTGAGAAAATATTTTCTACTCTGATAGTTACTGATTGATTTGGTCTTTGAGTCTTTTATTGCTTGATTTATCTTATTGTCCTATTCCAATGTTCCTCAAGGACATCTCAAAGTGACTAGAGGAGCAAGAATGGGGCAAGGTCATTGCTTTAATATGTCATGTTTGTGAAATATTTTTAAGCGTTGTTATGATATGTATATTTCCTTGTGTGTATTGGGATAGATTCAAGCATTAATAAATCACCCTATGTATATAAATGTATAGGAGTGAATTTGCACCCCCTACGCAAATTCCCCTTTTACACAAACTCACCTTAGAAAATAAAATTCGAAGGAGAAATTCCACATCACCCAACTATCTTCCTTCCACTTGGCATCTGTTTGTTGTGTTGGTAAGAGAATTTTTCTCAGGGACGCACACGCGGCGCGCAGTTGTCCCTGACGAATTCTCACGTTTGAAGTTGGTAGAGGCATTACACTTTGTATTAGGAACGATTTGTAATGTCCCTCTTCAACCAATCAACCCCAAAAATGGCAGATTCTTCTCTATCCTCCTTCAAATTCATCTATCTTCATCTCATTTCATCCTCTCTCACAAGCCCTTGCATTTTCTCAAGCATTCTCTTAGCACTTTCAGTAGTCAGTTCACTCTCAAGCAGCACTTCAACACTCCATTATAGCAACAACACTCCATCAACTCCACATAACAAGTGTGGAGCAAGCCATAGCAGTGTGGGCTTGGGGTCTTGCGAGACTTCCCTTCATCACAGTTGCGGCTATGGTGACCTTTCCAAGTACATATTCTTCTCCATTGGCTAGTGAGCTTTTGGGTGGAGGTGGTAATCTTTCGCTCCTCTCCTTTTTGATTTGATTGTGTAGCATTATACTGTTTTGTAGTGTTTATTGCAATCTCTACTTTCTTTACTTCTTTATCACATATTTCTACTTCATTGCTTTCTAGCTGTCCGTGGAGGTGGAAACACCAAAACGGGGGTTTGACTGAGGCAAGCCCCTATATAGCCCCAACAATTTTCCCCTTCTTGCTTGTGTGCAGGTGAAAGTACGTGTGGAGCTAGCTGGCGAACAGGCACTTTTGTGAGATCATCTTTGTCACCCTAGTTCTCATTTACTTGTTTTATCACTTTAGTTTTTATTTCCTGTATTTACTTATTTTGTTTTTACCATCTAGACTAGTCAGCTAGGCTGTCAGTTTGTTTTTTGGCAGTTTGTATTATGTTCACTATTTTCTAACCGTACGGATGCCAATGTGCCCGAGTGACGTCAGCACATCGTGCTAACATCCTAAAACTACGTTGCCATCCTCGGACAAAGAGTTGTCTGAGGCACAGTACCGACTCTGAAAACCAACTCGCCTAGCCCAAACCTAAGTTCGAGATCTACAAAGTGATTGAAGTACATTATAGTCCTCATCATTCTCGATCCTTGTCTCAAAACATCCCTTTAGAGTGAGGTAAGTTAGGGCAGCCCTCCGCTCTTGACTCTCCATGACTTGGAGCCTTGACGTGGTTGGTCCCCCTCTCTTACAATAAGGTCATCAATTATCTTTATGCATTAGGGTTATCATGTTGTGAAGATATGTTCCCTCACATATTCCAACAAGGTTTTATCATGACTAGTATGTTTAAGAACAATCCTTGTTTGTTGTGTATGTGTCCAAGAAAAGGATATTGAAGTCATCAAGGTTTGTCTCAACTTGGTGTACATATATCCACTTGTCTTTTTCAAAACTTTAGGCAAAAGGAAATAGACGTTGCCATGGAAAATCATGCATTGGTGTGCATACATCCACTTGTCACATAATAAAATGCTCTATGATGATAAAAATAAGCACAAAATAGAAAGCACATTCTATATCAATCCATCTCTCTCCATCTACATCACTCTATTTTCTCATCCATTCCAATGTTTGACATCGATCAACATTAACTATCTTATCATTATCTTTCACCATATTAACTTTTCTACTCATCCAAATCTTTTGTATCCTACTTTTTCCATTTTCCTTCATCTCTATCACATATTTCCAATCCTTTTCGAGAGTTTAACCTAACAATTTCATTCTTTTGTCCAACTCCCAAGGGGGGCATCCTACATTCATTTCTTTATTTTACTAGGGAAAACTGGGGCATGTCATCACTTTCTTTGAAACAATGTTGTAAAAACACATTGTCTCAAAGAGGGGCAAAATGTAGACACCTAATTATGACTAAATGATTAAAGTAACGATCATTTTCACTTCATCCTGATAATTAAATAATTTAATTAATTATCCATTTCCCACTTCTTAAATTAAATAATTATTTTGATTATTTAATTAATTCATTTATCTCTCAACATTATCCAAAAAATATATAATTGTTTATTTTATTTATTAAATTCAACCTTGCATATGTAAATAATAATTAAATTTATTTAGTTATTAAATACTCATGCAAATTCCACCTCGCCTATTGGCTGAGACTTCCTCTCAGACCACTCCTCAATCAAATCCACTTCACTCCCACTCACTTTGAGTCCTCTAAGCAATCAATTTAGTTCACTAATATTTAGTCTGAGTTAACAATCCATTTGATTCTCTCAACTGAATCATACAATCACTTATCTAAAATCATGCAGCCACTTAACTAACCCTCAATTTCTCTCATCAATTCTCAACCATTAATCTTTTCAATCTCTCCTCTGATCTTGACCATTGATCGGTGTCATTGAATATCTATAAATGCAACCATCCTCTCCTTCATTTTTCATCTCAAATCACAAAGAAAAGCTATACTCATATTTTGCAGGTGCTATTGTGCTATTGTGTTTAATATAAATCAGAGAGCAAAGATTATTCATACCATTTCTCCCAAGGTGAAATAGAGGAGAGCAATGGAGTTGTGTTAAAGTTTTGCATGATATTTAATTCAATTTCTCTTATTTACTATATTGTTGTGATCATTTGACTATGATTTAGTTTGATTATTGATTTATTCCTTCAATATTTCACAGTTGATTTGTTTGGTCAAATTGCAGGAATCAGGTAGTCCCCTATAAACTGCAGTGCGTCTGGTAAAAAAAATTCACATGATCGGTGATGCTAGCATGGCACGCTCTCTGGTACCACAGGGACAAGGGGAAGACTGAACCTCGTGGCCTCTTTCCTACAACAAGATACTTTAGCCAATCAAGCTAGGCCCCCGCCCCAATATTACAAAACTTTTATTTTGTATGGTTAATAGAAAAGGGAGATATCCCCATGGTTGTAGTTTATCGATAAAAATATATATAATGAATGTAGGTCCACTACGAAAATATAGTTCAACCTTTAATCAAAGCACTAGGAAAAATAACATTGTTAGAAAAAACTCAAAAAATGCACTATACTCCAAATAGATGTCCTTGTTTAAATGAAAAATAAAATCATGGACTTTCTTGAAGTCCATTTAAATGAATTAGCTTCTTTATTGAGAATTCCTTACTCATTTTATGCCTTCCCAAAATGATATTAATTAATAATTTAACAACATTTTGATAAAATTGATTTGCTCTAGCCTAACAATTACAATAAGGGAACAAGGACAAAGAATGAAAGATGGGGTGACAATCTTATGGGAGATATCAAGCAAAGTGATAGGGCACCAATTGGTAATCAATTCCAAATATTTTCTTTTAGGGATAAATTTTATATTACCTATGTTTGATAATATTGTCTAAGAAACAAGAAAGAGTAGCTTCCTTATACACGTATAACAAGTTTGAGCCAACAATAAGCCAAATGGCTTTGTAAAACTCATATGGAAATATGTCAATACTAGGAATTTTGTCACTAGCTAAATGCATAAGGGAATAATGAAGATCATCCAAAGAAATAAGTGCATAACAAGCCTTTATATGAACAAATGATGTTACTAGGCAACGCATCCATGTAATTTCAAAGGGCTTGAACACTTTCAATGAAATCCTCTTTGAATTGAAACATTAGTTTATAAAGGTCTAGACAAGCCTCAAAGATTTCTAGACTAGTAAGGAGGTTGTGAGTGGTTTTAACCACTATGAGTTGCTCTTGGGAATGCTTAAGCCTTGCTGATTTGAGTTTTTTTGGAAAGGCGTGATCTCTACCCTTTAGCCAATAATGAAAATGTTAGAATTGAATGCCTTTGCAACACACATTTTTGCAAACTTATGTCCGTGTTTGAAAAAGATGATTTAGGATTAAATTTTAACACTAAAAGGATTTTATATATAATAAAAGTGGGGGCTCTAAATACTCTTTGGAAAAATTCAAGCCTTACTAGTTTGTGAATTTTAGCCACTTATTTACCATATTGCGACAAGAAATATTTCATTAAATAAATGGATTCATTCCACAATTGAATCCAACTACATGCATAAGGAGGAAAAGGACCTAGATTATAAGCTTAAGCAATGGCTTTAATAGAGCCTTCATGTTTTAGAAACAAACTGTTAATGAAACATTAGGTGTGAGATCTCTATAACTTATCACCCAAGATTAGTTAGACAGTGATCAAATAATGGTTGAAAGGATTTTCTTTTGGATAGATTTTGATGACATGTGTACTAGAAAAATGAAAGATAAAAAAGTGTTTTTTATAACCATGACATAATTTAATCTTTTAAGAATTGACCACATAATATTGAGAAATCATTTAATTGACCACAATAGACAAGATTGAACAAAACTAAATAATTTTAAAAAAAATTGCACTTAATACTTATTCACACACCTACACATGAGATGACTGCCATATTTATCCTTTAAATATTAAATAATATTAAAATTAATAACAATAATTTCACTAGAAAAAAATCATTAACTAAACAACAATATAAATCCAAGTCATATGGATCATCATTCATCATTAGGCCCATAAATGTTGACAAGACCTAACGGATGACACAATGTGGTGTGACAAATCATGTCCACAACAAAAAACTACATGAGAAAGTGATGGAGAAAAGAAAATGGTGGTGTCACCCCAACCCTCATTAAACATGGCAAACTTTGGTGCATTCCACCAAATAGACTTTAAGCAAATCTACTTTTATTTTGCATAAACAAAAAATATCAAAGAATCCTAGCAACCAACATGCATATCATATAGAGTACTTTTTCAAAAGACTTTATTAGGCCCTATATAATCTAAGAAAATGTATTCACGAGGAATCCTCCTTTATATTTATCCAAATCTCAAGTACAACAAATGGTTGCTTAGTAAGGCAAGTGTTGAGTTGTCTATAAAAATTTACTAAGGGTGTGTATTTTTTGCATTATCGAGGAAATGTAATAAAAAACACTTTATTATGGAGTGTTATGTCTTCAAGGACATTACAAACAAGCATGCCAAATCATGATAGTTGTTTCTTGGTATAGTTTATTCAATGAGGAGACTATTGAGAAGATGAGAATGCTCATCTTCTCCTTGAATACGAAAAGGAATGAAATGCAAAAGACCAAAATGACAAAGTTAACTATCCTATAGACTATTTTTAGCCTCATGGACTTTAAAAGTTATACATTCACTCATTCTATCTTGGGAGTGTCGCTATCATCACAAAGTGGGCTACGAGACCACATAGTAGGAGGGATATAGGTGCCTAAGATGAAATACAAAAACATAAATATTAAAGTATGAAAATGCATAGTAAACCAACTAATAAAATGGCAAAAGAAGGGTTACCTTAGTAGAACACTTAACCTTCCAAATGAGTGGATCTTGGACTTGCTAAAATGGTCACAAGGTCATGACTACATGAGTTGTAAAGAAGAGAGGTAAAAGGTCATAAGTATCCACCTAGGCAATGAAATTAAAATTGATTGAAAAATCAATATTAAAATATTTGAATTAATTAACATATATTAATCAATATAGAATTATGTACACTAAAGTGTATGCATAGTTTTATGTAGTTCTAATTCAATGTACAATTTTATGTAATCAATTTGTTTGATATGTAAGATTTATCTTTTTTGTATTGTTATGATGTATGCTCTTTCTTATTTAATCATAAATAGTTTTTTAAACTTTAATTCTTTACAACTTTCACAACTACATTTTCTATTGTAATTCAAATTTTTTAATTAAAAATCTTTAAATCAATTGACAGATGTATAAACTCACAAATAATCTAATATTATCTCTTTTGATATTTTTTTATGTTTATATCACCTACTAATTTAACTAAAACAATTGATTAATTGACTTTTTAAACAACAAATACCTTTTGTTGTTTCCTTTTTGAATTATCCATTCTTCACAATAATTACTCTAACATATGTCTACCAAATATCATAAGCATTATTTATGCTTACTTGATAAGAGTAGTCACCTTATTATCACTAGTAATTAGCATCCTCCTATTAAAGAAGAATGGTATATTCATTATTTAATGAGCCTTGAATATACTTTTATACTATCCCCATAAAACCAAATCAATTGAATTGTACTCAATCATTAATGATATCATTAAAAGGAGAGAAAGGAAGCGGAAAAAACTATTTAAATTCAATATGATATATATTAATTTTAATAATGTTCACAAAATCAAAATAGTTTATAAGATTTTTAAAGATTTTTAAAAAATAGTGAGATATTATAAAAAAATAATGACAAATATTAAGATTTTAATTTGATGTTTTTTTTTAATTTTAAGGATTTTTTTTATTTTTTTTTCTAGTATTTCTTTCTTCAAATATGGTAATCAATAACCTCTCTTACATGTTATTTTGATATTTGTATGTCTTCATATGTGATGTGTTTCATGATATAGTGTCATTTTATTTCAATCTTGTCTAAGGTATAGAATATATATTCTCTTTATTTCAATTTTGTCTAAGGTATAGAATATATATTCTCTTTTCCCAACTTTTTTTTAGAATCTTCCACTTACTTGTCTCACATCTAAATCAATAAGAAATTGTCCTTAATTGAACTGTGAACATATTTTTTTTTTAGAAAATAAAAAGATAAATAAAAATAGAGAAAATAAGCAAACTACAATCACTAATTTTGTCATATACAAATGCAACTATCATATTTATCATCAATAATAGTAGAGTCAATTTTTACAATTTAGACATTTAAAATGTAATGTTTAATTTTTTTAATTAGTAAAATTACATATTGAATCTTTATATTAAAAATAGACCTACCTAAACAAACAATTATTCTTAAACATCATCCATCTCAAAAATCAAAAGTTGGAGGGAAAATAAGTATGGGGAGCATGAAAGAATGTGGAAAAGTACCCCAAGCAGGCATGATAGTGCCATATGTTCCACCCTACCCCTCAAGGAATCAAGATCCTCATGCTTTCACGACAATAGGGGTTTTTAAGCCATTCTTGCACTCTCAAAGCAAAGAAGCACACAAGTCAAAGAATCAGACACAAGAGTAAGACTAATATTTTTAAATGTCAAGCAATATAGAAGGATTTTACAACGAAGGCAAGCCAAAATAACAAGAAGGTTAAAATGGTTGGGGTGCAATAAGTTTGTCACAATCCTTCCAAAGCTTATAACCTTTAATCATGCAACAACCAACTCTAAGTCAATACAAGGTCAAGTAAAGACACTTGTAGAAGGGCAAGAAACCTTGAAAATCATGAAAAATCAATTTGAAAGGGAATGCTTAGGGAATCACCAATTCAAATGCATTGAGAAGGTGAAGCAACAGGAAGGCGAGACAAAGTTAGAGGCAAAGGATGACAACATACATGAACAGTATAACCCTAGTTCAACTCCATTAATTTGGTCTTTAGATTTGTATGTTAGTTAGCTAATGGATCTATAGAGGAGACTTGAAGGCTTACAGATGTCAAAGCAAATTAAGGATAACGAATGGAAATAGGTCATGGTTGTCAATTGAAAGCTTTATTGAAAGAAAACAAGTTACTTAAATATGAAATAACCAAATTGTAAGACATTATGAAAATAGGACAATAAGAAATTTCATCCATAAATTAGAACTAAAATAGATCAACAATGAAAACATCCTTAAGCCAGTAGAGGAGAGAGACAATTCACATTTACAATAATTTCATTCAACAATAGCCATCATGGAGATTAAAGAAGTTAAACTAAAGGAATAATTGGAAGAGGAAAAATTGTGGACCCAAGTGGCAAAAGGGCCAACAAAGGACCAAAGAAAACTAATAGAGAAGCATGTTAAATTGCAAGTGTGGGAGGAAAGAAATTGGCATGATAAGGCAACAAATATAATATTAAAAGGGTTGAAAGATCATGGGGAAGGTGAGCACACTAGCAAGTTAATGAAAGACTTTCTAGCAGACAAGTTGGAGTGGACAGGACATATCCACCAAGCAAGCAAAATTTATAGAATGATGCAAGATGATAAAAATAGGAATGTACGAGTAACACTGAAAAACATGGATGATAAGAAAAAAAATTAGGGAACAAAAGGTTTCTTAAAGGTACACATTTCTACATAGATGAAGATCTAAACTCATCACAATTAGAAGAAATAAGAAAAGCATGGGAGAAAGTTGTAATAGCAAGAAATGTAGGTAACGAAGCATGGTTGTATAGAGGGAAATCTCAATCAATAATAAAATAGCACATAGTAAATACGAAGGCATGTCCCTCCAGGAACACCTCTCAATAGTAAGCTAGAATTGTAAAGGTTACCCTTGGAGGAAAGGTCCTAGTTTAGGGCCCATAGCAAAGGGGAAGGACATAATTGTCCTCATTGAAACACGTGAGCATGAGGGTTGTAAGGTTCCAAGTTTTGAAGGTTACACAAAGACATCAGTTTGGAATGAGTTAACTGAAAGTGGCAAGGGCCATGACAATGTGACAGTTTTGGTAAAATAATCTTGGGAAACAATCATACAAGTGCAAAAAGAAGATCCAAATAACCAGTACATATGGATGAAATTAAGATTAGAGAATTCATAATTTATCTTGCAACATGCTACTTTGCCCCACATGGCTAAGAAGAAGAAACTAGATAAAGAGGATCCATATGCAAGTTTGAAAAATGACATATCATTTAACATCATAGGATGAATTATTCTAAAGGATATTTTAACGCAATAATAGAAAATATCCAAGCTTTATACCTTAGAAATGAAGAGGTAATAATCTAGACAACCCTATATGGTTTGAATAGGAAGAGAATCAAAAGTGGGAGAGAAATTCTCAAGACAAAAAAGGAGGCATCACACAATACGGTGCAAAATTGCTAGGGATATGCAACTTGTATGATATGATTATATGTAATGGAATATAAGTTTGGTCGAGCTTAAGGAACATTACTTGTCACATTTACAATGGGAAAAGTGTGGTGAATTATATTATATGTTCAAAGAATCTTATGAAAAGGTTAACAAAAGTAGAGGTGAAGGGTTGCCCCATAGAAATGAATTCAAATCACAACTCGATAGATGTTAAGATCAACATGCAAAAAGACACTCAACATCAAGATAAGTTACAATTCAAAATAATAATAAATGAGGCTACTCAAGGCACAATCATCTTGACACAAGAAAACTAGGAATTTTTTTAGCAATGCTTGAAAAACAACTACTAGAAATAGGAGATATTGGGATGGCTAATATAAACAAGAAAACAATAGGCAGTGACAAATTGACTTCAATAATCACAAGGCTCTCGATTTATGCAAAAGGTCTAAGCCCAAGAGAGGCAACAAAAATAACTTTCAGACGAATCTGTGATATGATGAAGAATGCAAGGCAATAAAGAGAATGGCCAAAATTGGGGGAAATAAAAAGGAATATGTAAAACTAGTGAGACTAGAAAAAAAGAGGATTATATGAAAATAATGAAAAAAGCACATATTTTTTGGGAAGACACAACCCAAGAGGATTTTGGAAAGAATTGCAACAAAAAAATACAATTAAAGTGAACACCATCACAAATTCACAATGCTTGAAATATGCAAAAATGTTGTATGAGAGAGTGCAAGATAAAGATGTCCCTCCCGTGATCAATTCGAGGGTTAAACTATTCTCCACAAAAGACATCAAAGAAGGAATTAAAAAGCTTGTAGTGGGTAAAGCACGAGACATATATGGCTTACAAGCATAATACATAAAATGGAGCATACAATCCCTCACACCACACATCAAAAGAATATTCAATGGGCTTATTCAAAATTGTTTCCCGACAAATTGGACAACCAACATGTCATCATCCTCTTGCACAAAAGTGGAGATATCAACAACCCCTCAAACTACCACACTATAATAATTAATCCTCTCTTCTAAAAACTCTTCAAGAGCATGATAGAGCATCAAATTAGTATTTGGGCAAAAAAAGAAGGAAAGAGAGCAAAAGGACAAGTGGGCTTTAGACCAAAACACTCTACCATTGATCACTACATTAACCTTAGACACTTGATTGAGAAGGTTTGGGATAGACAAGGAGGAGAGGTATTATGTTGTTCTTTTGACTTCAAGAAAGCATTTGACACTATTCCAGGATAGAAGCAAATTGTGGAGTAGAATAGAAGAGTTGGGAATTCCAAAAAAGTATAGGGTTGTTCATAGATTGTATGATCAAGTCTAAGCCAAAATCAAAACTAAGCAAGAATTATCAAAATGTTTTGGAAGTGCCATTGGGGTCAAATAGGGTTGTTCATTATCACCTAGGCTATTTGGGTTGTACATTGACAAGTTAGAAGAGTGAATAGACAAGTTCGATGGTGGGGGTGTTCACTTGTCCAGCTATATTATAAAGTTGCTTCTATATGTAGATGATCTTATTCTAATGGCAAAAATATCGCATGATTTGAGAGAATGCCTGAAAGCTCCAAAATTGTTTTGCCAAGAGGTTGGGATGCATGTGAACACTAGAAAAACCGAGGTCATGATCTTCACCTTGAAAAGAAAAAGGTTCATATACAATTTTCTTTGAAGGCAACCCCATACAAGTGGTTAACAAATTATAAATATCTTGGCCTTGATTTCCACAATAAACTCAACTAGGAGACATGTAGAGAGAAAAGGTTATAAGGAGGATGGAAATCCTTATACTCATTGCAAAATAGATGTAGAAGAGCGAAATTGTGGAATTGAAAAACTAAGAAAACTCTTTTTGGGTTGATAGTGGTGTTGGTGATACTATATGGATATGAGATGTAGGGTGGCAACACATCAGCAATGAAATAGAGACAAATAGAAAGATTACAAAAGCACCTAATCACAAGTAGCTTCAAAATAAAATTGCCAGTTCCCTATGAGATTGCCTTAGTTGAGGCTGATGCCTTACCTGTGGAGACATCGACTATGATCTGGCTACTAAGTTATCTAAAGAGGCTAGAGAACATGGAGCTGCCTCGTTGGCCCAAAATGGTAGCAGAAGAGAAATTAAATAGAAGGAAGAGCATGTGGATGAAACAAAATAAAAAGTGGATGAATAAGTGAGATATTAGCAAAAAAGAGTGTCCAAATAACAATAGAGCAATCAAAATGTACATGCAAGAAAAATTCAAAGAAAGTATGTGGACAAAGCAACTTGGAAGGAAAAATTAGTACTATATCAATTGTTTCAATCCTTCATATATGACCATGTATAAAATAACTATATAGGAGCAAAAATAAAATGGAAAATGTTAATAGTTCATCTAAAAATTAGTTCGCACCAACTTAGGTGTGAAACTGGAAGGTGGAAGGTACCTAAAGAAGAGTGGGCAAATAGAATATGCAATTTTTGTACTTTGGAACTAGTGGAGATAGTATGACACTACATCATGGAATGCTCTGTTTACATGGATATTCGAGCTACTTACATTGAGATTCTAAATGTGGGCTCTTTGAGTAACTTGTTTGAAAAAAAAGAGATTAACAAAAAAGTGTTGATTACTTCAATAAGATGAAGATCTAAGATGCAAAAGGAAAAAGGAGATCAAGTAGATGTTGTGTTGATGGTTTGCTTGTTTTGAACCGTTGTGTTTATCCATGCTACTAGTGATCGTATACTAATGATCGTGGGTCCCATAAAATGTTCGACTTCATAAATGTTATTAAAAGACCTTCATTCATTTTTTCAGATGTGAATTAAACTAAAAAGCTTAAATTGACAATTTAACTTACATTTAACCAAGTGTATGTAAACTTTTTATGTCGTAAAACGTGTATGAATTTATAGCTTCTTCAGCTTTTACTCGCAGTACTCTCATTCTTACTATGACAGCTGTAAATGGAAAAGAATTTCTGCATACAGAATAGAAAAATACAGCAAAGAAAAGAACCTAAAATGATTTTCCTTGTACGGGCATTATGGGAAAACACATGGCTAATGAACTAGCTCAAACTTGAAAATAACAATTATTTCGTTTCTATTACCACAATAGAATGTAAAGCAGGCAATAATGTGCAAAGAGGAGGTTCAAGGTTCGAATCCACTCACTATTTTTTGCTTGGCAATTTCAGTCGCCAAAGACAAGGAAAGGACCCTGGTACTAAGCTTCTTACGGCCTCCTACGAATCTCACAGTAGAAACAGAAGTGGCAGGCTGTCCGAAGAAGCTGCTTTTAAAAATCAGCCCCGCGGTTCCATGAACCCCCGCCATGTGATCACTGCTAAGCCCTGATCCTCCCGCTCTTATGCATATTTGCCCGCCAGCCATTGCGAAACCTCCTCAACACACAGGCATTCACATCTTAGCAAACGAAAATTCAATAATTAAATAGCCATTTCTGAGAATTTGTTCTTCGGCATAAGCAAAGGGAGAGAAATTCAATAATTATATAGCCATATTGAAAATCAGTTCTTCGACATAAGCGAGAGGTAAAAGAGAAATAAAATTCAGCGAAGAGGATAATCTGGCGGCAAAGTACCTATGCAGTAGCAGAGAGATGCGGTGAATGAATGCAGGGAAGAAAATATGCGAAAAGATATAAAACTAATTTCCACCGCATATTGAGGTCTGCCACGCTATCTGAATATAAACCGTGAATGGCCTCTAACGGACGGCTCTAAGGATACCAAACTTTGGGTTTGTCAGGCTACCGTACGAATTTTAATTTTTTGAGTTATATAGCTCATTCATACTTAAAAATCATAATAATATGTACTTGCGTACGCTCACTTTGAACGTACCTTAATTTATAAATTTGATTTGAATTTTAGAGTTTGTGGCTGAGAGAGGCCACAGCTATAGGCTGTTCCTAGGTACATATACTCTCGAGTTTGTGGTCCAGATAAATTTGTGTTGTTTTGGAAGTGACTCGCCGCCCTTCCCCTCCGCCAACCATTTAGTTTGTGGTCCAGATAAAATTGTGTTTATTGGAAGTGACTGGCCCCCTTCTCCCCCATCCTTTTAATAATTTCTTTTTCAAAGATAGGGAAGTGTAATTGGGTAATGTTTGTTGTTTGTCTCATTCAATATTATAAATTTTTGAAGTTGATGTCTTTAATGTTCATTCATGTAAGTTTTTTTTATTTATGATTGGTAAAATTGATAGTTATTTGTGTATGGGACAATAATTTTAAACTCATAGTACATGTAAATGTGGTGCAATGATAAGTTGACATATTATTTGAAATGTGCTCAAGTTTTTGGGAGGTAGGGACGAGGTCCTCCAATTGTGGGCTCCCCAAATTTGATCAGTATTAAAAACATTGTAAACTTGTAGTGATTTGATGTGGCAAGTATGATTCACAATGATTCCAAGCCATTACATTTTTGTCAAGGGATAAGGAATGCACAAAGGCATTATTGTCAAAGGATAAAGGATGTGGAAAGCCTCAAGTAATATATGTACTTAACATTCTTCTCTCTATTAAGAAACTTGTAATGGTGAAAATTATGTACGGTCTATCTTTCATCCTTTGTTTTGGACTCACTTTGACCCACAATTTATCTTTTATGTAATGATTTGTGTATAAATGGCATATTATGTAAAAGTTGACAAATGACCCAAGCCTTAATTGAACCTAACTTCACTTGTCCGAAGAGTCCAAACTCAATCTACAATCTTACCCTTTCATGTCTTGTGTCATTTGGTAAGTACAAATTTGAACTTGGTTTAGATTTGTAGTTTGTAGTTGTAAATTTAACCCCCAAATTTTTAAAATTTAATTTAATCATGAGCTCAAACCAACCCCTTTATTACTAGTCATTAATTTCTAAATTTAGCACAAAGTTGTGTCATATTTTTATAAAAGGACAACCTAGTCCAACTTTTTAATTGAAGTGCATAAAATCGATATATATATTTTGAATTTTGAAATGATACAAACTAATGAAATGCAAAAATTTAAGTAGTTTATATTTTTTAAATAAAATTTTTTGTTTGGTATATTTTTGTAAATCGGCATTGTAATTTAATTGTTGGAAAAAGTTCATAAATGAGGTACAAGAGATTGTTGATCAAGAATTTGACACCCCCAAGCAACAAGGCCAAGTAAAGTCAAAAGATCACCTTACCTCCTCAAAGGCAATTGATTCCTTGAAGAAATTAAATTGGCCCCAAGGTCTATGTTTCTAGGCCTTGATAATGCAAGATAACTTAGTGATATATGTAGTTGCCCATTTTAAATTTGACCTTTGTTGAGATCTTGAATTTCTTCACAAGAACTATTGCAATCAAATGTTTAACAATCCAAATAAAAGTAGTCTAATTGCATTCATCACAAATTTAGATAAAGCTCTCAAAGAAACCTATATCCTCTCAAAATTGACCTATATGGAATGAATTATATATTTAAAGATTGGTAAAAGTGATTTCAACACTAAACTAGGTGCCCAATTGATTGCACTTTTTCTTTTTATATTATTATTTCTTTATATTTAATCAAATAGAGAAAAATGGTAGAGTGTTTGGGGAAAATTAAATTAAAGAAAAATATGGAGATCTATTTTGTAGTATCATCAATTTATCAATCTAATGAGGTAATGAAAACCGACTAAACCATCTATACTTGATCAATATTACACAATAATTAACACAAAGCAATGTAATTATCTAAGGGTTCTAAGGAAATAGAAGAAAACATGTAAAATTATTGTATTATACACAAACTTTACTCATCAACTCCCACTCTAAGAATAAGCAAAAAATAATTGGCTTCGAACATGCCTTTCATTTCATCCTTCTCATTCAATTTTAATATTGGGATGTCATAGCATAGCCTAGTTTAGAGAACTTACAACTACAAGAAAATTGACTACTTTCCTACTAAATTTTTCCCTTAATTATTGACCCTTTACAATGCCTTTTACAAATCCTTATATACCCAATTTTGGGTGCTTAATTTCAAAATTCCTCATCCATACATACGATGAATTGGATTTAATAATCCAAAGAGCCAAAATTAAAATTGCATAAATTTAAATATTATTCCTATTTGTCTCATGGGGACAAATAGATTTATAATTAGATAAACCCTCCAATTTAGAGTGTGATTTTTATTTTAGAACCCAAATAATAAAGAATACAAAAGTAAACACTAACTTAAGGATTCCTCCTTATGCACATAAGTAATCCTTCTCCAAATTCTTCCTCCTCTTCCTCAATTGTCTCTTTGAACTAGAGCCTTGTCCTTCCTTTTCTTAGAGTATTTGGTATCATGTAACTCTTGTTGACCACTCTCCTCCACTGGCTCTTTATCTTTAGAGCTCTTTGAGGATTGTTCTTGGTCCTTGGATTTTCTCCTTTTTTGTGTATTCTCCTTGGGAGAACCTATGTTATCCATGGCATATGATATTTTGATCCATTTCTTTGTTCTTTAGACAATCTCAAATCTTAACTTTAATGAAGGAATCTTCTTGTGAATGTTAAACAATCTTATATAGATTGACTAAACATTTTATCTCTATTGCATGATCGTTCCCATCTTCTTTGAGGCCTTTGGGGATTCTATTAATTTTAAATCTTGTGATTAGAGAGATATTCATGTAATAAAAATCCCTTGTCCTTCATATTTGTCTAAACAATCTACCCAATAATCTTCAAGCTCAACTTCATGCTTATAGAATGCTCCAATCATAGGCCCTACCTTATTTATAGGGTTAAGCCTATTTTTGATGTCATGGAGGTCCATGGAATAGATGGACAACTCATTATCAATTAGTTTAGCATGGCCAATATTGGAGTAGTATTAAGCACCTAAAGACATGGGGAAGAAAAAATTATCTCTTGCTTCTCAACCACCATCTTGTGTAACTCCACCAACTATAGATATCTGATAAAATGATGTTATTTCTAAGATACCTATGGATTTTATATGGGGCATTTAGAATCCACCATTTCTGATGTATGAGACATTCCTAAACTAGATAACCAACTTCCCCAATTTCCCATAGTATGGGTTGCCTTGAATGTTAACCTCTTTGAATAGTCACTATCAAAACACTTGATGATGGAGAAGATGAATGAATTATTAACTTTGTTATATTTTATCCAACTCACATTGAGTTCCAAATGGGGATAATTATTATACCAAGATTGTCCCCAAGCTACATATTACATGTTTTGTTAACTTTGGATGTGTAACTTATCATTAATGTTGCTTCCCTAATTAGTTATCTTCTTGTCCCAGATGGATAACATGAAAAATCATATTGATGGATAGAATTCCATGGCATTGGGTTTTCCTATTACTTTTCTTTCCAATGTAATGGCATCATTAGCATCTTCTTTGAATTCACGTAAGTGGATTACTCTAGCCAAAAAAAAATCTTGGTGATTAGCCAATTGTCATTGATGCACTTTATGGCTTGAGAAATCTATGTTTCATAATAGTGGAGGGCCTATTTCATGTATACTATGCCATTTTAATGGTACATATGTGGGTAGGCTAACTTAGATCTCTTCAATGACATCATATTTGATGTCTCATACGGTCTAATGTGTTGGCCCAAAAATACATCTTTGTATGGAATCATAGTGTTGTGCGTAGGCCAAGACCAACTTTGGTGATTGCACATCTATTAGGAATTTGACTACCTATACTAATCCACTTTGTTCCATGCTTTGAGCATCAAGGGTTATGTCTCCCTCCCTATTGACACTTGCAATCCTAGAGGTCCACATGCCTAAGGTATATGTCACCAACTTCCTTCCCATGAGAGAAGATCTCATGTGCTAGATGAAAACCTTTGCACTCATACTTCATCTCTTTGATTGGTTGGTCCCCTTGCATGATTATTGTATGTCCAACATGATAAGCATTGCACAATTCATAGTTTTTATATCCAAAACATGAAGAAGTGAAAAATAGCATGAAAGTAAAGAAAATCATGAAATTTTGAAGAGGATAAATCATAAGTTAAGTGGGCTTTAAGGTGCAGGGATGCGTCCTACGTGGTATCAAAGAAAGGGGAAGTCCACTTAAAAGTAATTCTTAGTTAGTCAAAACTCCAAAAAAATATATACTAGCTCTAAATTTTATTCAAATACCCCACTATGTGGTTGGGGAGTTAGGCTTTCAAATCCCATGATGAATGATGTCAATTGAGTATTAGAGAACTCAAAATTCTAAACTCTAATATACAAGCACTTGGATACATGTACAAAGTGAATACACTTAACAAACTAAAATGATCTATCTTTTAAGAACCCTGATAAAATATAATATAGGATACTTCTTACTTCTAACCATAAAACTTTCTAATAAATGTATCCCTAGTATCTTCAACCTAAAGCAAAAATAAGGTTGAAAATGTGGAGATCGAGGATCAAGATACTTCATACCTCTTAATAATGGAGAATTCAAACAAATGTATCCCTATAATCCTAACTAAAGTACACATAAGGTAGAAAACACAAGGATCAAACATCAAGGATACTTCATACCTCTTACCAATAGAGAATTCAAAGAAACATTTATTTCGAGTCATAAAGCTAAAGTAAACATAAGATAAATATTTTAAAGAATGTGAGCATGAATAGTCCCCTAAATCCAACTTCAATGGGAAATATGGTTATGGATTTATGAGGATAAGCACATGATAGGAAGGATTAAAAATACTAAAATCCTCAAAATAACAAAACGACAAATCTAACGATAGTTCATACACTTTTCAAAATTAAACTAAGCTAGGGCTTACACAATTCCATGACTATCAATGCAAGTTGTTCCAAGGACCTAGGGAAGAAAGAAGTGGGAAATAAACATAAAGGAAACAAGACATAAATAATTGAAAAGAACTAGGATCAAGAAACTTCATGTGTTTCTAGGTCTTAGTAATGCAAGATAACTTAGTGATATATGTAGTTGCCCATTTTAAATTTTTCCTTTGTTGAGATCTTTAATTTCTCACAAGAATTGTTGCAATCAAATGGTTAACAATCCAAATAAAAATAGTCTAATCTCATTCATCACAAATTTAGATAAAGTTCTCAAAGAAACCTATAACCTCTAAAAATTGACCTTTACAAACCTCAGATATGGAATGAATTATATATGCAAAGATTGGGAAAAATGATTTCAATACTAAACTAGATGCCCAATTGATTGTATTTTTTCTTTTTATATTATTATTTCTTTATATTTAATCAAATAGAGAAAAATGATAGGGTGTTTGGAGAAAATAAAAGTAAAGAAAAATATGAAGATCTATTTTGTAGTATCATCAATTTTTCAATGTAATGAGGTAATGAAAACTGGCTAAACATCCTATACTTGATTACTATTACACAATCATTAACACAAAGCAATGTAATAATCTAAGGGTTCGAAGGAGATAGAAGAAAATATGTAAAATTATTGTATTACACACAAACTTTACACATCAACTCCCATTCTAGAAATAAGAGAAAAATAATTGGCTTCTAACATGCCTTTAATTTCATCCTTCTCATTCAATTTTTAATATTAGGATTGTTGAACACCCGAAATACTAAGAGGGGGGGTGAATCAGTATGCTTTTAAACCATTCAAACATTTAAACATCCAATCCACTTAGCAAATTGAATTGTATTAATGAAAGAAAGCATGAAATATTCAACAACATCACATAACACATGAGCACCGGGATTTTTATGTGGAAAACCCAAAATGGGAAAAACCACGGTGAGGATTAGCTCACAATATATTATAACCGATTATAGTATATTTACAAAAGTGCTCACTGCAAGTGGACTCACTACTCACTAAGAAAAAGATAGAAGAGAGATTGTGGCTTACAACTTAGTTTGAACTACTACAATTGCATCTATCATATACATTTATTATAGTTCCAATAAAGCTCAATAAACTGACTTTGCACACTTCATTTGATTTTGATCTAACACTCTACTTTCCTCTGTATTCACATCACTCTAAAGTTCTACTCAACATTCACAAGTTAAATTATCACTACTCTGATAATATTACATAATTCACATCACATACATGTCTCTTATTCTTATATTCATCAAAACACCAAAAATGATCTAACATATATATATATATGCTTCAAGCATAACAGCAATTAGGTCATCCTAATTAGTTGTATCATACAAAATATAGAAAGTGTAACTTTTTGGCTCAAATCCTTTCACATATGCCTCGTGCCAAAATTCAAATCTCAAAAAACTTTTAAATAGGTCGGCATGGACCTATAATGGCTCCCATATAACACCACAATACATATTTAACCTTCGCATACCTTCAAACTTTTGAAAATGAAGGTGAAATTGTAACTTAAAACTTGTAACCCTATGTGACTATGGATTTAATTAAGTGTTCTTTGTTACAATTCTTTGTGTATGATTAATCTGTTTAGATCAATTTTACCAATTGTAGGAAGAGACAAAAGATTGTAGAAGAATGAGACAAGAAGATAGAAGTGACACAACATCTACGTGGAGAAACCCTTTTGGAAAAAAACTCCACAAAACCAATAGTGCTTGTATTATTTAACCTTAGAACAAGATTACAATAACACTGTATCAATCCTTGATTGATATGTTTCCTTTGCCTTCAACAATCCTTCTTCACAACCTGCACAAAACTCTCATACACTTTCCACGGAAAAAGCTATCCATGCATTCCATGTGACCAAGCATGAATCCACACATCCCATGCCATGCTTCAAACCCTCACACATGCACAAGCTCAACCTGCTAACCTGCAATAATCATGATAGAACTCTCTTCAACTTGCTGCAATTAATAGACAATTAATGAGCATTGTAATCCAAAGAGTTGTCCAAAACAAGAGCATAAATATCCTCACAAATATCTATGCCTAGATTGTGCAAGTAGAGTTCCACACTATAACATGAAGTCAAAACCAAAGTCTCCTCAATTTAGGCGCCCAAACTGAACACTTAAAGAATTGTTGGTCAAGAAAATATCTTGCAAGCATCACCTCAAAGTTGGCACCCAAGAATGGGGCCACTTAACTGAGCCTTGTAAATATCTTCTCATGCAAAAGGTGTTAACTCAAAGATTCCAACTTGGGTGCCCAAGGTGGGTCCAAGTCAATCTTAGTTAACTGAAACATATCTCTCCACCAATTCATGCAAACATTATGCATGATTGATCATCCCCACTTAACTGAAAGTATCCACCTGTTATATGTCGTGCAACTGAAGTCATTAGTCATGCAACTCAAGTCAACTAAAGTCAGCTAGTAGTCAACTGAAACTTACTACATGCAACTAAAGATAACTTAACCATAACTGAACTGAACTCAAGTAAATATCAATCCCTAACTTGTAGGATCTAAACATGCATTACTGAAGTGTTATCAATCCTCCAAATAGTTAATTGAAGCAAGGTGGGTTCCACCTTCCATGTGGGTGCCCCATGTGCTCCTATTTTTTAGGAGCTCTTCTTGGGCGTCCCCACATATTCCTATCATTTAGGAATAATTAGAAATGTCAATTTACATGTTCATTTCATTCAAATTTAATCTCTTTCTAATCCTAGTGTTGGGGAACACTTTCCAAGGACTTAGGAGATACATGAAATATGTTTAGGATTACAATTAAATGGCACCCTATTCCCAACATTCTCCCACTTGACATTATACATTGCAATTATTCTAAATAAGGAATCATTATTATAAATCAATTACATGACTCAAGGCTAATGGTCTTCCTACATCAAGAGAACTTATCTGCAACATTGATCAAAGTGTCAACTTTCTCAATCAATACCTTTCCCATGTCTCTGTAACCAAACTATCATAGGTGGAACTTCATGATATCAACATAACAACCCAAATCTACAAACAAGTCCATGTATATCCACCATCCTGAAAAATAAGACTTCAAGGCAATAACACTCATAGACATGCGATAAAAAACCTCTGAAGTAACTCACTGTAGTAAAGTGTAACTAGTCTAAGAGAGGTGCCCCTCTCATACATAACACATATACCTTCTGGAACTCCCACTGCACAGGTAATGTCAAATCTGAAAACAAGATCACAACATTAACAAGTCCTCCTATAGCACTTCACATAGAGGATGTGGCTTACTCCTCTATCATAGTGTCAAATAAGCATACAATGATATGCAAAATACATCTCTCATAACACAAGAACCTTCAAGAAGAAGACAATATTCCCACAAAGAGAGATCCTGCAAATCAAACCATGTTCTTATACCACACTAACATGTGCCAAACTATGTAAAGTAAGATCTTCAACTCTCCCAAACTAAAAGGATATCGATATCTAACCATTCAACTTATAATGAAACATGGCAGAACTTAGATGTAAACCTGTCACAGAAAGTAGATCAAACTCAACCAAACATTCCCACAACAAAATGGAATATGCCCAAAGCCACTAACTATCTCCCGTACCTCTCCTACCCAAATCCTCATAACTAACTCAAGTTTAAGATTGCAAGGAGAACAATGGAAATACCTAAAATCATGCATCTACTTCTCAACAATCCCTCATAACTTAACTTTCAAGATTAATGCATAAGAGAAGACAAGATACATATAAAATAATGCATCTAATAATTAGGCGAGCAACACCTCTTAGATCATTTTACCTACTGAGTAGACCAAGAGTGGGATACAATATTGTCCTGTGCATACAACACCAAGAAATATAGGCTTTCATTAAAGACAACCTTCTCATCAGGTCTATGATGGACTCACATCCATTTTCAGGTGTAGCCTCCTCAGTCTTTACTGTTGAATTTTTTTTATAATAAGTAACCATTCCAACACAAATCTCTTAACATAAGAAATTTATGGCCTAACCCAAGTCTCTCTAGTATCCATGAGCACCCACCAGTCAATCCATGCCAACTTCAAATGCAACCTGCATAATCATGAGGCTCCAAGCAAATGATTAATACTCAAAACCAAAGAGAACTATATCCTCTCCAAAGGAAGAACAATATCACCTTTACCAAAGACTCTAAGGGTCCTCCATGAAACAATATGTTAAAACCTCTTCAAATTACATGAAGATAACCATATCCTACCAAAGCTCCCACTGAACTGTGATATCGAGCTATATATGGCAACAAGATAAGCATCAAACCATCACTACCAAAATCTCCCACTGAAACATGTAACCATGCTATCCATGACATCATGATAACCATCTCCTAAATGAATATCATCCATGCATGCAAAACCATGGGCTCAAAACCATGAACCAATAAAACTAGCACAAAACCATGTGCTAAATACCACTAAAGGCTAATCCACTAACTCTAACCCAAGAACTAGTTAAACCAACTGCCCCCCTCCCCTTACCACCCAGGAGAACTCCTCTCTTACCAGGCCTTTCCTTTTAGGGATTGAGCAAGCCATACCAAGTCTTACAGCCATCAACCCAAATACATTGTAACATACTTCTTTTACAAATATGCAATAACACAACAGTAAAAGCTCCCACTATAGCCAAAAAAAACCTTCAAAATTTTAAGAGAAAGGTGTCCCAAACTCTACCCAACCATTAGCTTTGATACCAAATGTTGAAAATGAAGGTGGAATTGTAGCTTAAAACTTATAAACCTATGTGATTGTAGATTTAATTAAGTGTTCTTTGTCACAATTCTTTGTGTATGATTAATCTATTTAGATCAATTTTACCAATTGTAGAAAGAGATAGAATATTGTATAAGAATGAGACAAAAAGATAGAAGTGACACACCATATACATGGAGAAGCCCTTTCGGGAAAAACTCTACTAGAATCAATAGTGCTTGTATTATTTAACCTTAGAACAAGATTACAATAACACTATACCAATCCTTGATTGATATGCTTCCTTTTCCTTCAATAATCCTTCTTCACAACCTGCACAAAACTCTCATACACTTTTTGCAGCACAAGCTATCCATGCATCCATGTGACCAAGCATGAATCCAAACATCCCATGCCATGCTTCAAACCCTCACACATGCACAAGCTCAACCTGCTAACCTGCAATAATCATGATAGAACTCTCTTCAACTTGTTGTAATTAATAGAAAATTAATGAGCATTGTAAACTCCAAAGAGTTGTCCAAAACAAGAGCATAAATCTCCTCACAAATATCTACACCTAGATTGTGCAAGTAGAGTTCCACACTGTAACATGAAGTCAAAACCAAAGTCTCCTCAATTTAGGTGCCCCAAACTGAACACTTAACTGATCGTTGGTCAAGAAAATATCTTGCAAGCATCACCTCAAATTTGGCGGCCAAGAATGGGCCCGCTTAACTGAGCCTTGTAAATATACTCTCATGCACAAGGTGTTAACTCAAAGATGCCAACTTGGGCGCCCAAGGTGGGTCCAAGTCAATCTTAGTTAACTGAAACATATCTCTCCACCAATTCATGCAAACATTATGCATGATTGATCATCCCCACTTAACTGAAAGTATCCACCTGTTATATGTCATGCAACTGAATTCATTAGTCATGCAACTCAAGTCAACTAAATTCAACTAGTATTCAACTAAAACTAACTACATGCAACTAAAGATAACTGAACCATAACTGAACTAAACTGAATTGAATTGAACTCATGTAAATATCAATCCCTAACTTGTAGGATCTAAACATGCATTACTGAAGTGTTATCAATCCTCCAAACAATTAATTGAAGCAAGGTGGGTTCCACCTTCCATGTGGGTGCACCATGTGCTCCTATTTTGTAGGAGCTCTTCTTGGGTGTCCCCACATGTGCATATCATTTAGGAATAATTAAAAATGTCAATTTACATGTTCATTTCATTCGAATTTAATCTTTTTCTAATCCTAGTGTTGGGGAACACTTTCCAAGGACTTAGGAGATACATGAAATATGTTTATGATTGCAATTAAATGGCATCATATTCCAAACACAAACTTATTAGGTTGGCACCACAAAAGACCTAATACAAAATTCTTCAACTATGTATCCATATTCAGACACGTGTACCTCAAAAGATCATGCCAACTAGAATTCATTCTATATTGCCATATGTCAATATCTAATTAAGACTGCAAAGCCAAAAACTTATTTATGGAGAAGTGTTGACTCTCCCACTCATATACATTGTACATGAAATAGTTGTAACTTGCCTGGCTGAACTTCTGTTACTTATATCTCTCAAACCAAAATCCAAAATATAATGAAATTCTAGAATCAAATACTTCAAATAGACAACAAAATAATGTTAGAAGTGAAAAGTGAAATCTTTGTTTACAGACGAGTGCAGACCCAAAAACTGAAGATCTATTACACAAAATCAATAGAGTTGACACTTAGTCAATTTTCCATCACAACCAACTTTACCAGATGAAACCATCTTACAAAAATTTATTCCACACACATTCCAAAACTTGTTAGAACCAACCATAATGATCTAAAATTATTTGCACCATGATCACATCAAGATATAATGTTGACATCAATGAAAACACTGCAACACATAGTATTATACCTTGTGCTTATCTTGTGTGATCATGTTGCCAACAATAGAATCAACGACATTCTTCAAACAATCTCCCCCTTTGTCATTGATTGCAACATGCCAAAATATCTCCAAAACATTCTCCCCCTTTGACATCAAGGGAAAAGGGCACCTACAACAATTGTTTTAACTATACCAAATCTCCCCCTAAGAAATATGTGCATATACATAAACTAAAAGATAGAATTGACACCCCTTGAGTCATATACCAAAGAAAAATAAAAAAAATTATAGTGGAAACTACTCTATATACTTTTTATATGTACAAAGAATCTAAAACTAAAAACTAAAAAGCATAAAGAGTAAGAAAAGTTGTCAATCGAAGGAGGTTGACTCCTGAAGCTTTTACAAATGGGTCTTCCATGCTTATTTTCCTTCCTTCCATGTCTTCGTTGCTAGCCCAAGCAATCTACATTATGTTTCAAATTTCATCAAGATCTCTTCTCCTTCTTCTGGAGTTCTAGGCACAAGATTCATCTGTGTAGCTTTAGTAGCACTCAAAAGGGCTCTAGAGACCAATATAAATTTGTCATTCACCAAGTCCCTTATCTCTCCAAATTGCAAAATGACATTCTCCCTTTGTGCTTGTAGCTGGAGGAACTTCTTATGCAAATCCTCAATTAAATTCCTTGTATTACCAACTAGATCAAGTGTTGAATCATAGGCGCTAGAGGCTTTATTGATCTAGGACTCAATGGATTCCATCTCATTTGTTATGCTTTGTGTGGCACCAAGCCACTTCATGCAATATTGAAAAGAGCCTTTGCCTCATCTACACCAATATGTGCATCATTCAAGTTCTCTGAATTATTTTTTTTGTGCAAGGGCACACTTCTCAGTGATTTCTAACATCTTTTTTTCATTCATTTTATTTTCAATTTCTTTCTCCACTTTACCTCTAAGACCGTAGGCATATTCCTTAAAAGAATCAATTAAAATCTTTAGATTTTCCATGCCAAAGAGTGATGTATCAATGTTTTCACCAAGTATGACCTCTTGCAATGCCTTCACTGCTTCCTCCATCAACTCTCCACTCTTTTGATGTGTTTCAATGATCTCCTTCCGAGCAAATGTGGCTTGTGGAGTGGGGAAATTTTGTCTAGATCTACATTTCCATATTGCATTGGTAGTTCTAGCAATTGTGAAGAAATAGTAGACTAGAACTTGAGTTGCATGCCTAGTAGGTTCTTCAAGGAATCTTCGAAGGAGTCGGAGGATTCACTAGAAGTCTTTGTAATCTCTACAACTTTATTTTCCACTTCCTTTTGTTGAAAATGGAGGTAAGTATGCAGCTTTAAAACTTGTAAAACTATTATATTGTAGATCTAATTAAGTGTTCTTTGTTACAATTTCTTTGTGGATGATTATCTGTTTAATTCATTTTACCATTTGTAGAAGTAGACAGAAGATTGTAGAAGAATAAGACTAGAAGAAAGAAGTTACACAACATATACTGTGGAGAAACCCTTTCGGGAAAAAACTCCACCAAGAATCAATATATTATTTAATCTCATAATAAGATTACAATAATTCCAATCTTTGCTTGAGATGCTTCTTTTTCCTTCAACAAATCTTCTTCATAGCCTACAATAAAAACTCTGATCAAGCTCTCTTCAACTTGCTGCAATAAATAGACAATAATGAGCCTTGTAAACTCCAAAGAGTTTACAATTACAAAGCATAATGCTTATCTCACAAAACCCACGCCTATTCTTTTCAAGTAGAGTTCTATCGTGAAGAAAAATGTCAAAACAAGTCCTTCATCCATTTGGGCGTCCCAAACTGAAGTCATAACTCAACATTGATTACAAAGATATCTTGTAAGCTTCTCCTCAAAGTTGATGCCCAAGAATGGTTCCACTTAACTCAGCCTTACAAAATATATTTTCATGCAAAAGTGTTAACTCCAAGATGCCAACTTGGGCGCCCAAGGTGGGTCCAAGTCAATCTCTGTCAACTGAAACATATCTCTCCACCATTCATGCAAATATCATGCATGATTGATCATCCCATGTTAACTGTAAGTAGTCACCTATTATATGTCATGCAACTCAAGTCATTATCATGCAATTAAAGTCAACTGAAGTCAACTAACATGCAACTCAAACTAAATACATGCAACTGAAAATAACTGAACCATAACAGAACTAAACTAAACTGATACTGAACTAAATTGAGCTGAACTGAACTCCATGCATGTAAACATCAATCCCTAACTTATAGGATCTTTACATGCATTGCTGAAGTGTTATATTTTCTCCAAATAGTTAACTGAACTCAAGGTGAGTTCCACCTTCTATGTGGGTGCCCCATGTGCTCCTATTTTGTAGGAACTATTCTTGGGCATCCCCACGTGTTCCTATTATTTATAATTAATTACAAATGTCAATTAACATGTTCATTTCATTCAAATTTAATCTATTTCTAATCCTTGTGTTGGGGAACACTTTCCAAGGACTTAGGAGATAGATGAAGTATGTTTAGGATTGCAATTAAATGACATCCTATTCCCAACTTTCTCCCACTTGACATTATACATTGCAATTATTCTAAACAAGGAATCATTATTATAAATCAAGTACAGGACTCAAGGCCAATGGAATTCCTGCACCAACTAATAAATCTATGCCAACTTCAAATGCAACCTGCATAATCATGAAGCTCCAAGCAAATGATTAATACTCAAAACTAGAGAACTTATCTGTAGGAATTGGTTTAGTACGATAATCTGCAACATTAATCTAAGTGTCAACTTTCTCAATTAATACCTTCCCAATCTCAAAAATTTCTCACACAAAGTGATACTTAACATCAACATGCTTAGTACGAGCATGATACATAGGATTTTTGGCTAAACACATAGCACTCTGACTATCACATTCAAGTTTAACTTGTAATTAAAACTAATACCTTTCCCAAGTCTCTGTATCCAAACTACCTCTTTGGAGGTGTGTGAAACTGTTGAGTGTGTTGAACTCACGTCCAACCAAGGTTTAGGCTTCTCGGTCTTTACTATTGAAAAATATTTTCTTACAAGTAACCATTCCAACATATATCTCTTACCATAAGAGAACTCAAGCCTCACCTATTTCTCCAAGTATCCATGAGGACCTATAACCAACCAATCCATGCCAAACTCCAAATGCAACATAGCACTATCATGAAGTAATCAAGCAAATGATTAATATACCCAATACTTAAGAGAACTACACAAGATCAATTTCAAAGCTCCAATCATGAATCAGGAACATAAGCATGACAACATGATCTAACCATCTTCTACTAGGAGATCACATGCACCATAACATATATACATTCTAGTCTCAAGAGAACAAGTACTATGCCAAACTCTAAATGCATATCAAGAGAAAACCATGACATAATTGGAACCACTCTAAACCAAGAAAAAACCATATCCCCAATCACATGAAGATTACCTTACCAATGATGCATCCACATCACTACCAAAAACTCCCACTGAACCGTGGTACGAGCTACACATGACATTATGACTACCATCCTCCTCATGAAGATCACTCTTTAACATCAAGCAAAGAGTTATCACTAATATTTTTACATGAAATGATCAAAGCATGATTACCGTCATCTGAGGATTCCTCTGTAGAAGAATCATAACTCTTTTTCTTGTTCTTACAATCCTTCTTCACATGTCTCAGTTTACCACAGTTCCAACACTTTACCTTACTCCCTTCTTCTGACTTACCCTTCCCTTCCTTGTCTCCCTTAGGTTCCTTTTTCTCAAGCCTACCTCTTACAAACAAGGCATCTTGGATTTCTGTTTTAGACCCTCCTCATCTCCTCTAATAGGAGAGTAGGAATTATATTGTCCATCTTCAGATCTACACCACTACCACTAATAGCAACAATTAGATTTTCCCAAGATTCTGGTAAAGAACAAAGTAAAAATATGCATTTATCTTCATCTTCTAGCTTTACATCTACAGATGCTAACTGACTTAGAATCAAATTAAAATCATTCAAATGATTTGCAATAGAATTACCATCTTTCATCTTTAAAGAATACAATTGTCTTTTCAGATACAACTTATTAGTAAGACTTCTAGTTTGGTAGATATCACCTATTCTCTTCCACAACTTATATGCAATAGTTTCTTTTGAAACATTTAAGAGAACAACATCAACAAGACATAATCTTATGGTCTCTCTTGCCTTCTTATCAAGCTTAGCCCAATCCTCATATGACATCGTTGTCGGTGACTTTGTCTCATTACCAACATCTAACCACTAATCTCTCTCTTCGAGGAGATCCTCCATTTTTAGTTTCCACATCTCATAATTAGATCCATTGAATCTTTCAATAGCTAAACAAGAATTAAAACTCATTGTAACAAACTTATTTTCCAAAATCAGCAATAACATAATAGTAAAAGCTCCCACCACAGCCAAAAAACCTTCAAACTTTTAAGAGAAAGGCGTCCCAAATTCTACCCAACCTTAGCTCTGATACCAAATGTTCAAAATTGAGGTAATTATGTAGCTTTAAAACTTGTAAAACTATTATATTGTAGATATAATTAAGTGTTCTTTGTTACAATTTCTTTTTGGATGATTATTTGTTTAATTCATTTTACCATTTGTAGAAGTAGATAGAAGATTGTAGAAGAATAAGACCGAAAGAAAGAAGTTACACAACATATACCGTGGAGAAACCCTTTCGGGAAAAAACTCCACCAAGAATCAATGTATTATTTAATCTTAGAATAATTACAATAATTCCAATCCTTGTTTGAGATGCTTTTTTTGTCTTCAACAAATCTTCTTCACAACCTACAATAAAAACTCTAATCAAACTCTCTTCAACTTGCTGCAATAAATAGACAATAATGAGCCTTGTAAACTCCAAAGAGTTTACAATTACAAAGCACAATGCTTATCTCACAAAACCCATGCCTATTCTTTGCAAGTAGATTTCTACCATGAAGAACAATGTCTAAACAAGTCCTTCATCCATTTGGGCATCCCAAACTAAAGTCATAACTCAACATTGATTACAAAGATATCTTGTAAGCTTCTCCTCAAAGTTGGCACCCAATAATGGGCCCAATTAACTCAACCTTATAAAATATATTGTCATGCAAAAGTGTTAACTCCAAGATGCCAACTTGGGCGCCCAAGGTGGGTCCAATTCAATCTCTATTAACTTAAACATATCTCTCCACCATTCGTGCAAATATCATGCATGATTGATCATCCCCTGTTAACTGTAAGTAGTCACCTGTTATCTGTCATGCAACTCAAGTCATTAGCATGCAATTAAAGTCAACTGAAGTCAACTAACATGCAACTCAAACTAACTACATCCAACTGAAGATAACTAAACCATAATTGAACTAAACTAAACTGAACTGAATTGAACTAATACTGAACTGAACTGAACTGAACTGATCTGAACTGAACTGAACTCCATGCATGTAAACATCAATCCCTAACTTCTGGGATCTTTACATGCATTACTGAAGTGTTATCTTTTCTCCAAATAGTTAACTAAACTCAAGGTGAGTTCCACCTTCCATGTGGGTGCACCATGTGCTCCTATTTTGTAGGTGTTGCTAATTTTATGCTTCAAACATAAATTAGTGTAACTTAGAGGGAAATTATTTGTTGGGATACAAATTTTTTTATTACAAGTCATCAAATGAATTTTTTTTTCTCAGAATGAAGGTTTGTTTAGGAATGATTTGTAAAATCATTCAATAGTTTAGACTAAACTAGTTGAACAATTCAACAAACCAAAAAAAACAAATTTCATTGAAGAAAACAATGTTCAAACTGAACCATTCAACTGTAGCAATTGTTTTGTACAAGGCATTGCAGATTTAAGAATAGAATGTAGGAAAATCATTCTTGATTACATAATATATTTTTTAGAACAATTTCAATTGCATTGTTGCATTGTGTAGATAAAATAAATTCAGAAAAATAATGGAAGCCACTGCATGCCATGAATAATTCATTTATTGAGAAAAATGTTCTGTAATCCCACACAAGCCGTGGGAGTAGCCTGTTTTGATTCCTAATCAAATGTTGAATGAAAGAAAGAATGCATTACACAACTGGAAGTAATGTAACAATAAGGTGAGAAGGTGATTCGTCATTGCCTGGAATGATGAATCATTGTTGTAGTTGCGTTGATCTTTTTTCAGCTCCAAAGTTTACCTGTGAAATTGTGAGGGGTGATGTTAGAGCAATGAGGAATCACATTTCATCTTATCCCTACATTACCAACAAAAATGAAATTTACATTCTATCATGCATTCGCCAAATGATTAACCTTGAAAAAGCAGAGCATCAAAAGAAACCATTGAATCTATCATTTTTACTCACTTGTTTGTTTCATGTGTAGAACATGAAAAGGTTTGTTGCTGATCATCAAGTATCAATATGAGTTGGGTAAAATGTGGCTCCCACAAGGGTGGAGCTCAGCTCATAACAGAGAGATCCAAAAAAATAACATGGCAGCCTGAGAGATGATTTTTGTTCTTTTAGTCACATGATGTAGTGGCCAGGCTAAATTATGTGCAGAAACATAAATATCCAGCTACAAGTTTATGAGGGTTTCTACATATATTGTAGAACATATGAAAAAGGAATACCCATTTTCAGAAAAGATTATGTCAACCAAAATAAAGGGACATCATGAGGCATCATCAAAAAATTCAATGAGCATTTCTTACACATCAAAAACAGCGATAACAAGATCACATTTTGTTGAAAGACATTTCTGGTTTGCTTTATTTACATAACATTTTGTAAATGGGATTACATTTTTCAGTTACAGTATGATGTCAAATACATTGTCTGCAGCTTTTGGAGAAAGTTTCAGCATATAGGCTAAGAAGGGTTTCAGATAAATGTTTTGCTAACAGTGATCAAATATAATGAAAATATTAAATGATTATTCAGTGATAGAGTTAATTCATTTATATTAGATCATTAGATCTGTGAATACAATGAGCAAGCTTCCAAGAGATAGAAAAAATTATGAATGGATAAAATGACAGACTTCTAAATACAGTCCATATTACAGGGAAGGATGACGAAAGGGCTCTTGTATATTTCAAACATAAACATACAAAGAATGTGCACAAAGACAAATATCAGATACTCATAAGTTTAAATGCAGAAAGAACCATGGCGTCTTGAGCTTATTTTTTCTTCTAAGAGTCAAGATATGAGGAAATATAAAGGGCTTGAGCCTTCCAGAAAATTTTATCAGAAACTCTTGAAATTACAAAGTTAACACTTTCATGGCGGCTTGGAAAATTTTTCTATCTTTTATGTTGGTTCTAAACACACCGCCGAAGAGACATTAACACAGGAATCAGAGAATATACATCAGAGAAGTATAGCAAGGCCACAACCTAAGGGCTTGTAAAGTAAAAAATTCAAAAAACGTATGGGAAATTTCAAGATCTGTAAAAATAAGACTTACCCTTTGTATTTTCTTTGAATCTCCATAAAAATATCTAGAAGAAGTGATATACAAGGTGGGTCTTAGAAGCTCAAAATAAAGTCCATGGCGGCCAGAGTAAACACCAGCAAAAGAAAAGTCTGTAGAACCAAATTTTCATACAAAAGAACCATCAGAATTGCTCAAGGGGTCACGGCTTAAAAACTTGAAAAGATTTAAAGAAAAGAGAAATTTCTTAATTTCTTAAGCAAGAATCCGGTTTACCTGAAGATTTATGCCTGAAATCATTCTCCAAAACTTTCAGAAATGGCTCAAAATACAGAAACTGAGGTTTCCAGCTAAAACTCTGCTAGGGTTTGGAGATGCAAGGTGGTGCCCAAAAGTTTCCAACAACAAGGAATAAAGTGAGAAATGAAATGAATGTCTATCATTCATTTTAGGGTTATAACCCTAAGGGATGTGTTGGAGAAGGCAATCTTTTTCCTTAAAGTTTTTAAGTTAAACTTTATTCTTTCATTATGGTCGTGGCATCTATTTGCCTTTAGTTTTTTGAAATCTCTTTAAGACTTACTAAAGTCTTTAATATTTTATTTTTATATGGTTCCTCTTTTTGTATTTTAAAACATAATTGTAAATCCTTATTAAAATGATAAAATAAATCATTTTAGTAAGATATTTATTTAAATGCAAAAATGGAGGGATTATTTCAAAGGACTTAGTTCAAAGTGGAGCCTTTTGTGGACTTGCTCAAATCATGGAGATAATAGAGAGATTTGTGCCAACATGATTGGAGTAATTTTAGGGAATTTGGAGCACTTTATCAGAGGTTTAGCATCAGTTTTGAATTCCTTTTGATTTGACTTGAGTCAAGAAGGGATTTGAGGCACATGGCAGATTGATACTTTCAGTTTTGAACCTGATTTTTAGGGGTTTATGTTTGCATACGGCTCACCAAGTTGGTGATTTTTGACAACTCTAGTTGGAGTTGGTTGGCATTGCATGCCTTTTTTGGAGGAGACATTGACAACACATCAGATTTTGGAGCCAGAATTCAATTTCGAATTTTGGAGGACCTTTCTATAAGTCTTTCTTTTCTTTCAGTATAGGGGTTAGTTCTTGGTTGGGAGATTGCTGTGAGAGCTTTGTTCATACATTGTAACTCATTGGCCTTTGTAATACAGATTCTCATTTTTTCTCAATAGAAAGTCATTTTCTTCACCTATTTTCTTTGTTGTTTTAGTATTGGTTGTGAATTACATGATAAAATTTTGTGTTATCCTTTATTTTATCAGATTCTTTCAATGTTGGATGTAAAGAATATTATGTCATAGTGCAGGTTTATGTTAGTGATCTCTTTCTATTGCATTTATATTTGTGAAAACATCATTGTTTTCCTTATGTTTAAGCATTAGAATAGTCAGAACCTTACATAGAATCATTTTTGCAGACATAAATCTCTGTGTTGTGAGATTGTTCAACTTTATTGAGTTTTTTGTGAGTTTCAACAACTTTGTCAAAACTTTATCTTTGGTGTACCACCTGATAGTGATAGGTTCTAAATTTCAAGCATATCCTTCTTACTCTTTTCCTTATCATGTTTTAGTATTTCCAAGTTATCTTAAGGGGAACCAACCCATAATCTGGAGGTCCACTTCATTTTCAGGTCACCCACAACCTCAAGTGTTCCCATGTGTCAATAGGTTGCTGAAATTCATAGCTTAGCAAGGGTGCAAACCTTATTTGACAACAATTTTTGGCACACCCGATGGGACACGAGAATTGATTCTCAGTCCTAAGTCAGAAGTATCGTACTGCTATTTGGTGTGTGCAGCAGTGATTGCAGTCTTCAAGAGACATTTTTCTTCACATACCTGGCAACTCCTACCTTTGGTTCAGTAAAATCAGTGCATATCAGCTTATGAGAAGAGTACAAACCAGGAGTAGCTCGTCTTCATTCAAATATTTGCAATTATCCCCACCCAAAAGAAAGGGGAGAGAAGTTCATAATCCTAAAAATACCATTGTTTACTCAAGAAGATCTAAGTCTACTCCTCCTTCTGTGAGAAGCCATACTGTTGTTCCTATTTTTACTACTAAAAGCATCCCAGTTACAATGATTCCAATAGTGAGAAATCAGCCTTTTGTTTCATTTGATCAGGGCAGCCCCTTGAACCTTGTTCAACACAATGATATTCCAACTGCAGCCTTGAAGAGCATGCCTTTTTTGGAGGAGACATTGACAACACATCAGATTTTGGAGCTAGAATTCAATTTCAAATTTTGGAGGACCTTTCTATAAGTCTTTCTTTTCTTTCAGTATAGGGGTTAGTTCTTGGTTGGGAGATTGCTGTGAGAGCTTTGTTCACACTTTGTAACTCATTGGCCTTTGTAATACAGATTCTCATTTTTTCTCAATAGAAAGTCGTTTCCTTCACCTATTTTCTTTGTTGTTTTAGTATTGGTTGTGAATTACATGATAAAATTTTGTGTTATCCTTTATTTTATCAGATTCTTTCAATGTTGGATGTAAAGAATATTATGTCATAGTGCAAGTTTATGTTAGTTGTATCTTTCTATTGCATTTATATTTGTGAAAACATCATTTTTTTCCTTATGTTTAAGCATTAGAACAGTCAGAACCTTACATAGAATCATTTTTGCAGACATAAATCTCTGTGTTGTGAGATTGTTCAACTTTATTGAGTTTTTTGTGAGTTTCAACAACTTTGTCAAAACTTTATCTTTGGTGTACCACTTGATAGTGATAGGTTCTAAATTTCAAGCATATCCTTCTTACTCTTTTCCTTATCATGTTTTAGTATTTCCAAGTTATCTTAAGGGGAAACAACCCATAATATGGAGGTCCACTTCATTTTCAGGTCACCCACAACCTCAAGTGTTCCCATGTGTCAATAGGTTGCTGAAGTTCATAGCTTAGCAAGGGTGCAAACCTTATTTGACAACAATTTTTGGCACACCCGATGGGACACGAGAACTGATTCTCAGTCCTAAGTCAGAAGTATCATACTGCTATTTGGTGTGTGCAGCAGCGATTTCAGTCTTCGAGAGACATTTTTCTTCACATACCTGGCAACTCCTACCTTTGGTTCAACAAAATCAGTGCATATCAGCTTATGAGAAGAGTACAGACCAGGAGTAGCTCGTCTTTGTTCGAATATTTGCAATTATCCCCACCCAGAAGAAAGGGGAGAGAAGTTCATAATCCTAAAAATACCATTGTTTACTCAAGAAGATCCAAGTCTACTCCTCCTTCTGTGAGAAGCCATACTATTGTTCCTATTTTTACTACTGAAAGCATCCCAGTTACAATGATTCCAACAGTGAGAAATCAGCCTTTTGTTTCATTTGATCAAGGCAGCCCCTTGAACCTTGTTCAACACAATGATATTCTAGCTGCAGCCTTGAAGAGCATGCCTTTTTTGGAGGAGACATTGACAACACATCAGATTTTGGAGCCAGAATTCAATTTCGAATTTTGGAGGACCTTTCTATAAGTCTTTCTTTTCTTTTAGTATAGGGGTTAGTTCTTGGTTGGGAGATTGCTGTGAGAGCTTTTTTCACACTTTGTAACTCATTGGCCTTTGTAATATAGATTCTCATTTTTTCTCAATAGAAAGTCATTTCCTTCACCTATTTTCTTTCTTGTTTTAGTATTGGTTGTGAATTACATGATAAAATTTTGTGTTATCCTTTATTTTATCAGATTCTTTCAATGTTGGATGTAAAGAATATTATGTCATAGTGTAGGTTTATGTTAGTGATATCTTTCTATTGCATTTATATTTGTGAAAACATCATTTTTTTCCTTATGTTTAAGCATTAGAACAGTCAGAACCTTACATAGAATCATTTTTGCGGACATAAATCTCTATGTTGTGAGATTGTTCAACTTTATTGAGTTTTTTGTGAGTTTCAACAAATTTTTCAAAAATTTATCTTTGGTGTACCACCTGATAGTGATAGGTTCTAAATTTCAAGCATATCCTTCTTACTCTTTTCCTTATCATCTTTTATTATTTCCAAGGTATCTTAAGGGGAACCAACCCATAATCTGGACGTCCACTTCATTTTCAGTTCACCCACAACCTTGAAGTGTTCCCATGTGTCAATAGGTTGCTGAAGTTCATAGCTTAGCAAGGGTGCAAACCTTATTTGACAACAATAGGAACTCTTCTTGGGTGTCCCCACATGTTCCTATCATTTAGAATTAATTACAAATGTCAATTAGCATGTTCATTTCATTTGATTTAATCTCTTTCTAATCCTAGTGTTGGAGAACACTTTCCAAGGACTTAGGAGATACATGAAATATTTTTAGGATTGCAATTAAATGGCATCCTATTCCCAACACCTTTTCCTTGTCATTTCCGGAGCCTACATGTGTTTCTACTTCTATTTGTGCATTTACAGAGGTATCCTCTTTCTTATCTTCATCTCCCTTCTCATCATTCTCTTGTTCATCTTTCTTCTCTTCATCATCAGTTTCCTCTTCATCATCTTTATTCACATTTTCTCCCTCTATAAGGTTCTTTGTGTTAATCGGAGGAGTAACATTTACTTTAGGTACCTGAGGAGGAGTGGATGTATCTTCCTTTGTTGCTTCCTCACCGGTAACTATCTCTCCTTTAGTACGCTTTTTTGATTATTCATCTTCTTTTTTCATCTCTTCCACTTTAGGAGGGGTATTATATTGAATATTCTCTTCATCTATCACATGCTCATGTTGAGCATCAATGTCCTGAGTAGCTTCTTCTGTAACAACTTTTGGAGTAGGATCCTTTCTTTCTGGGTCATTCCTAGCCTTTGTGCTAGGTTTGCAACCTTATCAACAGTCTCCTTTCAGAGTCTCTCATCGTTATCCTTGTCTCTTCTCATCAATGTGGTTACCCTTTGTTTTTTTCTCAATTCTCTTGTGTATGGTTGGTCCAATGTGGCCTTATTCTCTGCAAACAGGGGAGCACTAATTGTTGACACTAAAAATCGTCCTAGGCCTGTGAACTCTAATTCTCCATCACTTCTCCTTTCATCCTTCATAATTAAATAATTTTAATTATTTAATTATTTCTTAGTGCCATAAATCTTCTATTAATTAATTAAAATTTCCTCTTTTGATTAATTAAATAAATTTTATTTATTTAATTACGTCACTAATGTCCCTTTCTACTATAATTAAATAAATTTAATTATTTACCACTTTCAACTATAATTAAATGATTATCTTAGTTATTTAATTATTCATTATCCTTTTCTGCCATTAAATTAAATAAACTTTAGTTATTTAATTGCTTACTAACTTGTCCTTATCCTCCAATTTTTAATTAAATTATTATTTAATTCAAAAGTCAAACCTATTACATGTCCTCTATAATTAAATAATGCTTTTATTATTTAATTATTCATTTCCCTCCTAAATTAAATAATTTTATAATTATTTAATTTTATCCAACAACCTCTTTTTTTGTGCCATTCTCTTTATTTGTGTCATTCTTATCTCTTCACATCTCATTCAATTTTCACCCTTGATTGAATTATCTCATAATTCAATCTCAGTCGTTCATCCTTAACCAAGTCCTATCTTTGCCCTAATATTTCCCTAACTCTATTCCATACTTCAACTTTCATTCTTAGCCATTGATCTTTAGGTCAAATCAACCTTTCAATCTCAACCCTTCATGACAAATTAACATTCTATAAAAGACATCTATTTTGTCATTGTCAATCTATCTACATGATATCTTGTCAATCTATCTCTTAGCTATTAAGTCAAGTGCATTCTAGTCAATTAGAATCTTCAATATTTTCTTTTTCATTTTCATTAGGCCTATTTGTGTACTCAAAATCTGAGGGTAATTATTCATATCAAGCAAGATGGAGAAGTGCAATGGAGGTGAATCAATGGTGGCATGAAGACTCTATGGTGATATTGCTTTATGTTTATGTCTTTATGCTTATTTGTACTTCATTATTTATTAGGGTTTGATTTACATGCATTATTGCCTAACCTTGATAATTTTACCCTGATTTACACTAATCACTTCAAGATCATAGGCCTTCATCTTGGAATATTCATCAATAGCCTTTTTTATTCTCTCTACCAAAACATTTCAAAGCTTTGCAGGTAATTTCTCCTATATGTTTCTCATTTCCACTTCAAGCATTATAATTTATTTTACAATGGCCTCAACTATTGTGGCCTTATATGTGTCATTAACCTCATTAAACAAAGCTACAACCTCTCCAAGAATATCATGTTGAATCATTCCATTTACAAGTGACTCAACCTTCGTAGGACTATGAGCTCTTTCCGGAGGTGTTTGCTTCTACATTTTGCTCACATCCAAAGTCTTTTTTCTGCTTTTACTTCTGAATTCTTTTCTAGAGATGCCTATTTGGTGGCTTCTCCCATCTTTTGTCGCATGTGCATTACAAATGCTTCTTTTTCTTTCTCAAATTTTTCTTCTTGAAAAGTATCAACTATATCTACCTTATGCTTCTTTGGTCTTACTTCACTCTATGAAGCCTCTTCCTCCCTCTTCTAGACCAATGGGGGTTCTTCTTCCTCTTCCTCTTCCTCTTCTTCTATAGACGGTGCTACCGAAGTAGCCTTCTTCTTCTTTGGCCTTGTCATGTGCACAACCGGAAGGGATTTCTACTTCAATAGAGGACTATCTATTTATTTTTTCTTCTCTCCAATAGGCTCCATAGTCCTGGAGGACTTATGAAAAGAAGGAGTGGTAGCTATTCTACTAGATATTCTTGTGCTTCTAGATCATCTTGCAGCACTTGATTCTCCTTTAGCCTTTTCTCTTGCTTGTTGCACTTGTTGCTTTGAGATGCCCATTTCTTCTACAAATTGATCAACCATCTTTTAACCTTCTTTTATATCTGTGGTTTCTTCTGCTCCATGTGCACCTCCATGGATTTCTCTTCATAAGTTCCATATCTTGATTTGGTGGTATCTTTTGGACTCTTCAACAAAATATCAGCTAAGCCAATAATTTCTTGTTAAGTGACCTTGTATTCCAATGCAAGAATCCACATAGTTGTTGGTCCAACCGCATCCATGATGCACTCATCAATGCTTACCAAAAATGTGATATCATTATGATATCTCTCTACCATTTTTCTAGGAATGATATCTCTTTCATGCATCCTCTTTTGGAAAACTAAAAATAAAGTAGTAAGAGCATCATCTTGTGCCTTTGCATCACCAATAATTCTCATAAAGTTTGCAATTTGATGAGCTACTGGTCTTACTTGTAGCTAGGTCACACTATTTGTTCTAGGAAGCTCCTTCTTGAAAATTAGAAAATAAAACACACAACCAAAGTCCCATGCTTAAATGCATATTTCTTCTCCTTGGTTTTCTTCAAATTCTCCATCAATTGTTGCCTTAGCAACTAACAAAGATCATAGTCAACACCTTTTTCAACTAGTTCATGTGCCACATTGATTGTGGTGGAAGATACTGAGTTTTCCCTGTTTGTGAAGTAGATTTTATAGCCAATTAACATTGTTGCATTTCTCACAGTTGGATTTCTGATGGGATTTACTACTAGAGCTCTCTTATCATATGTTGCACCTATGAGTTCCATTACAAAATTATTCTTAATTGATTTTAACATAGGAACGGTCGGATGGAGCATATACCTATAACCTCTCTAATCATCTCCTTTAATATCATTTTGTGCATGTCAGTCCAAACAAAATTTTCATGAATTATACTTAGTGCAATCCTAACCCATTTACAATCAAAACATAAATTCAAAAACCATTGCCATACATCCAATTTCTTTGCGACTAGGTTTTAATATTCTAGTTTTAGAGCAAAATTGTCTCCAGTAAGTTCTTTCATCCACATATCTCCTAGCTTTTTTTGATCATATTCATCCATCTTTCCATGCATGTAAATCCTTATATCCTCTATTGGAAAAACCTCATATGGAACATGGGAAAATGCACCTAATGGGTTGTCTTCTATTGATTTTGTAGGGTATTTCTTAAATTTGGGTGGTGGCTACTTAGTAATCTCTATTACCCTCAGTGTAGCCATTATAAATGCATTCAAATTGCTTTTCAAACAATTTTTTTTGTGAAACTAAGGAAAAAAAATATTTGTAAATTTACCTTTTCTTCGCTTTTTTCTAATTAGGGTTCACGCGCACTAGATCACAATTGCGTTTGATTACTCCTTCGCTACTCTGCTTCTCTCAAATTATTTTTGTAAATGAATTTTCCTAAGTGAAACCACTTTATAATCCTTTAAATCTAACCTAATTTTGCATTGAATTCTTCAAACAATAAAGTTGGCAACCCTTTATCTGTATGCACAGTCAACTTCTGGTGCTTTGCAAACTTCCACATTATCATATTTTCTTCTACAATCTTCACCAATAGATCAAGCATGTTGATCTACATCACATATCTTTGTGTTGATGCATCAACACCATTTCTTTGATGGGATATATAAGATGTTCATTAAAGCCCCCCCTGAGCCAAAGCTCTCAACTTAGTTTCCAAAGGAAACATCTGTATCAGATACTGGTACAAACTCATTCTTAACCTTTGTCTCTTCCTTCTTTCTCCAAATATTTTTCATCTCCTTATTTGTTTCTGTCATATCAATCTTTTTTACTGGTTCATTCCTCTTTACTAGATTATCCTTCCTCATATTTCTACTTCTGCAAAACTTAGAAATGTGTCCAGGCCTATTGCAATTGTAACATGTGACATTCTTCTTATCAGTATTCCTTCCATTCATTCTAGTTCCACATTGATTAGATTTATGCCCAAATCCATAGCATGTATAACAATAGCCTTCAAAATATTAAACCATTCTACCATTGTTATAGCCATTCATCATTTGACTTTTGCACTCACTAGCTCTATGACCAAATTTCTTACATGTAAAACATTGACCAAAAAAAGGTGGAACATTCTGATTCATTTTGCTTCTACATTCCATTGCCTTATGTCTAAATTTATTGCAAGAATAACATAAACCATTAACATATGGGTACCTTTGTGCATTTGGTTGTCTGATGGAAGGTCTTCTAGCTTTATTCCTTTGACTTGGATCTACTTTCCATTATTCTTCTTATCTTCAACATTTGATGTCTAATCTACTTTTGAGCTTTCACCTTTCTCAAATCCTAATCCTTCTTTATCTTTAGAGCATTTTTTATTTGTAATCATTTCATCAAGCTTTGAAGAACTCCTCCTGAATTTGTCCTCATGACTCCTTGCTTTCTCCAGAGTTGATCTCCTATTTACCACTTCTTGTTCAAGCCTTGTGCGTTCCTCATATTTTCTTTTCACGATTGGATTCAGACATTCCTCAATTCTTTTTTTTTCTTCAACTTGCACCTTTAGACTAGTAGCAGTTTCATTTGCTTGCTTCAATTGTTCACTAACTTCCTTATGGCTGTTTTTGAACTTCTTAATTTGTTCTCTCAATTTTCTAATACATTCATTTGCTTCTTTGACATTTTCTTTTAGATCTTTGTTTTCATCTTCAATCCTTTCAATATCTTCAAGGGAAACTTTGAGTTCTCCATCTTTGTCAAGCATGCAATCTTCTTCTGTGGGTCTAACATCAGGAATCTCTTTCAGAGGAGTAGGTAGTATTTAATAGCCATGTATTCAACCTCCAAGATCTTCCCCAAGCGGTTAAGCTCCTTTTGAGGAACCAAGCTCTGATACCAATTGTTGAGCACTCAAAATACTAGGAGGGGGTGAATCGTTATTAGTTTAAACCATTCAAACATTTAAACATCCAATCCACTTATCAAATTCAATTGCAGTAATGAAAGAAAGCATGAAACATTCAAAAATATCACATAACACATGACACAAATATTTTTACATGGAAAACACAAAATGGGAAAAACCATGGTGAGGATTAGCTCATAATATATTATAATCGGTTATAGTATATTTATAGAAGTGTTCATTGCAGGTGGACTCATTGCCCACTAAGAAAAAGATAAAAGAGAGATTGTGGCTCACAACCTAGTTTGAACTACTAAAATTGCATCTATCATATACATGAATTACATTTCCAATGAAGCTCAATAAATTGACTTTGCACACTTCATTTGATTCTGATATAGCACTCTGCTTTCCTCTACATTCACATCACTCTAATATTCTACTCAAAGTTCACAACTTAAATTTGCACTGCTCTGATAATATTCACATAATTTTCATCACATACATGTCTCTTATTCTTACATTCATCAAAACACCGAAAATGATCTAACATATTTATCCGCTTCAAGAATAACATCAATTAGGCCAACCTAATTAGATGTATCATACAAAATATAGAAAGTGTAACTTATCAACTCAAATCCTTTCACATATGCTTCACACCAAAATTTAAATCTAAAAAAACTTTGAAATAGGTCAGTATGGACCTATAATAGATCCCATATAACACCACAATACATATTTAACCTTCACATACCTTCAAACTTATTAGGTCGACACTGTAGAAGACCTAATACAAAAATTCTTCAACTGTGTATCCTTATTCAAACACATGTACCTCAAAACATCATTCCAACTACAATTCATACTCTATTACCATATGTCAATATCTCCTTAAGACCGTAAAGCCAAAAACTTATCCGTGAAGAAGTGTGTACTCTCCCACTCATATACACTGTACAAGAAATAACTGTAACTTGCCAGGCTGAACTTCTGTTACTTATATCTCTCAAACCAAAAGCCAAAACATGATAAAATTTTGGAATCATATACTTCTAACAACCAAAAAAATAGTGTTAGAAGCACAAAGTGGAATCTTCATTCGTTGACTAGTGTGGACCCAAAAATTGGAGCTCTGTTACACAAAATTAACATAGTTGAAACTTAGTATATTTTCCATCACAACCAACTTTACCAGATGAAACCATCTTGCAAAAATGTCTTCCAAACACACTCCAAAACCTATTAGAACTAACAATAATTATCTGCAATGATCTGCACCATGATCTCCACATCAAGATACAATGTTGACATAAATGGCAACAATGAAACACATAGTAATATACCTTGTGCTTATCCCTCATGCTCATGTTTCCAACAATAGCATCAATGCCATTCTTCCAATATGGATATCATAGAATAACCCAATTTAGAGAACTTACAACTATAGGAAAATTAACTACTTTCCTACTTCTAAATTTTTCCCTTAATTATTGACCCTTTACAATGCCTTTTAAAAATCCTTATATACCCAATTTTGGGTTCTTAATTTCAAAATTCCTCATCCATACATATGATGACTTGGATTAATAATCTAAAGAATCAAGATTAAATTATATAAATTTAAAAATTATTCCTATTTGTCTTATGGCCCCATATATATTTATAATTAGATAAACCCTCTAATTTGTTGGAAATATGTGCCTATATCATCACAAGCTGAAACCTCTGCTGGAGCCAAGTCGGTATGACATCTATCATGTCTGGCTGACTAGCAGCTCTAATCTTGTTGTATTGTTCAGGTCGTTGTGACCTCAGAGGAGTCTCACCGAATGGTTACACTTTGGAGTCTATCGCTATGACAAGAAGCATTCGGGGTGACTTCTTACCGACCGTGGAGATCGTTTGGCCGATAGGCCATTCAATCGCTTGTCATTGAGACCATTGGCCGAAAGGTTTTGTTCAGGAAGAAGTCTGGGTGATGTGTTTAAGTCTCGCCGACAGTATGTTTTGTATTGAAGTCTTCAGGATATCTAAAGAGTTCTCACTATGATGTCTCAGTGAATAGTTAAAGTCTTGCCAACGGGAATGCATTTGGGTTCATCGGAGTAACACAAAGGATCTCGAGAAGATCTCTTAGCGATTGACAAGAGTCTTGCCGACTACTATTTGGTGCTTGGTATGTTTGGGGGTTTCAGAGTAACGTCTCAGCAATAGCGATGAGTCTCACCGACTAATGGATGCTTCGATGTAACGTAAGGAGACTCGATGGAAGGTCTTGGCGAGTGGTATGTCTTTTTGACTATTCTTTGGAGCTCGGTATAACATACGACTTCGGTATAACCCGTGGTGACTTAGTACGATGTCTCGGCGAAAGCCGATTGTTTGGCCGATGAGAACACTCATGTCTATGTGACTTGTGGAGCTTCAGTATGACATCTCAGCGAAAGCGATATGTCTTGGTGACATGGCGAAAGCTGAGTGATAGTCTCTTGAACTCGGTGTAACACAAGAAGGCTTGTTGGGATGTCTTGGCAAGAGCGATAGTCTTGCCGAAAGGAAAATTGAAGTCGATACAAGTAAGCTCAGTGAAACCTCTTGCCAATGGAAACAATTCTTGGTGACATCGATATGAAGCTTTTGGGCATCGGGGAGACACTGTTAGTGTCTCACCGAGATGCCAACAAAGCTTGAATCTCTTTTGACCATTTGACCATCCTATGTGGAGTCTCGTGGACCAATAGGAGAAGCCGAATCTGAACAGTTGGAAGATTGTTCATTGTGACGGTTCTATGAGGAAGCTCGACGAACATGGAATGACATGGTTATACTCTGTGATTGCAGATTGTGATAGGTTGGTTGGATCGACAGATTGCTGGGTGGTTGTATGACCAGTAAATGTAATCTAATCTGTAAAGACTGTAACTTGAAGGTTCCTGTACAAGATTGTTCATGGTGAATGCTGCTGAAAAAAAACATCAGAAAGATAAGTCTGAAACTTGTATGTAATCTTTATTACTGTAATACAAAGTGACTTCTCTTGGTGTGGTGGGTTTTTCTCCCGTAAGGCTTTTCCCACGTATATCTGGTGTTCATGTGTGATTGTCAAATACTCTGTTTCTGTTATATTACTTCATAGTGCATCTTAATTGAATTGTAATTAGAAAAATTAAAAGTATATCTACATTCTTCTCTGAGGTTTTGATGTTAGGAGAGTTGTTTCCACATCTAGCTTTCCTTACAAGTGGTATCAGAGCCTGGCCAGTTGTGTTATCCTTGTGGGTACGTTGGGTTTTTTGAGTCAATTCTGTTCAGTGGGAGTCTTGTAGAGTTTGTTATTTTTTCTTACAGGTTGAGATGGCTAGCACGTCTAGAAAGTTTGAAATAGAGAAGTTCAACGACAGTAACTTTGAGTTGTGGAAACTCAAGATGGAGGATCTTCTAGTTGATCATGATCTATGGCTTGCAGTGTCTGGAACTAAACCTACAAGCATGAAGCAAGAAGATTGGGACCTTGCAGATAGGAAGTCTAAGGGGCTGATAAGGCTCTGTTTGGTAGACTCAGTACTTATGAATGTGCATGAGGAGAAGATTGCCTCTTCTTTGTGGAAGAGACTGGCGTCTATTTATCAGGGGAAGTCCTTGGTGAATAAACTGTTCCTGAGGAAGAAGTTGTATTCTTTGAGAATGCAGGAAGGAGGGTCTGTAGCTGATCATTTGAACGTATTTAATATGTTGATTGCTCAATTGACATCTGTTGGTGTAAAAATTGAAGAAGAGGATCGCTATATGCTATTATTGTGTTCTTTTCCATACTCATGGGATCATCTAGTGATGGCTATTGGGAGTACAACATCTAGCTTCAAGATGGAAGATGTTGTTGGTTCTTTGCTATCAGAAGAGATGAGAAGGAAATCTTCTGAGATGGCGAAGGAAGCTCTTGCTGTCAGAGGAAGAACAAAAGAGAAAGGCAAGAAGAAGGACAAGAAGTCCAAATTGAAATAAGAGGGGAGATCAAAGTCTCCTGGAAAGAAGTCCAAGGTGAAGTGCAAGAACTATGGGCAACCTGGTCATGTCTGAAAGGATTGTAAAGAGGAGAAAAAGAAGAAGAAGGGCTCTTCCGATAATGGTTCTTCTCATAGTGATGGTGACGCCTTCATTGCAGCCTTGGCTACTCAGGCATCAGATGATGTATGGTTGATTGATTCTGGAGCATCTTTCTACATGACATCTCATAGAGAATGGTTCACAAGTATGAAGAATACAATGGTGGAAAGTTGTACTTGGCAAGTGATTCAACTTTAGAGATTGTTGGCCGTGGAAGAGTTAGAATACAATTCCCCGATGGCAAAGTGAAGGGAATCAATAATGTAATGTATATACCAGGTCTGGCTCGAAAATTACTTTCTGTAAGTATGTTGAATGATATTGGAGTACAAGTCACATTCTCTGGAAATGGCTGCAAGATGACTAGAGGTTCAATGGTGCTGGCTAGAGGTGCTCGTATTGGTACCCTGTACAAGCTGGATGCACATGTTCAATGTAACGGTGTCTCTGTAAAGTCACCAAAAGCTACTCATGGAGGTAAAGAGGGAAATATCCCTAACTATGTAAACTCTATGGAAGTAAAACTTCCTGCAAAGAAGACTATGCTTTGGCATCATAGGTTAGGCCACATAGGAGAAAAAGGTTTAAAAACCTTGAAGAATAAAAACCTGGTTGAGGGGCTTGAAGATTGTAATCTCGAACTTGAATTCTGTGAGCATTGTATATATGGAAAGCAGCACCGTGTTTCTTTTTATTCCGGTCCTCATAAATCTTCTGGTTTGCTAGATTATATTCATTCAGATATATTTGGTATAGTGGATGTTCCTTTTTTGTCTAAGTCAAGATACTATGTGTTGTTTATTGATGATTATTGAAGAAGAGAATTTGTATATTTTTTGAAAAGTAAATTAGAAGTATTCAGTCAGTTTAAAGAATTTAAAAATCTTGTTGAAAATCAGACTAGTAGAAAATATAATGCTTAAGGACTGATAATAGCGGTGAATTTTGTTCTGATGAATTTGAAAGATACTGTAAAGACCATGGAATTAAAAGACACAAGACTACACCTTATACTCCACAGCAGAATGGAGTTGCAGAAAGATTCAATAGGAGAGTAATGGAGAGAGCACGAAGTATGCTCAGTAGTGCTGGCTTGGAGGAGAAATTCTGGGTTGAGGCTGTATCTACTGCATGTTATCTAATTAATCGTTCTCCAAATTCTGCTCTTGTTGAGAAAACACCTTTGGAAGCGTGGTCTGGTAAGAAGCCCTGTCTTAGACATGCTTTTGTTTTTGGCTATGAGGCATATGCTCATGTGCCGGATGTGAAAAGATCTAAACTGGAGAACAAGGTTGTCAAATGTATTTTTATTGGCTATAGTGCTGTCATAAAAGGATACAAGCTTTGGAATCCTGATACATAGAAGGTTGTATACAACAAAAGTGTAATCTTTCGTGAGCTAAAACCTTCCACTTTGGATCTGTAGTCAGAGACAAAGTCAGAAAACAATAAGGATGTAGCATTAATTCCTCCTACACTAGAGAAAGAGGAATTGAAAATTCAAAATGCACCTGAAACTGAGGAGAGCTCAAGCAGTTCTGAAAGTTCTGAAGAAGAAGAACCTCAGCCTCATCAAGTGAGGAGGTCAACCCATGAAAGAAAACAACCAGATAGGTATGGGTTCTCTTTAATTGATTCTACTTGTGCCTATGCTTTGATTTCTAGCACTGATGAGCCTAGGACTGTAAAAGAGGCATTTAGAATGTCTGATTCAGACTCTTGGTTGGAAACCATGAATGAAAAGATGGCATCATTAGAAAAGAATGAAACTTGGAGTCCGGTGCCCTTGCCTAAAGGCAGAAAGGAAGCTGGTTGCAAATGGGTATTTAAGAAGAAAATTGGTCTGGATGGCAGTGTAGAAAAGTACAAGGCGAGACTGGTTGCAAAGGGTTATTCCCAGGTAGAGGGAATCAATTATGGGGAAATATTTTCTCCTATAGCAAAGATGACATTTATCATATTTCTTTTGTCACTTGCAGTAGCGTATGACTTAGAGGTCAAACAGATGGATGTGAAGACAACATTTCTTCATGGTGATCTTGAAGAATAAATCTATATGTCCCAGCCTGAGCACTTTGTTGAGAAAGGTAAAGAAAAATTGGTATGCAAATTAAAGAAGTCTCTATATGAGTTAAAGCAGTCACCTAAAATGTAGTACCAGAAATTTGATACTTTTGTATTGTCTTTGGGATTTGTGAGATCAAAGTCTGATCACTGTGTATATTATAAAGCTGAAAGTGATCGAGTACTTATTATTTCTCTCTATGTTGATGATATGTTGTTCATAGGAAATAGTAAGCTAATGATTTCTGATCTTAAGTCTCAGTTGTTTGCTAAGTTCAAAATGAAGGATCTTGGTACAACAAGGTATATTCTGGGGATGGAGATAACTAGGGACAGGAAGAATAGAAAACTATGGCTCAGTCAGAGTAAGTATATCAGGACTGTTCTTGATAGATTTTGTATGAATGATTGCAAATAGCTAGTGGTTCCAGTCTTGCAGGGAATGAAGCTATCTGTTGAGGACTCTCCAAAATCTCCTACTGAGATGGAGGACATGACCAGTGTACCCTATGCTAGTGCGGTTGGCAATCTCATGTATGCAATAGTCTATACAAGGCCAGGCATTGCCCAAATAGTGGGAGTTCTTAGTCTATTTATGGCTAATCCAGGAAGAATACATTGGGATGCTGTGAAGAGAGTGTTTAGATATTTGAAGGGAACTTCATATTTTGCTTTGTGTTACCATGGGAACTTGGTTGAATCACAGAGGACTCTCAGCATTCGTGGATATGTAGATTCTGATTGGGCAAGGGACATTAATATCAGGAGGTCCACGAGTGGATACATTTTCATGTTGAATGGTGGTGCAGTGAGTTGGATGAGTAAGCGATAGGTTGTAGTCGCTTTATCCACTATGGAGGTTGAATACATGGCAGCTACTCATGCTTGTAAAGAAGCAATTTGGTTGAAACGTTTGTGTTCTAACATTGGTTTTTATGCAGGGGAAATAACTTTCCATTGGTTGAAACGTTTGTGTTCTAACATTGGTTTTGATAGTCAGAGTGCAATTTGTCTGGCAAAGAATCCTACTTTCCATGCCAGGACGAAACATATTGATGTACAATACCACTTTGTACGAGATATGGTGGAGGATGGAAAGGTCAGTTTGGAAAAGGTTGATACTCTAGAGAATGTTGCAGATTCATTGACGAAGCCAGTGAGCACAAACAAGTTCAGGTGGTGTGCCAGTTCAATGGGCCTGAGTGCCCATGATTTTTAGTAAGTTTTGTTGTGCTCTGGAGGTGCCTGTGTGATCTTCGTCAAGTGGGAGATTGTTGGAAATATGTGCCTCAATCATCACAAACTAAAACCTCTATTGGATCCAAGTCGATATGACATCTATCATGTATGGCCGACTAGCAGCTCTAATCTTGTTGTATTGTTCAGGTCGTTGTGACCTCAGAGGAGTCTCACCAAACGGTTACACTTTGGAGTCTATCGCTGTGACAAGAAGCATTCAGGGTGACTTCTTACCAACTGTGGAGATCATTTGGCCGACAGGCCATTCAATCGCTTGTCATTGAGACCCTTGGCCGAAAGGTTTTGTTCGGGAAGAAGTCTGGGCGATGTGTTTAAGTCTTGCCAATAGTATGTTTTGTATTGAAGTCTTCAGGATATCTAAAGAGTTCTCGCTATGATGTCTCATCGAATAGTTAAATTCTTTCCGACAGGAATGCATTTGGGTTCATCAGAGTAACACAAAGGATCTCAAGAAGATCTCTTAGTGATTGACAAGAGTCTTGCTGACTACTATTTGGCGCTTGGTATGTCTGGGGGTTTCGGAGTAACGTCTCAGTGATAGTGATGAGTCTCACCGACTAATGGATGCTTCGATGTAATGTAAGGAGACTCGATGGAAGGTCTTGGCGAGTGGTATGTCTTTTTGACTATTCTTTGGAGCTCGGTATAACATACGACTTCGGTATAACCCGTGGTGACTTAGTATGATGTCTCGGCGAAAGCCGATTGTTTGGCCGATGAGAACACTCATGTCTATGTGACTTGTGGAGCTTCGGTATGACATCTCAGCGAAAGCGATATGTCTTGGTGACATGGCGAAAGCTGAGTGATAGTCTCTTGAACTTGGTGTAACACAAGAAGGCTCATTGGGATGTCTTGGCAAGAGCGATAGTCTTGCCGAAAGGAAAATTGAAGTCGATACAAGTTGTAAGCTCAGTGAAACCTCTTGCCGATGGAAACGATTCTTGGTGACATCGATATGAAGCTTTTGGGCATCGGGGAGACACTGTTAGTGTCTCACCGAGATGCCAACAAAGCTTGAATCTCTTTTGACCGTTTGACCATCCTATGTGGAGTCTCGTGGACCAATAGGAGAAGCCGAATCTAAACAGTTGGAAGATTGTTCGTTGTGACGGTTCTATGAGGAAGCTCGACGAACATGGAATGACATGGTTATACTCTGTGATTGCAGATTGTGATAGGTTGGTTGGATCGACGGATTGCTGGGTGGTTGTATGACCAGTAAATGTAATCTAATCTGTAAATACTGTAACTTGAAGGTTCCTGTACAAGATTGTTCATGGTGAGTGTTGCTGAAAACAGACATTAGAAAGATAAGTCTGAAACTTGTATGTAATCTTTATTACTGTAATACAAAGTGACTTCTCTTGGTGTGTTGGGTTTTTCTCCCGTAAGGGTTTTCCCACGTATATCTGGTGTTCATGTGTGATTGTCAAATACTTTGTTTCTATTATATTACTTCATAGTGCATATTAATTGAACTGTAATTGGAAAAATTAAAAGTATATCTACATTCTTCTCTGAGGTTTTGATGTTAGGAGAGTTGTTTCCGCATCTAGCTTTCCTTACATAATTTAGAGTGTGGTTTTTACTTTAGAACCCAAATAATAAAAAATACAAAAGGAAACATAAGTAATCCTTCTTAAAATTATTCCTCCTCTTCCTCAATTATCTCTTTGAACTTGTAATGGAGTGAATTTGCACCCCTCACAAATTCCACTTTTGGATCCCTTCACCTTAGAAAAATTAAACTCGACGATGCTTTTTCACTTCATCCATTCCGCTTCCACCCACTTGGAAGCTATCTATAGTGTTGGTGGGGAATTTTTTGATGAGGATGTTAGCATGGCATGCGAATGTCTACGCGACATGTTTTCATCTTGACAGGATTCCCACCTTTGGAATCTATAGAGGTGTTACCCTTCTGCATTGGAAACAAAGAGTAATGCCCTTGCACCCTTAACCGACCTCAAACAAATCTTTTGGGCTGCAATTCATCTCAAAAAAATTCATTCTTCATTCAATTCAATCTTCTTTACAACTCTACACACCTCTTCAAGCTTCTTCACTCTCACTTCATGTTTTTACATACTCCTTGAGCTTTTCCACAACATTTTCTACCATTGTTGTAGCTCTAAAGCATCACTTTGTTGGATTTTAATCTCGTTGTGATAACGATTGCACCTTAAGCTTGCGAGCTCACATTTCCCTTCATGTGCTCGAGGGCACCTTGTTTGGGAGGTGATATCCATTCATTTTAGCATTTTCATTTCATTTATGTAGCATAGCTTTGTTTCTCTTGCTTGGTAGCACTTTCTTCCAATACTTTTTTTTATGGAATTTTCTATCTCGTGGCTATTCTAGTTGTCCGTGGAGGTGGGAACACTGAAACATGGGTTTGACTATGGCAAGCCCCAAAACAACCCCAAAATTTTTCCCCATTCTGATATGTGTAGGTTTTTCATTCATGTGGAGCTTGTGGGAGGCTAGACCATTCGTAAGTTATATTTCTATCACCTTTCACTCTTTTCAACTTCTCTTTATGTTAAAGTATTCTTCTTGCTTTCTCAATAGTTCAGCTCCTTTGTATTTCTTTTCATCGTATAAAAATATAATATATTTGTCAGATTGTAGTTAGTTCCCCACTAATATTTAACTATATTTTGTACTCTATGTCTTTACGGATTCCTTCCATGCTAGGGTCCTGGAAAAGAGCTATTGAGGTCTCAGTTTTGACTCTTGAATTAGCTCATCTGGTTCCCTAATCCTCTTGGGTTTGTAGAAGGACAGTGGCAGATCAATAGCCCTTCCTTTTCACCCTTCTAAAACATTAAACTTTCCTTAAATAATCCTTAGCATGAGGTAGATTAGGGAAGTTGATCATTCTAGACCCTCTTATGACTCGAGGTTTTGAGTGTTCAGTCCCCCTCCTCTACATTTTGGTGAACTTGATGTGAAGCATTTTGGTTCCATTTGGTAGTACTGAAAGACTCTTTCCTCGTGTTCTAGGAGTGTTTTGGGTGTGAGTGTTGCAGGGCACCTAGCCTTGCAACCCAACCTATGGCCCTTAGTGGCGTAGTTAGAAGGATTCCTAAGTGTTATGAAACGAAACCTTGAGTGGGTCACCGTCAAAATGTGAAACCGTTGGGGGCTTATGCGAAAGTTTTGTCTAGTGCACATAAATATGGCTTCCTTTCTACATCTACCCATTCCATCTACACAACTTGCAAGCAGATCTCCTTCTATAACACTCACCTCACAAGATTTATCGATGGACACTAACAAAGAGCCATCTCCTTTGTACATTCTCACATGTATCAATGTGAATACCATAATTGGTGTTCTCATTGACCTTACATGTCAGGTGAATGTCATCATGGAGGAGATCATGCTGATAATTTTTTTACATAAGGATGGATATGATGATTCTAGAAGAACTATACATACACACGATGGGATTTCTGTCCCTCCCATCAGTTGTATCACCTTGTTAGTCCTAGTTGGGACCCAAAGTGTTAATGCACTCTTTGATATCATCCCGGGGTCCAAACTATTTAGAGTGAAACTAGGCATTCCCTGGCTAGTTTCCATGAATGTAGTTTTCTTGGTAATCCATAAGTGTTTGAAGTTCTCTCATGAGGGTTTCATGCATGTAGTCCATGACATTGATTACAAGTCGATGATTGTGTGTGGGGGCTACTCACTTGATCACTTATGGCCTGCCCCTGTTGGTCTGCTCCCTCCTAGGACAGACCTATTGTATCAAACTTATGAGAAGTACAAGAGTGGGGGAATAACACCAAAGGTGAGATACCCTCCTTCTCCCTATGTCATTTCACATAGGGCTTGAATGATGGTGTTGCATGAGGCTTCCTATACCACTCGAAAAGGGAAGAGAAGTCTGCCTAGGGCTCTTCTTCTTCCTCCTTTGTTGTTCCAAAAAAGGGAAGAGGAGAAGTCTGCCTAGAGCTCTTCTTCGTCCTCCTCTATCCTTCCACCTGTCTCTTCCTCTCACCTTGATGTGACGCTATTGATTTTTTCTCGTACGTGTTTTCTTTGGAGTCTGATGGTGCTCACTTGGTGGAAGGCCAAGCGTTATCCATTTGAACTTCCTGCCTCAGCCTATTTTATATGGTAAGAGGAAGGGTCCCCATGGAGCATCTTTTGTGTATCAACCTTTGTTGCCTCCTACAGCTCCTACCTCTAAGGTAGTGAATGGGAAGAGGCCCACCGTTGAGACGCTCGAGCTTGCTCCCCCCGCTGTTGGTGCATCTACTTCTCCATCTCTTCCTCTTGTTTCCATTTAGGAGTCACTCCCTCTATCAAAAATGGCTATGATGGATACTCCATTGGCTTCAAATAAGAGTCTTTCATCCCTTCTCAGGCTACAGCCTCTAGCTCCTGAAGCCATAGGAACTGCCTTGTGTATGAGTGCAAGCATCATGTAGGAAAGCTCTATCTGTTGAGCAGGCCACTTTGCAGAAGAATGAAGGGGAACTAGTTGATCCTACTTTAACATCCTCTGCTATCTCCTCCCCTTCCACTCCTTCTTTAGTTCCCTCCATCTCAGTCTTGCTTCTGGCTCCCCCAGTGAGTGTAAATGATCCTCACCCCAAGACGGTGCATGTATTCATTGCTCCTTCAGCTGAGCCTCCCCTTCTAATGTCCCTTCTGAACATCTCGCCCTTTTCAAAACCCGTGGACATACCAAACATCTCGGTGGTGTCTGCTAGAATTTTTTCCTCTTCCTCCTTGCCCTCTGCTTCAACTGCAGGGATCTCGCATCCCTCGATGAAGAAAAATATGGAAGATGACCTTGCTTGCAATGGGGTTCAAAAGAATGGTTCACCTTCTTCGAAGGGTGGTTCTGTATTTGCTTATGTCATCCTAGTGACAGAGGCAGCCCCGATGTCCTTGGAGTTTGTCACTATTCCTGAGTCTTTCAGTGAGCCTAGTAGTGGATCTCAGGCACCACCTCCATCACCTACTAAGTTGACACATGACACTCCTATAAAGTGCATGTTCAACTCCTTAGATGATGTCCTAGCCCTATCAATGATCTTTGTGAGATCCCTGACATTCACCTCACTGTAACTAAGTGGAGAAGACCTCAAGGGGCCTTCTTCCTTGGATCTTGTTGTAGGAGGGTCGGAGGGTACCCCCCTTGATATTTTTCCCTTGCAAGATCTTCCACCCTCCCCTTATGATGATCTAGATTGGAAGAATGATGACCTCTTGGTTGATGAGGACTAGGGGGAACCTCTTCTTTATATGTAGATTAGATTGTGTGTGTGTATTGTGATCTCCCGTGCTTGTTTTATATGTTCTTGGATGACCCTTGTCACCCTAGTAGATGCTTGGATACATGAGTGTTTTTGTGTTGTAGAACTTCCTCTATTTTTCATATCATTCTTCTCTTTTTTGTGTATTGATTTTCGACAATTGGGGATGATGCAAAGCGTTAAGGGAATTTAGGCCTCCCTTCCATGTTGACCCATTTTTTTATTTTCATTTTGTTTTCATGTGTCTTTCTTCACATGGTCTTATATAGTAGGAGGTTGATGAAAGTTCATTTATATATTACTATATCTATCTATTTATATTTATGAGCAGATTTGACCCCGAAATATCAAATCCCCCTGTCTCTCATTCATTATGTTATTATCTATCTTTTTCTCTTTCTCTTTATCTCTTTCTTGATTTGTGATGTTGTGGTGCTCATGTGTTGTCCCTCACGTGTACGACAACATTACCATGGTTATATATCATCATGTCCCGTGAGCCACAACATCACCGTCATTCTTGCTTTTCCCTCCTTAGGATGTCACGTGTCTTCGTGCTTAGCACACACAACCCTAAGGGGGAGATATCATACTGCTTTGATTTTCAAAAGATGCATTCAGTGGCCAACAAATCTCTTCTTAAAAATATCTATTTTTCAAAAATTGCATTCTTCAACATGGACCCCTAAATTTTTTTTTCTTTCATGTAAAATTCGTAAGACAGAATCTAGACTTTCCCTTGTGAGGTGAAATTCTTTCTTTCGAATTCCTTGATGAAATGAATCTTTCAGAAGGAATCCTTGATGCTAGAATCATTGGTGAAAAATCTATCTCTTTTCAAAAATGTTATCACTTTCAAACTAAGCGTCCCTTGAGTGAACCCTTTTTCTTTTGAAGGGTTCCTGAGGGACCCCTTTGAAAGCTCTTCCTTCAATTTTTGACTGTCTACTTGCTTTCCTGCATGGCTTCTTTTTTATCTAACATGATTTGTCTATGCATTAACATGTTGCTTTGCAGGTGCACCTATGAAGTTTCTTTTCAACTGACCTTGTAGGACCGAGTACCTATAAGGCCTCATCAGACTCTATAAAGCCTCCTACATCTAGCTTCCTTCAAGATCAAGCACTTGGGGGCACCTCCTTTGCAATTTTGAGGACTTGTGAAGCACTTACATCTTGTGGTATCTCTTTGTTCAACTTTGTAGCTCTAAGGACCTACAAAGCCTTTCATTCACCTTATGTAGTTATGTGGATCTACGATGCATTTTATTCAATTCTCCTTGGGTCCAAGGACCTATGGAGCCATATTATTTCCTATGCTTTCGAGTAGGTTAGATTGCGGTCTACTTCCTCGATGGTTCATGTATACATTTATAAACTCTTTCGATCTACTTTACCTTGCATCTAGTAGCACATATGCTCTCTAAAGTGGGGGAAAAATGTAATGGAGTGAATTTTCACCCCTCGCAAATTCCCCTTTTGCATCGCCTCACCTTAGAAAAATCAAACTTGACAATGCTTTTCCACTTCATCCATTCTGCTTCCACCCACTTGGTGGTTGTCTATAGTGTCAGTGGCAGAATTTTTGTCGAAGATGTTAGTGAAATACGTGGATGTCTGCGTGGCACACTGCCATCCTAATGAGATTCCCGCCTTTGGAATTTGTAGAGGAGTTACACTTCTCCATTGGTGACGAAGAGTAATGCCCTGCACCATTGACTGACCTCAAACATCTCTTTTGGGCTACTATCCATCTCAAAACAATTCATTCTTCATTCAATTTGATCTTCTTCACAAATCTACACACATCTTCAAGCTTCTTCACTCTCACTTCACATTTCTACACACTCCTTGAGCTTTTCCACAACACTTTGCAGGATTATTGTATATCTAAAGTGTCACTCTCTTAGATTTTAGTCTTGTTGTTATGACAACGATTGCACCTCAAGCTTGCAAGCTCAAATCTTCCTTCACATGCTTAAGGGTACCTTGTTTGGGAGGTGATATCCATTCATTTTAGCATTGTCATTTTATTTACGCAGCATAGCATTATTTCTCTTGCTTGGTATAACTTTCTTCCATTAATTTCTTTATTGCATTTTCTATCTCATGGCTATTCTAGTTGTTCATGGAGGTGGGAATACCAAAACAAGGGTTTGACTGTGGCAAGCCCCAAAACAGCCCCAACATTTTTCCCTATTTTGTTGTGTGTAGGTTTTGCATTCTTGTGGAGCTTGTGGGAGGATGGACCATTTGTAATTTATATTTCTATCACCTTTCACTCTTGTCAACTTCTCTTTTTTAAGTTAAAGTATTCTTCTTGCTTTCTATATAGTTTAGCTCCTTTGTATTTCCTGTCAACGTATAAAACTCTATTTTTTAGATTATAGTTAGTTCCCCACTAAGTTTTAGCTATATTCCATACTCTCTATTCGTACGAATGCCATCGCCCGACTGGGATGTCAGCGCGTCACGCTATCATCCGTCTTCTACACTGGGGTCCTTTGGAATAGAGTTGTCGCGGTCTCAATTTTGACTCAGGAATTAGCTCATCTAGTTCCCCAATCCTCTTGGGTTTGTAGAAGGACAGTGGCAGATCAATATCCCTTCCTTTTCACCCTCCTAAAACATTAAAATTGCCTTAAACGATCCTTAGCGTGAGGTAGATCAAGGAAACTAATCTTTTTAGAACCTCCTATGACCCTGGGTCCTGAACGTTTGGTCCCCCTCCTTGACAGAACTAGAGCCATGTCCTTCCTTTTCTTAGAGGATTTGATATCATGTAAATCTTGTTGACCACTCTCCTCCATTGTCTCTTTAACTTTAGAGCTCTGTGAGGACTCTTCTTGGTCCTTGTATTTTCTCCTTTTTGTGTATTCTCCTTGGGAGAACATATGTTATCCATGACATATATTATTTTGATCCATTTCTTTGTTCTATAGATAGTCTCTTAAATTATAACTTTAATGAAGGGATCTTCTTATGAAGGTCAATCAATCATATATATAGGTTGATTGAACACTTTATCTCTAGTATATGATAGTTCCCATATTCCTCGAGGCCTTTGGGGAATCTATCAATTTTAAATCTTGTTATTAGAGAGAGATTCATGCAATAAAAATCCCTTATCCTTTATATTTGTCTAAACAATCTACCCAATAATCTTCAAGTTCAACTTCATGCGTATAGAATGCTCCAATGATAGGCCCTACCTTTTTTTATAGGGTCAAGCCTATTTTTGATGTCATGGAGGTCCATGGAATATATGGCTAACTCCTTCTCAACTAGTTTAGCAAGGAAAATGTTAGAGGAGTAAGAACCTAAAGATATGGGGAAGACAAAAAAATATTGTGCTTCTCAACCACCGTCTTGTGTAACTCCACCAATTGCCTATAGATATCTAATAAAATGTTGTTATTTCTAGGATATCTAGGGAGTTTATATGGGGAATTTCGGAATCCAAAAATTCTAATGTATGAGAAATTATTAAATTAGATAACCAACTTCCCCAATTTTCCATGGTATGGGTTACCTCAAATGTTAACCTCTTTGCATAGTCACTATCAAAACAATTGATGATAGAGAAGACTAAGGAATCAACTTTGTTGTATTTTCTCCATCTCACATTGAGTTCCAAATGGGGATAATGGTTATACCAAGAGTGTCCCCAAGCTACATATTGTTGTTGGTAGTTGTTTTCATTGATGTCAACACTAATTGCAGGTTGTCATTGATGTCACCACTTGATAAGAAATTTTTATTTTTGGATATGGTTGCCATTGATGAGATTGACTATTGTATATGCTTGAGGAGATTGTTGTAAAATTAGTTCTTGGTGTTGTTGTATATGATTGAGATATTATTTATACTAGAGAAGGTAGTTTCTTAGCATTGATTGTCACTAAAGATAACATCCAACTTGTGCTATCACTATATGAAGAGTTGCTGAATTTTATGTTGCTGAAGTTCATGGTTGGATGTCATTCCTTATCTAAATAAGAGTTGAAAAATTTCATATTTGGATGTCATGCTTTGTTCAATGTGAAGAAAAGTTGTATAGTGCACTACTACTATCAACAAAGTTATTTTTATAATGATATATTTAGATGAGGATTATAAGCATGACTGATAATGGAGAGATGTTACTAATGGGGTACAATATGTCTTATGATCTCTCCTGATATTCCTAATGAAGTATGTGTTGTTGAAAGGATTTTTTGGCCTCCACAAGTTGCTTAAGTGTTTCTAATTCAAGAAGTTGCATTGAAGTCTATTTAGGAGAATACTCTACATTCCTTCATTATTAATACTCTAGTCTTGCAATTTGGTATTCAATGTCAAAGTTTTGTGTATGTCACACTCTTATCTTTTTAGGTTACCTATGTTTCCAAGGAGATCTCTGTGAATTGCAAAAGGTTGGCAGTGTTGTTGGTTGTCTAAATTGGTCTAAGAAATGCTCTGCATTTCTCCACCTTGATGTCTCTGCTCCTGCAGCTTGGTGAATGTGCTCTCAACATCTATGCATTGTTGAAGTGATCTGCAAGTTGTTCTACTAATGCTACATCATATGGATATGTGTTATGTTCTTCTCGAATGAAGTATTGTGTACCTATTTGATCTATGGTGGCTATTGATGGCATGGAAATATGGAAGAAGTGTATGAAATTATTGTTGGATGTTTAGGGAACATTTCCATGTGATCCACATGTTGCTAATTAGCCACTTTGATTCCACATTGTGTCTTGAGTAAGCTTTCTGGAATATTTGTGAATATCTGGCCGACAAGGCTTGTTTCTTTGCTTGTGTCATATGCTTGGGGGGGTTGTACTAGCAATGGAAGATGTGTTATGATAGATTTGGGTCTTGACCTATCCTGCTTGGGACCACATCAAGTTAATTCAATAAGAATTATATTTATGGGCTGACTAGTTATGCACTTTAACATCTCATTCACATGTTTCCTTGATGTCAACTTAGGTTGATGTGTGCCTGCATGTAAATTATTTTGGATCAAATTGGAAGAAGTGCTAAGAATGTTTTTGGTACTCTTTATCTTTTGGATAGGACCACATTATGTTTTGGTGGTCAACCAATTGATTTCATTATTTATCCTTTTCTTAGTTGATCTAATTGAAGTTTTGAAGTGTTGTGGTGGATATAAATGCAAGATAATTTCAAATACAACAAGGAGTAGAGTACAATTGTGTGAATAAGAAAGTGTGGATTGTATTTGAAGATCTCGTAGAAGTATGAATGTGTGAAAAATATAATCAGATGTGCTATAACGCTTCAGTCACTAGAGTGTTATGTTGAAAATCATTGTAATATTTCTCTAAATATTTGTATCTTGCTTTGAGATAGTGAATCTCATAAGGTCCTTGTATCTTTCTCCTGAAGTTGTGTTAGCTCCAGTTCAACAAGTCATTTATATCTTACGTTGAGGTAGTGCACCTTGGTTTGTAAGTACATTTTGGTAGTGAGCCCTTATATTGTGAGTTAACTCTCATCATGGTTTTTCCCTCATTGGGTTTTCCATGCAAATCTAGTGCCATCTTGTGGATGTGTGTTCTTGTCTCTTTTATCACTATTGATGATCTGATTAGAGTTAGAATTGTTATATCTTTGATTGTTGAAGCATTTTAAGCCTTGTACTACTATATCCTTCTCGACTACAATTTTGTTTAAGGGGTTTTTATTTGGTTAAGTATTGAAAATTTTAAGTTCCAAAAGGGATTAAGTTTTTGAGAATACTAATTCATCCCCCCTCTCAGTCTCCGGGTGTGTCCGAAAATTAGCGTCAAACCCAAGTTCCTTTGAAGAAAGCTTAACCGCTTGAGGAAAAGATCTGGGATGGCACATGATGGTTCATACAAGGGTTCTAGGTTTGATGGGACTAATTATGCTTTCTGGAAATTAAGAATGGAAGGCCACCTAAACTCTCTAGGGTTTGGTGTGTGGCAATCAGGAAAAGATGTTTATGTTACACATGTTACTCCTCTAATAGATCCAACTGAGATCAAATTATATGAGTGCAAGGACAAAGCTAAGAATGCTCTTTTATGTGGATTGGTTGATTTAGATATTTTGAAGGTGATGAGTTATAGTTTTGCTAAATATGTCTGGAGAAAGCTTGGCAACATCTATGAGGGTGATACAAATGTAAATCAAGCCAAGATGAAGATATTCAAAGTAGATTTGAGACTCTAAGGATGATAGAGGATGAAGATATTGTAATTTATATGATTTGGGTGCATGAAGTAGTTTTTGGCATCACTGGTCTTGGTGGAGAAGTAAAAGAGAATGAAATTATGAAGAAGGTTTTGAGATCTCTCCCAAAATATATATAATCATAAAGTGTCTGCCATTGAAGAGTCTAAATACTTGGATTAGTATTCAGTTGATGAAATGTTTGGTCCTCTTACTTCCTTTGAGATGAGAGAATTTGACAAGGATGTTCCAAAGAAGGAAGCAACATTCAAAACCAGTAAAAAGGTAGAAGATGAAGCAGTTGATCAAGATGATGACTTTGGTGAAGTTGAAGAAAAATTTGTGAGAAGATTGAATAAAGGTACTGACAAATACAAAGGTAAGTTACATTTCAAGTCTTTCAATTGTGGAAGAATTGGTCATTTAGCATCTAAATGGCCTTATGAAGAATCTAAAAATAGTAACAAAAATGATAAGAATAGAAAAAAAATATATTCCATGGAAAGTAGTTGTTCCGTAGAAGATGAGGATAATGATTTAGATGATGAAACTCTTTTCATGGATTTGGAAGTTAGTGACAAAAAGTGTGATATTGAGAATTATAAGAAGTTTGGCACCTTGTGTGATGAAGATATGTTTTCTTCTAAAGTAGATATAGAGTCAATGGAACCTAAAGGTTGGGAATTCAATCCAAATGATTATGAAGTTGATTTTGAAGGAGAACTGCAGTCTACTCTTGAAGATCTAGATGAAGCAAGATCAAAAAATATCAAATATGAGTGCATGTTGGAAAAATCAAAAGAGACAATTGACAAATTAAAGGCAAAACCCAAAGAATCAAAACAAGAGACTAAAAGAATGAAAGCTCAAATATGAGGAGGAAATGGGTGTGAGACTAAAATAAAAGAATATGAAGATGTGATCTCAATTTTAAAATTCAAGGTTGAAGAAGGTAGGAGGATTGAGGATTGCTTGAATAACAAGATCAATGATAAAAATGTTGAATGTTTAAAGATTGCGGAAGAGATTGTATCTCTGAGAAAAGAACTTGAAAAGGAAAAAGAGAAAATCGACAAGGGTCTAAAACTAAGAGGAGGTTCTATAATTCTTGATGAGTTGATTAACTCTCAAAAGCCATCTAAAGAGAAATCTAGACTTGGTTTTGAAAAAGAGAAAAGTCTTATGAACAATGCATTTGCAAAATTGTATGATAACTTCAAAGCAGAAGGAATGTCTGAAACAAGGGAGGAGAAAGCTTGCATTGAAAAAACTGAGACATTATCTGGAGATGCAAAGAAAAATCAAGGTAGCAATAAAGAAGGAGGATTCATTCATGCCTGGAACAAGAAAAGGAACTTTAGAAATCTTTCCCCTAAGCAAACTACTCCCATCAAGTTCAATGGTACATACTGTGATTGTAATAAGTTTTTTCATAAGGTATTTGAGTATAGAAGAAAGATGAGTTAGAATTCATTTGGGTCTCCAAGGTACAATGCTATGAACTCTCAATCATTTCATGGTCAGTGTTATTTTTGCAATAAATTTGGTCATGAGGCTAATGAATGAAAAAGAAAAATGATGAGGAATAGTAATACTAACTTCTCAATCCTTCTATGGTTACTACTACACATGCAACAAGTTTGGTCATAGAGTTGTTGATTGCAGATCTAATGTTAAAAAAATGTGAGAAAAAGTAATTATTCTCCATAAGTTTGTATCACCTACTATAATTGCAATAAGCCTAGACACATTGCAAGGTTCTGCAAAGGAAAGAATGCAAGACCTTCTACTCCACAAAAGAAGGTTGACACCAATGAAAAATAAGGAAATAAAAAAAGTATGGCAAAAGAAGGAAGAAAGTGAAGTAAAGAATGAATTTGTGCCTCAACATGGTGCAAATGAGTCCTTTGGTAACTAAAAAGATAGAGCATTTTCTCAGGGGGATATTTTGTTTGCAAAATTTTTATGTCCTCCCGAAGAGAGTAAGATGTTGAAGACTATAGCATGGAAGAGGAGTTGGGTCTGAACAGATGGTGTGTAGATCTACGGTGCAAGGATGAACCTTTTTTGAAGATTTTAGTACAAGAAGGTGTGTGGTGGTTGGTATACATTTTTTATTAGTATTATTCCAATTTGGTGTACCACACTTGAAGATGAGTTTCAAAAGTTTTCCAAGGGATTCATCGTGTATACTATAAGATAGATTCATGGAATTTTGGTCCACACCTCTCCATGGAGAAATATTTTTCTTATAGTTCAAAAGATAAGTTGGTCAAGGGGTGAAGGTGTTATATCCAAGTTTTCAAGTCTTTACACCTTTTGAAGTAAAATCTGGATGTGACAGTGTTTTGGTTTGTGCTATGGCAAAATAAAGTGATGATGAAAGCTTGTTGAAATGCTCTGCATTCCTTAGGAAAAAAATATTTGTTCATGCATATTTATGGACATGTTCAGGGCTGTTCAATGCATGCTACTTTGTAGTATCGAGTATTTTGATGGTCCACATTTTTTGTTTGACAGTGTGCTACAATTAAGTTCTGGATGCCTATCTTTTGTATAGAATGAGTGTTTGGGTACTTGTCCAAATTGGTGTATGATCAAGTTATATAAGTCTATGTGGACATTCTCCATGTCTTAGGGTTGATATAAAGCATGTCTTTTTGGTTACCAAATTTCAAGCTAATCCTAAGCAAATCTCATGAGAAAGTAGTGAAAAGAATATTCAAATACTTGAAAGGAACTCTGGATTATGGCTTGTGGTATAAAAAGGATGACATTTTTTCTCTGAGTGTCTATACTAATGTTGATTGGGATGGTTGTGTGGGTGACCAGAGAAGTACAAGTGGAAGTGCATTATTTTTGGGAGAGAAATTGGTCTCTTGGTTCAATAAAAATCAAGAATCAATGTCTTTATCCACACCAGAAGATGAATACATTGCTGCAACATCTTGATGCACTCAGGTGCTTTGGATGAAGTAGAATTTGAAGGATGTGAAGATGGTTTATGATGAACCTATTCCTATATTGTGTGACAATACAAGTACAACTAATATTTCCAAGAATTCGGTAATGCATTGAAGGAATAAACATATCTCTATCCAGTGTCACTTTCTGAGAGAGAAGGTTGTAGAACATTGTTGGGATTAAGGTGTCTCAACCTTATAGTCCTAACATTAATTTAATTGTTGTAATTTATGTATTTATTTGTATTAGTTAATTTCCTATGGTGTCATGTAATTGATTGGGACCCATCGGCTAGGTGGCATCCCTATTGGAGGTAACTAGATGACACATCATCATCCCAAGTGGACATAAGCATCCCACTTTGGAATCTATGACATATGATAGATTCTATGACACATCATAAGGCATATTTGAATGCATGGGTGCAAGTTGGCGCCCAAGTTCTAAGCTATTTTTAGCATATTCTAGGCACCCAAGCTTGGAAGAAGATTATTTGCATGTTTTACACTTGCCAGGGGTGTAAGGGAATGTTGTACATGTGTCCAAATGCATGTCTAAGGCGTTGAATATTGTGCCTTTTGGATTTGGACGCCCCTCACCTTCTAGATGTTTCTTGAAGCTTGTAACACTCTATTTATTGAGTGCCTTGAGTTGTAGAATGCATAGTTTGTTTGCAGGTAATGAAGTGTTGCCAGTATCACTCCAGAACAAGTGTTTGTGATGAAGCACTTGTTGAAGAAGCTTTGTACTTGGTGATATGTTGTAACTCCTATTTGAAATAATAAAGATAGTACTGTACTTTTGGAGGCTGGGATTTTTTACCTAAAAGGGTTTTCCCCATGGTATATTTGGTGTTTGTTTTTATGCATTGTTGCTATTCTATTTCCATTATTCTCTATGTCCTTCTATGGTTGCAACTGTTAAAGGTATTAAAAAATATTTTTTTTGTAATTCTCTCCTAATGAGATTAGTGTAGGAAGTTGTTTCTGCTCACTCGACTTCCTTTTAATTGGTATTAGAGCCTGGCTAGCCTTGGTTCCTTTGTTGGGTAGAAGGGGTTTTTGAGCTAATCTCTATTTTAGTGGGAGTTTTGCAAAAGTGTGTGTTTTGTTACCTTGTTGCAGGAAAGAGATGGCAGGCACATTTGGGAGGATTGAGATTGAAAAATTTAACGATGGTAATTTTGAGTTGTGGAAGCTCAAAATGGAAGACATGTTAGTAGATTGAGACTTATGGCTTGCAATTTTTGGAACCAAACCTTCATGCATGAAACAAGAGGATTGGGATCTCATGGATAGGAAAGCCAAGGGTCTTATTAGACTCTATTTGGCTGATTTTGTTCTCCTAAATGTCCATGAAGAGAAAATTTTTGCTTCTCTGTGGAAGAAGCTTGGTGATATCTATTAGGGTAAATCCTTGGTAAACAAGCTTTTCCTGAGAAATAATATGTATTCTCTTAAAATGGAAGATTGAGGATCCATTGTAGATCACCTGAACTCTTTTGACATGTTGGTTGCACAACTGGGTTCCATTGGAGACAAAATAGATGAACACGACCATTGCATGATCCTTTTATGTTCGTTGCCAGACTCTTGGGATCACCTGGTAATGGCTATTGGAAGCACTACTTCCAACTTCAAGATGGATGAGGTTGTTGCCTCATTACTATTTGAGGAGATGCGAAGGAAGTCTTTTGAGATGGCCAAGGAGGCCCTTGTAGTCTATGGCTGACCAAAAGAGAAGAAAAAAAAAGACAAGAAATCTAAGTCAAAGTCTTCTGGTAAGAAGTCCAAGGAAAAATGTTGGAATTGTGGTAAAACTAGTCACATTCAAAAAGATTGCAAGAAGGAGGAGAAGAAGAAAAACAAGTCTTTCTCTGATTCTGAATCTGAGAAATCATCCCAAGATGATGGAGAAACTTTTATTGTAGCCTTGGTAGCCCATGCATTTGATGATGTGTGGTTGATAGATTCAGGTGCATACTTTCACATGAATTCTCATAGATATTGGTTCTCGAAGTATGAGGATTTTGATGGTGGAGAGGTGTACCTGGGTGATGACTCTCACCTGAAGATTGTTGGCCATGGAAGAGTCAAAATCAGATTTCTTGATGGAAGAGTGAAGGGGATTGATGGTGTCTTGCATATCCCAGGTTTGGAATGAAACCTGCTTTCAGTGAGTAAAATGAATTATTTGGGAGTGCAAGTTGTTTTCTCTGGTGGAGGATGCAAGATGACAAGAGGAGCTATGGTGTTGGCTAAGGGAGTTCACATTGGTACTCTATTTTAGATTGATGCATGCACTATACAATGCAATAGTTCTTATGATTTATTGAAGAAGAGACATTTGGATTCTTCATCCTCACCATCAGATTGTGCAAAGAAGAAGCATATTGCAGCTACTTCCAATGGTCGTGCATTTTGGGTACCTAAGGGTTCTTACTCTATGGAAATGAAGCTTCCCGTAGAGAAGACAATGTTATGGCACCAATGACTTGGTCACATTGGTGAGAAGGGTCTTAGAACCCTAGAAAATAAGAGCCTTGTTGAAGGCCTTGATGATTGTAATCTCGAGTTCAACTTTTACGATCATTGTGTATATGGAAAACAACACCGTGTTTCTTTTTACTCTAGTTCTCATAAGTCTCCGAGGGTCTTGGATTATGTTTATTTAAATGTTTTTGGTCCTGTAAATGTTCCTTCGTTATCAAAATTTGTATATTTTATTTCTTTCATAGATGATTATAGTAGGACTTTTGTTTATTTGCTTAGACGTAAAGCTAAAGTCTTTAGTCGGTTTAAGGAGTTTAAGGCCTTGGTAGAAAATCATACTAGCAAAAAGATTAAGTGTTTGAGGACTAATAATGGTGATGAGTTTTGTTCCATAGAGTTTGACAAGTTCTGTAAAGAGCACGGGATTGAGAGACATAAGATAACTCCCTACACTCCACAACAAATAGAGTTGCAGAGAGGATGAATAGAATGTTGATGGAGAGGGCTAGGATTATGTTTAGTGGTGCTAGCCTTGAGCAGAAATTTTGGGTTGAAGCAGTAGCTACTGCATGTTATTTGATCAATAGATCTCTTACATTAGCACTTGTTGGTAAGACACCCATGGAGGCATGGTCTGGTAAGAAGCCTTCGATGAGACATATCAGAGTATTTGGTTGCAAAGCTTATGCTCATGTTCCAATTAAGAAGAGGTCTAAGTTGGAGAACAAAAATGTTAAGTGCATCTTTATCAACTATGGTGTCGGTGTGAAAGGATACAAGCTTTGGGATCCAGTAACTCAGAAGGTTCTCTACAAAAGAAGTGTGATCTTCAAAGAGATGAAACCTTCCACTGTTGAGTTGCAACCAGAGAAAGAGGAGAAACAAAAGAAGAAGGTGGTTCAGATTCCACCTAGTTCGAAGAAAGAAGAACCAAGTACTCTTGTTGGACATGATGATGAGGAGAGCTCAAGTAGGTCTAAAATTTCTAAAGAAGAAGGAGAACCTCAACCTTAGCCTTTGAGGAGGTCTACACAAGTTAGGCGGCAACCAAAAAGGTTTGGTTATTCATTATTGGATTCCAGTTGCCTATTTGCCTTGATTACTAATACTGATGAGCCAACGACTGTTAGAGAGGCTATGGGTATGAATGATTCAGATTCCTGGATGCAAGCCATGGATGAAGAGATGGATTCATTAAAGAAAAATAAGACTTGGTATTTGGTACCTTTTCCTGCTGGACGTAAACATGTTGGTTTTAAATGGGTTTTCAAGAAAAAGTGTGGTCCTGATGGCAGTGTTGAGAAGTATAAGGCATAGTTGGTTGCTAAGGGGTTTTCCCAGGTGGAGGGAATTGATTATGGGGAGATATTCTCTCATGTAGCGAAGCTGACATCTATCTAGCTTCTATTATCACTTGCAGTAGCATATGAATTAGAAGTGGAATAGATAGATGTGAAGACAACGTTCCTTCATGGTGATTTGGAGGAAGAGATATACATGTCATAGCTAGATCATTTCATTCAAAAAGGTAAAAAAAATTGGTTTGCAAACTGAAGAAGTCTCTTTATGGTTTGAAATAGTCTCCTAGAATGTGTTATCAGAAGTTTGATACCTATATGTTGTCATTTGAATTTCATAAATCTAAATCTGACCATTCTGTATACTTTAAAACTGATAATGGTTGCACTCTCATTATTGTTCTATATGTAGATGATATGTTATTTATTGGGAATGGTAAAAGTATGATTTCAGATTTGAAGTTTCAGTTGCTAGCACAGTTTGAGATGAAAGGCCTAGGTGTAGCTCGATACATTCTGGGAATGGAAATCATGAGAGACAGAACTAACAAAAAGCTTTGGTTAAGCCAGAGCAAGTAAGTGAACTGCATGTTGGAGAGATTCAACATGGTAGATTGCAAACAATTAGTTGTTCTTGTGATGCAAGGGATGAAGCTTTCTATGAATGATTGTCTAAAATATCCTGCTAAGATGGAGGAAATGACCAAAGTACCATATGCAAGTGTAATTGGCAGTTTGATGTATGTGATGGTGTGTACGAGACTCGACATTGCCCAAGCAAAGGGAGTCCTTACCTGTTTTATGGCTAATTCTGGACAGATGCATTGGGATGCAGTTAAGAGAGCGTTCAGATATTTACGAGGTACTTATGAGTATGCCTTTGTTTTTTCATGGTTATCCTATTGGACCTTAACATTTTGTGAGCATTCAAGGATATGTGGATTTACATTGGGCAAGTGACATTGACAACAAAAGATACACCAAAGGTTATGTGTTTATGATGTTTGGTGGTGCTATCAGTTGGATGAGTAAGTGGCAGGCTGTAGTCACTTTTTCCACGATAGAGGCAGAGTATATGGCAGCCACTCATGCATGCAAGGAATCCATTTGGCTTAAGAGATTGTGTTCTGATATTGGTTTAGATGCGGGACAAACTACTATTTGTTTTGACAACAAAAGTGCAATTTTTCTAGCAAAGAATCCTACCTTCCATGCTAGAACAAAGCACATTGATGTATAGTATAATTTTGTTCGTGATATGGTAGAAGATAGAAGGGTGAACCTAGAGAAGGTTGACACTTTGGTGAATGTTGTAGATGCACTGATAAAACTAGTGAGCATAGAGAAGTTCATATGGTGTTTCGATTCTACGGGCCTTGGGGCCCTAAGCAAATTATTTTGTATGGCTCTTGGCAGGTCTTCAACACGTGGGAGAATGTTGGGATTAAGGTGACTCAACCTTAGAGTCCTAACATTAATTTAATTTTTGTAATTTATGTATTTATTTGTATTATTTAATTTCCTATAGTGTCATATCATTAATTGGGACCCACTGTTTGGGTGGCATCCCCGTTGGAGGTGACTGGATGACACATCATCATCCCAAGTGCACATAGGCGTCCCACTTTGGAATCTATGGCATATGATAGATTCTATGACACATCTTAAGGAATATTTGAATGCATGGGTGAAATTTGGCGCCCCAGTTGGGTTATGACATGATGTAAGAGAATTAACTATTTTTAGTCAGTTATGACAGATTCTCTTACAGTTGTAAGTGTTGTCATCTATGACAGATTCTATGATAACTGTAAGATGTGTAAGGCATATATCATAGCCCATTTTTAGCATATTCTAGGCACCTAGGCTTGCAAGAAGAATATTCTCATGTTTGACACTTGTCAGGGGTGTAAGGGAATGTTGTACATGTGTCCAAATGCATGTCTAAGGTGTTGAATATTTTGTGTTTTAGATTTGGATGTCCCTCAACTTCTAGATGCTTCTTGAAGCTTGTAACACTCTATTTATTGAGTGCCTTAACTTGCAGAATGCATATTTTGTTTGCAGGTAATGAAGTGTTAGTAGTATCACTCTAGAATAGGTGTTCATGTTGAAGCACTTGTTGAAGAAGCTTTGTACTTGGTGATATGTTTTAACTCCCATTTGAAATAATAAAGGTAGTACTGTGCTTTTGGAGGATGGGGTTTTTTACCTAAAAGGGTTTTCCCCATGGTATATTTGGTGTCACTATTTTTATGCATTGTTGTTGTTCTATTTCTATTATTCTCTATGTGCTTCTCTAGTTGCAACTATTAAAGGTGTTAAAAAGATATTTTTTTGTAACTCTCTCCTAATTAGATTAGTGTAGGAAGCTATTTCCACTCACCCAACTTCCTTTCAAACATGAAGTCATAATGGAGTATGTGCCTACCAAGAACCAGATTGCAGATATCTTCACAAAGGAACTTTCAAAGGATACTTTTTTAAGTATCTCAGACAGAAGCTTATTGCCCCTCCTTGTTCTAACTAGATGCATAAATGGTGCATCTTTCTAGGGGAAGAAATTCATGTCATATCCTTTCTCCTAGATTGGTATATGCTACCACTATGGGGGAGTTGGTAGTAGGGGGGAGCTTGGTGAAAATGTGCATATATATTAAGCACAAGTGTTGCTGGTCAAAGGGAGATAATATGTTGTTTCAAATAGAAGATCTTTGTCCTTAAAGTCAAAAAAATGTATTGTTGTAAGCAGGTGTGTATGACCCTTTTGTGACTAATGTCAAAGGGGGAAAGTGAGTAGGTGTGTTTCCATCAATACCAAAGGATGATATTGTTGGAAGTTGTTATCATTGATGTCAACACTAATTGCAAGTTGTTATTGATGTCACCACTTGATGAAGAACTGTTGTATGCTTGGTTGTGTTTGTCATTAATGAGCTTTCCTATTGCATATGCTTGAGTAGATTTTTGTAATATTAATTCTTGGTGCTACTGCATATGCTTGAGAGATTGCTGATACTAGAGAAGGTATCTTCTTAGCATTGGTTGTCACTGAAGACACCATTTAGTTCATAATATCACTATATGAAGAATATAGTTTGTGCTGTCACTATATGAAGAGTTGGTGAAGTTTATGTTGTTGAATTTCATGGTTGGATGGAATGTCTTATCTAAATAATATTTGCAGAAGTTCATAGTTGGATGTCATGCCTTGTTCTATGCCAAGAAAATTTATATAGTACACTATTGTTGTTAGCAGAGTTATTTTTATAATGATATGTTTAGATGAAGATTAGAAACATGATTGATAATGGAGAGATGTTACTAAAGGTCTAAAATATGTCTTATGATCTCTCCTGATATTCGTGTTGAAGTATGTGTTGTTGAACGAAATTTCTAGCCTCCACAAGTTGCTTAAGTGTTTCTAGTTCAGGAAGCTACATTGAAGTTTGTTTGGGAGAATGATTTGCATTCCTATTTTTTTGATGCTTTGGTCTTGTGGTTTGGTATTCAATGTCAATGTTCTATGGATGTTTCACTCCTATCTTTTCAAGTCACCTATTTTTCCAAGATCTCTATGAATTGTAGAAGGTTGGCAGTGTTGTTGGCTGCCCAGATTGGTCTGGTAAATGCTTTGCATTGATGTCTCTACTCCCACAACTTGGTGAATGTTCTCTCAATGTATGTGTAGTGTTTCAGTTCCAATCTCATGTGTTGAAGTGATTTTCAAGTTGTTCTACTAATGCTACACCATTTGACTATGTGTTATGTGCTTCCTGAATGAAGTATTTTGTACATGTTTGAGCTGCAATGGCTATTGATGGCATGAAAGTATGGAAGAAGTGTATGAAAGTGTTGTTGAATGTTCAGGGAACATCCCCATGTGATCTACACATTGCTAATTGACCTCTCTGGTGTCATATTGTGTCTTGATTTAGCTTTCTAGGATATTTGTGGATATCTAGTTGATAGGGCTTGTTTCTTTGCTTGTGTCATGTGCTCCAAGGGGATGCACCAATAATGGAATATGTATTATGATAGATTTGGGTCCTAAGCTATCCTACTTGGACCACATCAATTCAATTCAATAATAATTATGTTTATGGGCCGACCGATTATGTGCTTCAACATCTCATCCGCATGTTTCCTTGATACCAACTTAGGTTGATGTGTGCCTGTGAGTAAATTGTTTTGGATCATATTAGAAGAAGTGATAAGATATTTTTTTGTCCTCTCTATCTTCTAGTTAGGACCGCATTATTTTTTGGTGGCCAACTAGTTGATTTCATTGTTTATCCTTTTCTTGGTCAGCCTAATTGAAGTTTTGAACTGTTGTGGTCGATATAAATGCAAGATCATTTCGTATGCAACAATGTGGAGTAGTGTACAAGTGTACGAATAAGAATGTGTGGATTGTATTTGAAGGTCTCACAAAAGAAGTACAAATGTGTGAAAAATAGAAAATTTAGATGTGTTATAATGCCTCAGTCAGTAGAGTGTTATATTGAAAATAATTGTAATATTTCTCTAAATCTTTGTATCCTACTCTAAGATAGTGAATCTCATTAGGTCCTTGTATATTTCTCTTGAAGTTATGTTAACTTTAATTCAAAAATTATGTTGTATCTTGCACTGAGGTAGTGTGTCTTAGTTTGCATGTCCTTTTTGGCAGTAAGCCTTTATATTGTGAGTTAAATCTCACTATGGTTTTTCCCTCATTAGGTTTTCCACGTAAATCTAGTGACAAATTGCGGATGTGTGTTCTTATCTCTTTTATCAATGTTGCTGATTTGATTAGACTATATATTTGATTGTTGAAGTTGTTGAAGCCCTGTACTGCTATATCCTTCTCTACTACTATTCGGTTTAAGGGTTTTGATTTGGTTAAGTGTTGAAAAGTTTAAGTTCTTAAAGGGCTTAATTTTTTTAGTAGAATAATTCACCTCCCTCCTAGTCTCTAGGTGTGTCCAACAATTACATTTTTTGTTAGTTGATGCTCCCCTAATTAGTTGTCTTCTTGTCCCAGATGGACAACATGAAAAATCATATTGAGGGATAGAATTCCATGGAGTTGGGTATTCCTATTACTTATGTGATGGAATCATTGACATCTTCTTTGAATTCACTTAAGAGGATTACTCTAGCCATATTTTTTGTTAATTTTTTCTTGGTGATTAGCCAATTGTCATTGATGTACTTTATGGCTTGAGTAGTTTGTGTTTCATAATAGTGGAAGGAATCCTTCATTTCTACCATATCATATCAATGGTAGTGTAATATGGTCTAATGGTTGGCCCAAAAATATTTCTTTTTATGGCATCATAGTGTTGTGTATAGGTCAAGACCAACTTTGGTGATTGAAAATCTATTATGAATTTGACTACCTATACTAATCCACTTTGATCCATGCTTTGAGAATCAAGGGTTATGTCTCCCTCCCTATTGAACCATGTAATAAATTCCTAGAGGTACACATGCCTGAGGTCTATATAACCAAATTCATTCCTATAAGATAAGATCTCATGTATGGAGACCTTTGTACTCATTCATCTCTTTGATTGGTTTGTCCCCTTTGGTGTAGGAGCACCTGTTTGATTTCTTGTCTCCATGAGGCCATTTGTAAATAGTTGCTCTATTTTGTGTATTGGGTCTTATAATAAGGTTTATCAAACCATTTTAGAAGTGTTTGAGCCTTAGGAAGTCATATTTTAATTCATTTGTCAAATAATTTTTAAAATTGTTCCATATTGTAAAAATTGTAAAAGTTGCTCAAGAAAGTTGTCAAGCAACTTGTCAAAAAAGTGTCATTAAGGTGTTTTGTCAACAAACTAATCAAAAGGTAGTTGAAAATGGTTGGTTTTGGTTGTAAATGTATAAATACACCCTCAAAAACTAGAATTGGGGGTTGGAGACATTATTTTTGAAGTTTGATGAATGGCAACCTCAAATTTTGTGTGCATTTTCTAATTTTTACATTGTGTCCAGGATGAAGTTGTGCATTGTACAGCCTGGTATGGACTCAAATAATGGAGTATCATATATGGATGGAAAAATATTTGTTTCTAGTTTCCAATTATTTTTGTCTCATTGAATTTTATTGAGGTTTGTGGGAAATATGACTATATTTGTGAGACTTCCCTATTCTAACAATATTGTGCAGAATTTGTAGTCTGAAAAATGTGATGGTACGGATTCTAAAGTATATATTTTGGATATGAAACCAATTGGATTTTTGTGCCATGTGAATATACTTTCATTTGATTGAAGTCTCATCAAATTCATTAAGATTTGAGTAAGTTATGACCATTTTTGTGAGGGCAGGTCCGAACCCTACCTAGGGTTTGCAGTTTTGGGAAAAATAAAATAAATTTCTTTTCCACCATTGGATTTTCACAAAAAATGGAGATTTTTTTTTAAATAATGTTATCTTCCATCTCACCAAATTGATTGGCTTAATCATTTGTTTTTTTGAAAGTTATTAATGATACTTCGTTGCATTGAATTGTGGGCTTCCATGGCAATGTTTCCAACGTGGACTAGAATGCACTTAGTCATTGTTTGAGATGAATCAGTTTATGAAAGTTGTCATTGTTGATGATTTCTCAGTTTTGTTATTGAAAATCAATCCAATAATTCCTAAGAGCAAGAATTTTTTATCATTTCTTTGAATGATTGGTTGAGTTAAATTGTGATCCTCCTAGCTCTGGATCACCCTTGCATGAGTATTGTATGTCCAACATGAGAACCATTGGACAATTCATATTTTTTATATCCAAAACTTGAAGAAGTGAAAAATAGCATGAAATTAAAGAACATCATGAAAGTTTGAAAAGGATAAAACATAAGTTAAGTGGGATTTAAGGTGCATGGATTCCTCCTATGTGGTATTAAAGAAAGGGGAAGTCTACTTGAAAGTAATTCTTAGTTAGTCAAAACTCCACAAAAATACATACTAGCTCTAAATTTTATTCAAAGACTCCGCTATATGGTTGGGGAGTTAAGCTTTAAAATCCCATGATGATTGATGTCAATTGAGTATTAGAGAACTCAAAATTCTAAACTATAATATACAAGCACTTGGATACATGTACAAGGTGAGTACACTTAGAAAAATAAAATGATCTATCTTTTAAGAACCTTGATAAAATAATCTAGGACACTTCATACTTCTTACCATAAAAATTTCTAATAAATGTATCCCTAGTGTCTTCAACCCAAAGTAAAAATAAGGTTGAAAATACGGAGATCAAGGATCAAGATACTTCATACCTCTTAATAATGGAGAATTCAAACAAATGTATCCCTATAATCCCAAAAATAAAGTGCATATAAGGTTGAAAACATAAGGATCAAGCACCAAGGATACTTCATACCTCTTACCAATAGAGAATTCAAAGAAACATTTATTTGGAGTGACAAAATTGAAGTAAACATAAGATAAATCTTCTAAATAATGTGAGCATGTAGAGTCCCCTAAATCCAACTTCAATGGGAAACATGATTATGGATTTATGAGGATAAGAATGTGGTAGGAAGGATTAAAAATCCTAAAATCCTCAGAATAATAAAAGGACAAGTCTAACGAAAGTTCATACACTTTTCAAAATTAAACTAAGCTAGGGTTTACACAATTCCATGACTATCATTGCAAGTTATTCCAAGGACCTAGGGCAAAAAGAAGTGGGAAATAAACATAAAGGAAACAAGACATAAATAATTGAAAAGAATGAAAGTCCATAAATTTTACTATTCCCTTAATCCTAGAGTATGTATAGGGTTAGGAGTAGTCATCTTGTGGCTACCTTATCTCTTAATTTAGCCATATTATTATTATATTTGTATTTAGTTAATTAGGTTTGCGTAGGGATTATATGTTGTTATCTAAGTCATCATGGGTGATATCCTAGGAATAAGTAGGGTATATATAAGAGGTAGTGAATCTTATTTGATCATCATATTATGATTTATATTTTCACTGGAGATATTTGTAGGTTTTCCCCTCAAAGTGGATTTTTAATTCTTAGTTATTATTAGGTATTTGAAAACCATATTATATTATGATGGGGCTACAAAAATAGACAAAAATAATGTTTTCACACCTCAAAAATATCCAAATAAGGATAATGAATAAATTGAGTGTGTTACTCCTAATGATGAAATCAACAAGGTTAAGTAAAAAATCTTGTTACTACAAAGGAGATGAAGGAGGACATACATCACTTGATAGGAGATATACATCACTAAATAGGATATATATTGAGCATGCAGAGCATGTTAAGTATTTATATAAAAAATAAATCAAGATCACAAATGGATTTATCAAGCAATAAAGGTGGATAATCTAGGTCAACTAATCTAGATTCAAAATCACAATCTTATGCGATCTAGGAATTTGATAGAACAAGTTGATATGCACAAGTTTGATTTAAAGGATCCACTAACTTGGATAAATAAAAAGGATATTTTTTTATGTGCATCAAATCCCAAGTGGAAAAAAGGTGATAATGGCTTCCTTATATCTAGAACCTAATCAATTAATTTGATGTCGATGGCTATATACTCAATGGAAGAAAAATGGTCTGAATATTTCATGGTCAATTTTTAAAGAGGAGATACAACCATGATATAACAATAGTGTGGCAAACAACTACTTCAAATAGATAGCTAAAATTCAACAAACATGATAAGTCAATTATTACATTTAGCGATTCTAAAATCTATCCTTGAGGGTAGATACAATTATATAGGAGAGCTTGAATGAATTATTTTTGGGTGGTCTCAAGATCACATCCAACATGAAGTACATATTTTTAGTCCTAACTCTATATTTGAGTTTTTCTCTTAGCACAGAGGTAGAGGAGAATTATTTAATTCATAGAAGGTGGGGTTAATGGGATAAGAGAGAAATTATTTTCATCACAATCACTCCCTTAGCCTTCTAGATTGACATCGTAACAAATTGAGGAGAAGAGAGCAAAAGGGATATGTCTCAATTGTGATACCTAATACAGTCAAGACATAAATGCAATGGGAAGAAATTTTTCTTTATTGAAGGTCCAAGTGAGGAAGAACATGAGGAACCAATATTAGACAGTGAAAAGGAGTCCAATGAGGAATCAAAATATCCCCAACCAATTATTTCTTCTCATTTAAATTCTCAAGTTTAGCACTCTACAAAATCTCAAGGTAGTGGGTTTCTTAAAGAAGGATTGATTAATATTGTTGATAGAATTGGGTAGAACTTATAACTTCATCAAAACAAATTTGGCTACTCATCTAAATTATTTTATATATCTATCTCCAATATTTTAGGTCCTCATTGTAGATGGGGTACTGTTAGTTATTATGAGAAATTATATAGTATTGCATTATCTATGGGATATTATTATCTTGGTTTCCTAATGTTTTCTATCTCCATGGGTGAATTAAGATGAACTTCCAAGAACTATTGATGCGCTTTCACTTAGAAGGAAGGAAAATAAAACTAAGAGGGTTACGTGCAAGGTCTCCAAAGATAGTAAGCTCACACCAAATGCAATATTTTCTTAAGAAGGGAGTGGATGGGTTTGTGGCCTAATTGATTTCATTAGAATCATATCAATCAAAGGCTTCTACACCACTAAATCTATAAGAACTTACAAATAAGCACTCAATATTTTTTCGGGAGATACCAAAAGGATTTCCTCCTAAAAGAGATAATGATAATGGAATTAAACTTGTACCAGGGATCCGACTACCCAACATCAAGTCCTATAGGCATCCATATGTACAAAGTGAGATTGAGAAGATAGTTCAAGAGATGTTAGAGCCAAGGATTATCATACATAGTTAAGAGTGCTTACTCCTCTCCTATTGTAATGGTACACAAGAATGATGACACATGGAGGATGTAACCTAACTATAAGTATCTCAACAAGTATAATATAAAAGATAAGTTTCCTATTTTAGTAATTAATGATTTGTTAGATGACCTTAATGATGTTTCTTATTTTATAAAAATTTATCTCCATTATTTACCATCGAATAAGAATTAGAGAGGGAATGTATATAAGATAACTTTTGAACCCATGAGGGTCACTAAACATTTGGTAGTTCCTTTTGGTCTCACATATGCACCATCAACATTTCAAATCTTGATGACTCTATCTTTTAGCTATTTCTATGAAATTATTTTGGTATTTTTTGATCACATCCTAATATATAGTAAAACTTGGAAAGAACATATACAATGTGTAAACCAAGTTTTGGACATTTCAAAGCAACATCAATTGTATGCTAATTCATCCAAGTTTTTATTTGGAGTATGAGAAGTGGATTATCTAAGTCATAATATGTCTCATAATGGAGTTAAGACAAACCATCATAAGATTAGGGATATTGAAGATTGGAAAGTACCTAGGATCCTCAAAACCCATGGGTTTTCTTAGGGCATACATGTAATCATCATCAATTATTAAAAAATCATGGTAGCATAGCATCACCTCTCAACTTTGTTGAAGAAGGAATCCTAGTGGGGTGAGATAGCTACAAGGCATTTGAGTAGGTAAAGAAAGCTATGTGCTCAACTATGATTCTAGCTACCCTATGTTTTTCTGAAACATTATGGAATGTGATGCTTTTGGTCATGGAATAGGCTCATATTAATCATGTAAGAGAGCATACCTATACAATTTAAGAGTTTCCATCTCAAAGGTAAAAAATGTTGAAACTAATTTACAAGAAGGAAAATTTGGCTATCTTTTATATAGTAAAATAATTGAGACATTATATGATGGATTAAAATTTAAGGTAAATAAAAATCATGATAGTCCCAAATATTTCTTGGAATAGAGTTTATCATGTGAGGAACAAAAAAAATGGGTCACAAATTTTTTGGTATATGATTTTGAAATCATATTTAAGAAGGTCAAGGAGAATGTTGTGATTGATGCTCTATTGAGGCAAGATAAACTTACATAGTCTCTATGAAATGTTATTTCCATAATACAAGTGTATTGGGTAAATGAGGAAAGATAAGAGTGGAAGAAGGATTCAAATACAAAATTCTCATTGGGAAAATCTACCAATATATTTAAGTGCATTAGTAAAATTTGCATGGAAGGGATTTTTTTTGTGGTACAAGGATAAGTTATACCTTTGCAAGAATTTAACCCTTAAGTTTAAAGTGCTAGAAGAACTACATGCTTCTCCAATAGGTGGGCACACAATATTCTTGAAAACTTATCATAAAATATAATAAGATTTATTTTGGGAGGGGCTAAAAGGGAATGCTCAAAAATTTAAAGTAGAATTCACGGTATGTCAACAAAATAAAGGAGAGATAATTAGGACTCTAGGTCTTCTACAACCCTTATCCATCCCAAGTCAATGATAGGAGGAGGTATTTATAGATTTTATCATAGGTTTTTCTAGATATGAAGGAGAAATATTATCATAGTTTTTATGGATTATCTCACCAAATATGCACACTTTTGTGCTTTATCACACCCATTGGTAGCAAGAAGTGTAGAAACATAATTTATGAATACTATTCAAAAATTACATAGGACTCCAAAAGTGATAGTAAGTGATCATGATCCTATATTTATAATTAATTTTTTGACTAATTTGTTTTCCTATTTGGTCACTCACTTGGCTCATATTTCATCATATCATCCCCAATCTAATAGACAAATAGATGTGGTCAACAAATTATTGGAGGGGTAACTTTGTTGTTTTGCTTCAAATAAACAATAGAGATGGGTGAAATGACTACCACTAGCATAATGGTGTATGACACTTCCTTCTATAATTCCTCCAATATGTCCCCATTTTTGGCACTATATGGGTTCCAGCCACCACTAATCACCTCTTAATTAAGGGAACAACCAAAGGTTTGAATAGTTAAATTACACATTCAACATCAACAAGAGGTACTTGATAGCCTTTGAGACAACCTAGAAATGACAAAATAAAATGAAGCAATAGGTTGATCAACATCGTAGTGAAAGGAATTTTGAATTGGTAGATTGGGTCTTTGTGTGATTATAATCATATAAGAAAATGTCACCAAAGCAACAATAAAAGGGTAACGAATGTGTACCTAAGTATCATGGTTCTTATAAGGTGTTGTAGAAGATTGGTAGTGTAGAATATAAATTAGAGTTATCTATGTCAAAAAAATTCATCTAATTTTCCACGTTTCATGTTTGACTAAGGTTATTGTAAAAAAAAATTGTAGCCCATAATGAGCTACTAGAGCTTGATGAGGAGGAATAATTATTATGGATCTTGAAGGAATTCTTCAAACATGCATCAAGAGACTAAAAAAAGGGAAATAACTAAGTATTTGATATAATAAAACTCTCCAATTGAAGAATCTATTTATGATATTTTGTGTAAAAGCATCTATATTTGGTCAATGGTGAGGATAACACTTCTCTGAAGAGGGTGGGCATGTTACGCCCTTAATCTAAAGTTTTTATATGGTTATAAGTAGCCAACTTGTTTACCTTAACTCTCAATTAATTCATACTATCATTATTATATTCTTATTTAGTTAATTATGTCAACCTAGGGCTTATATGTTGTTATCTAAGTCAGCTTAGGTGATATCTTAGGCATAAGTAGGGTATGCATAGGAGGTAGTATGAATTATTTGATCATCAAATTGTGAATTGTGTTCTCATTAGAGATATTTGGAGGTTTTCCCCCTCTAAGTACCTTGTTATTCTCAATTATTGTCAAGTATTTTTAGAATTTATTATATTATCTTCCTCCTTTGTTCAAGTTATTTTATTACAACCTTACACATTAAAATCCACAAGGATGCAAAACAAACATAGGAACTAGGGAAAAAACCTAAAGAAAAGAGAAATAGGAAAACATGGAGAAAAAAAACACCACAAGGCTAGGTAAATGACATTAAAATGAAAAAAAAACTAAAAAATAAATAAAGGGCATGCAAAATCTACCTAGAAAATCATAGAAAAATAAGATTTAACCACAACATGTGAAGGAAATGCAAGAAAAACCCTTTACAAAAACCTTTAAACCTACAACTAAAATTTAATCATTAGTTATCATCCAACCGCTAGGGAGCTAACTTTTGGCCACTTTTACCTTTCCAAGGGAGTTATTTTTCAAGATCCATAACTCTTCACCTATGAGTAAAATATTTTAAAATGACATATCATTGAATATATTGTATTAAGTATTTTGTAGTGGTGTAAGCCATTTTATCATATTTTATTGTAGGTGTCTAATTTTTTGAAGCTAGATCTTCATTTTTGGCCTCTAGGCTCATAACTTTTTTTAGCAGATCTCTAAATTTTTCATGATTCTAGTGGCATTGTAAAGGTATTAAGGAGATCTATACCACCACACATGCACTTTTCTATATTTAATCCTAACTATATATTTTAGTTAATTATTTCACTTGTTTGTGGAGTCTCAAATTTTAGATTTGGAGGACACATTTGAGGGGTTATCTCTCCTATTTGATGACATATCCATCATAGTTTTTCTCCCATCATTGTTATCTTTGGATATTATTTATCCTCAATTACCATTTGATCTTGGTTTTTCATCTTCTTTATTGATTAGGAATGTACTTGATTTTATTGTGGCATCATCTACTATGGACATGGTGACACATGAGTATATTTTAGAGGCATTATCATCATTGATCTTTATTTCTACTAATTCTTATCCAAAATGGGAAAAATTCCTACATATATACTTGATTTTGTTTCTTCCCAAGGAGATAAATGTTGTTTTTAGACATTGGATTGGATTTTGTGTTCAATAATTCACCATTATTGCAAGAGATTCCACATTGTGGGCGGATTACATAGTCTCCTTTATTCCTTCTTATGGGGGATCATTCATTGTATATTGGTGATAGTAATCCTTAGGAGGCAAGATTGAAATTCCTCCTTCTTCCTTTTTTCACTTTCTTATTTTCTATCATTTTGGAGAGGATTTCCATCCTAGTAGGTTTTCTCCTTTTCTCTATTTGTGAGAGATTTCATTTGTACATGAGTATCTAACATGGTGTAGTAGTTGAGACCCATCATCATCCTTGTATCATCTATGCATCTTTGAATTCTTTCATTTGTGTACTTCTCTGTTAGTTGCAATTAATGGGGTTGTTCATGTGAATAGAGTTATTTCCTATTTGGTTTATCTTTTGTAGTGTGAAAAATCTACACATTATCTAACTATTCATAAGTTAGTACCTATTCACACATGTTCACATGTTAAGTTTACTTGGGGATCTAGGAATATTTCTAGAAGTATCTAGTACACATGTGATATTATCTTTAGTTGTCTCATGTCATAGGATTAAGACACTTGTCATCATCCTATTTATTTTTATTTCATCACTTTTCCTATATAAGTAAGTTCTCTCATTGTACAACTTAAGGGGGTTGTATCATAATTCATTTTGCACCATAATCAAGCAATTATTTTTCTTGTTTCTCTTTTGTAGAAGAAAATATTTCGTTTTGCAAGCGATCCTAGGAGATTGAGTCCATTGGTGAATCTTACATCTTTTAGTGATCCGCTTCTCATGTGGTCTAGGGGACAATACTCAATGTATATTTAGATTATTGCATACATACACAAAAAATATGGATGTAATGATCCACTTGAACAAGAATATTAGATTTAAAATACCAATTTATTCATTTTTGCATTCTATATATGACATATTATTAAGGGAGATTTATGACTATATATTTATCCTACCTAACATATATCTCTATATGTGTCTATATTATCTTATATTATAGATATAAATTTATAACTTATATCTTCGTAAAGATAAAGGTCTTTATGGAAAATGAAATGGTCAATTTTTCATTTGTGACTCTTCATCTCCAAATGATTAAAATTTTGGTCACTTACTGTGATGATATTTACATATCACAAGTTGGGTATATAAGGTGTCATAGAATATTGTGTTGTGTTTTGTAGTTGGTTTTGGGCTATGCATCATGTGTGCACTAACACTCATAGGCATAAATTTATAATGAAACCTAGTCATATGAATATGTGTGATATGATCCTTAGCATTGTGTGAATGACACACAATGCAAATTTTTGCACATGAGTTATATGATGTATTTTGAGTTGCATAACATAGTTCCAAATGTTGCACAAGTGGTGCATGAAGCAAGCAATTGCACACAAGGATGAGATTTTTCCTATCATTTCTTAGGTGACACATGATTTTAGAAGCTATGCACATTGGTGTGACATGAATCCTTGTGCTATTTGTATGGAAAAAAGTGTAAAGAGAAACATGTAGGATTGCACTCTATTGTGAAAAGTCCTAAGGTTGGTGCATGATGTAGGAGCATCTAGGGTGTAAGAGCAATCTTACATCACCTAAAAGTATTTTCTTTCATGTTTATTTTGTTTGCAAGTTTTTAAATATTAAAAATTAAATTGGCACTTACAATTTATGAGTAGTAATTTGAGTAAAAATAAGATTACACAATTAAGATGTCCGAAAACCAATTACCCAAGGAAGAATCTTGATTTAGTTTACCTAGCATGAGCAGATGCCAAAATGCATAATTGTTTTCGTTTTTTCTTCCCCATGGGGTGCAACATAACCAACCATGTGAACCACAACCCAGTCCACCCCAACCAAGTGGACCCAACAAGCTATTCCAAAACAAACCTAATTTTTTTTAGGTTGAGGGCATTAAAGGTATTTAGCAAGGTTAAGCTTAGCTGAGAAGAGGATTCGGTGCATCCCATACTACACCATGGTTCCAACCTCATCACAACGAGATCAGTACAAAGGTGAGGGAAAGATAGGTAGGTAAATAAGAGGGAGACTCACCACTATCCCATCCAAACCATCCCATAGAAAGGAATGATGGTGCATTGCACACTACACTGGGGGTCCCATTCATTCCTTGGTCTTCTGCACTAAGTGGGGTGGCGGTATGGGTCAAGGTCATTGGTCAACTGGGTAGAGGATTCGGTGCATCCCATACTACACTATGGCTCCATCATTCGTCCTAAGGGTCTTAGATAATTCCCAAGTAGTGAACCTACCAAACCTAGTGGATTCCAACCTCAATCGCCTATAGGCCACCGGTGACGAGTTTGTGCACCCAAGGAGAAGTAGCTTCCAACAATTACCACCTTGTGACCTTAGTGATAATGCTAGATAACTCCTTCACAATCCCGGGTAGCACTGACATCGATCACTCAGTGAACGTCAACGAACCTCCTCGATACAATGGTTACCACGGATTATCGTTACCCGCACAAATGGGTCCCTACCCGTGTAACCGTTCCCATATCATTTATGACCAGGGTAGCCAATATCAACCCTCGCCTTCATGAACCAGGTGAGTGCAAGATAGTCCCTAGCAGTAGCCTAGACATCAGTCATTGGCTTAGTCCAATGACTGCTTATCACTGCTCAAAATACCAGAGGTTCACATTCGGGTCTTCTCTGGCTTGGTACTACAAGTGTTCTAATAACTCTCAATGCATCCTTATGAAACTCTAGTAGGAATTAATGAATGGATTTAGGTGACTAATTATGGTAAACACATATAGGCCAAAAATAACTATCCTTAGACCCTTTAATGGAGTGAGACATATTAACTTGGCATGCAAGGTTGTGTTTAAATTAAATAAAAGTCTAATCTCTGAAGCTAGATTCTTGATTTATTCTCCCCTCCTAGTTTCTGTCAGTTGTCTTTTGGAGGCAATAGTGTTTCCCAGGATTGTTGAATGCCACCATACCTTACTTTTGAGTAAGGCAGATTTATATATAATATTTTTTTAACACAGGCTCAAGGACTACTTGAATGATTTATTCCTCCCTTTTGTTCTAACAACTTTAATGGTTTAGAATTAACATATGTTATGTGCTTGCCTATACCTAGGCCCATAAGTAGTTCCAATAAATTTGAACAACGAGGTATTTCATGCAACAAAAGTCTAGAATGAAGGCATTAGGCTGCTGTTGATTTCATTAACATGGGTTTTTTTTCCCTTTAGAGGTTAATGGTAGTCAATAGAAAAAAGTGTTTGTTGCTGTGGATAGGGTAATATGACAGAGATATGTGTTGTTTTAGTTACCCCAAAGTTTCTTAGTTATACAAATAGTTCCAATACTCCTCTTTTTTTTTATGAATTTGATTGAGGCTATGCAAGCAATATTCTCAAAGCTATGATCTCTAATTTGCCATAAAGGAAACATATACATATTCCTTCGTGCTTAGACAAGTCATAGTTAAATCTCTCGTAAAGTGTTCCTATGCAGCAGTCTAATTTGTAGTTTGGAAAATCTCTCTCTTCCTTTATATTTATTATTTATTTATTCTTATTTTTTTTGGGGTTTTTATTCTCTGTGCAACTCTTAGTTCTTTATCTATTCATTTATTTTTATCTTCTATCATTGTTGGTTCAAAAATTGAATGAAGTTTGGGTAATGAAAATCGAAGGTGAATCTTTCTGCAAGCAAAGCTTTTCTTCTAAGCAGAGCCAATATGGGTAGCATAAGGAAAATAAGCTAAATTCTTGTGCAACATTTAATAAAAGCAGTATGAGTATTGATGATACCAATAAAACCCCAACTATATTGTTCTACCCTTAATATTTCTTTGATCTATAGGCGACTGACAACATTAATGGAGGTAAATAATTCAATAGCACAAAGATTAGTAGTTTATCAGGAAAAAATAAAACTTGTGAGGGTGTCCTTCCCTATCTGGGCATAATTATTTTTACTTTGTCTTCCTCGCACCATGTCCAGTTCCTAAGTTGCTATTTTTCTCCCTTTTTGCCTCTGGTTTTTCCTTTTGCACCTTCCTCTCTTTATTGTTATAACATTTTTTTTAATCCAAAAAGGGGAGGGTCGTAGGGTTTTTAAGGAGTTTTTTTTCTGTCCATTTCTACTAGGCGTCTAACATTTTAGGCGCTTTTACTACATGGACGCCATACCTCCCTTACTGTGCAGTCCTTCCTTCGTTTGGGTGCCCCTCTCCTCATTAATGCAAGTTGTCTCTGGTGTCTGGCATAGGCATTAAATCTTCCCTTCCGCTCTCCGCTAAAACTCCTAATGCGTGCTACTTCTTTGTTTTGTTTTATGTCTCTCTTTATTTTGTATGACTCTCCTTCCTTATTAATTCTTATTTTCTATGTCTCTTTTTTAATTTTTTTTTCTCGCATTCTCTTTGTTTAATTTTATTTTTGATTTATAATTTCTTGCAACCTCTTATCTTATGTTTTATTTGTTCTTTAATTTTAAATAGTAAGGTATGGGTTTTAATTTACTTATATTATTTTATTTGTTATATATATATATATATTCCTTGATTCACCTAATGACTCCATTTGAAAATGCTTTCAAGGGAATAAAAGGATTATTTAACCTATCGACGAAGAAAAGAAACATATACAAATCAAGCCTTACTATTGGTGGTAGGTGGACTCTTAAGGGTGGAGTATCTGAATGGACTTCCCACTAATCAAGTTAAGTTACTAAGTTTAACGTTCTTTCTCGGAATAGGTTGCCAGATCCACATTTTGTTGCACCCCGAGCACCTACAAAACTCATCCACATTCTCACAAAATCATTAGTACCTGATTAGTATGATAAACAAATAGATATATCCATAACTAAAATCAAATAACATCATTAAATTCATAAATATCAATTATTTAATAGTTGTTTCAAATGGTCATTAAAAGTGTTTAAATATCTTATATTATATTTAAGTTCCTATGATCATCAAAATAAAGGGTACAAACATAGTTATAAGTTCAAGGTTTCCCCTTCGTCCAAATTACATCAGGATGACAAGCGATTAACACAAAAAGAAGTCTAGAGTATACTAGGGATGTGACATTCCCCCCCCTTAGGCTAAGCCATCCCAGATTAGTTAAAGAGGATGGGGTATTCTTGTTTGATAATTTCTTCATCTTCCCAAGTGGCTCCACGATCCCCATATTGGTCCCAAAGGACCTTAACCTGTTGTATGGTGCGGTTGTGCAGTGTGATATTGCGCTTGTCCACGATTGTGAGTGGACGTGGAAAAATTTCTCTAGCCTCTTCTACTTGCAGTGCATTCCAACCAATTACATGGGTTGGGTCAGGTACATATTTCTTGGGAAAAGACACATGAAACACATTATGTATGTGAGAGAGAGATGGGGGAAGAGCCAATCGATAAGCCACATGACTAATTTTCTTTATAATGTCAAACGATCCAAAGAATCGAGGCGACAACTTGGCTTCCTTTCCAAATTTTATCAAAATATTTTGGGGGTTTAACACAAAGGAACACTTTATCCCCTATTTCAAATTCTCTTGGGGTTCTTTTTGCATCCACATAGCTCTTTTGGTGATATGAGGACTTTTTAATGTTTCCTTAATAACCTTTAACTATCGGTCATATTCCTAAAGTATTTTAGGTCCTATATGGACTCTATTGTCCAATCCATCCTATCCAATTGGTGTTCTACACTTCTTTCCATAAAGTGCCTCAAAAGGTGTCATTCAGATGGAAGCTTGGTAGGTGTTATTATAAGAAAATTCCACCAATGGCAACTATTCTTCCCACTTAGTGGGCTGGTCTATGATGTACATTCGCAACATATCTTCCATAACTTGGTTGAATCTCTCCATTTGGCCATCTATTTCTAGGTGGTAGGATGCGTTGAAGTTGAGTTGACTCCCAAAGGATGTCATTAAGGTAGTCCAAAAATGAGGTGAATAATTTATCTCTATCTGAGATGAGTACTTTTGGTACCCCTTGTGGTCTAACAACCTCTTTAAGAAATTTTCTTGCTATGGTTTGGGCATCATCCTTAATATTACTAGGTATAAAAGTGCCACCTTTGTCAATTAATCAACCACCACTAGGATACTATCATGTTTAAGACAAGTTTTTGGAAAACCTACTACAAAGTCCATAGAAATTACTAACCATTTGTGCTACGGTACCTCATGGGGATATAATACCCTTGCAGGATGGCAGTGCTTGGATTTAACTCTTTGGCATTCTAAGCACTTGGCCACAAAATTTTCCACGTCCTTTTTCATTCTTGGCCAAAAGTAGACAGATCTAAGATATGCATACATCTTCGTCACTCTCAGATGTTCCTAATATGGTGCATTGTGGCTTTCTTGCAAGATTGTTGTTCTCAATCCCCCTTCTTCGGGTACCATAATTCAACCTTGGTATCTAAGGATATCATATTTTCCCATAGAGTGTTATGTCGGGTTCATTGGCTGCTCCATTTCTATCTTCATTTACTGGAAAAGGGGATCCATTCCTTGCTTTTGCTTTAGGGTATCCAATAGGTTGATTTTTACTTGCGTAATAGCTACCAAAATAGCCCTACGACTCAAGGTATCTGCTACACAATTTTCCTTTCCCTTAACATAAGATATGTCAAAATCATAACTACTCAAGAACTTTACCCATATTCTTTGGCGAGCATTAAGGTCGGGCTGGGTGAATAAATATTGGAGTCTCCTATGATCTGTATTTAATTTGAATGGTCTCCCTATTAGGTAATTCCTCCAAATTTTTAAGGCATGAACAATTGCATCCAATTCCAAATCATGCGTAGGGTAATTGAGTTCATGATCTTTTAGCTTATAGGACTCATAAGAAATTAATCAATCATCCTACATCAAAATTCCTCCTAGACCCTCCAATGAGGCGTCAATCCATACGACAAAATATTTTTTGGGATCGGTACTTGCAAATTAGGAGCTGTGGTTAAGGCTCTTTTTAACTATTGGAAGGCCATTTCACACTTTTTTGACCATGCAAACCTTTTTCCTTTCCGTTGCAAGGAGGTTATGGGGTTGGCAACCTTGGAGAAGTCCTTCACAAACCTTCTATAATACCCTACCAGTCCCATGAAACTCCTTACCTCCAACACATTTTTAGGCATGGGCCATTCGATTATGGCTTGAATTTTGGAAGGATCAACAAAAATACCTCCTGAGGATAGGATGTGCCCCAAGTATTGTATTTTGGGTTGGAAGAAGGAGCATTTTATAAACTTTCCATAAAGCTTATGTTCTTGAAGCCTTTGAAGTACATTTTTCAAGTGTTCCTCATGTTCTAGTGGATCCTTAGAGTAAATCAGGATGTCATCAAGAAAGAATAGCACAAACTTATTCATAAATTCATGGAATACATGGTTCATAAGACTCATAAATTCTGAAGGAGCCTTGGTTAGGCCAAAAGGTACCACTAAGAACTCATAATGACCATACCTGGTTCTAAATGTTGTCTTGGGAATATCTTCCTCCCTGATTCTTAACTGATGGTACCTCGATCTTAGGTCAATCTTAGAGAATATAGTATCTCCCTTCATTTGATAAAAAAAGGTCATCAATTCGAAGAAGAGGACACCTATTTTTAATGGTTACCTTATTGAGCATCCTGTAATCTATGCATAGACATAGTGTCCCATCTTTCTTTTTGATGAATAACATAGGAGCTCCCCACCGAGACACATTGGGTCTGATCATACCTTTGTCCATAAGTTCCTCCAATTGTGTTTTGAGTTCTTGCAATTCAACTATGTTCATTCGATAAGGGGATCTAGAAATGGGCTTTGCTCCTAGAACCAATTCAATGGAGAAGTCAAATTGATGCTTAGGGGGCAGTCCTGACAATTCTTTAGGAAATACATCTTGGAACTCTTGGAGTATTGGGGGGTCTGTAATACTTGGAACGTGATCTTCACCACCTTCCTCTACCTTAATTAGTAGGATTTTGCATCCCTTCCTCATAGCATGCTTGGCTTGGATTGTTTAGATTGTTAAGATTCTTATTGGCCTTGGCACTCCTTGAAGCATCACTAGTTTCTCGTGATCATCTCTACACATAATTTGTTTTTGGTAACAATCAAAAGTGGCCCTATGCTCGTTTAACTAGTCCATCCCTAGTATCACATCATATGATCCTAACTGGGTAACCAATACATTTACTTTGGTCCATATACCTCCTATGCCAAGTTTAGTATCCCTTAAACAAAAATCTACCCTTTGAGTCTTACTAGACCCAAACTCTACCTCCATATCCTCTCAACTTATGCAATTAAGGCTAACATTGCATTTACTCAACACATTAGGAGATATAAAGCTCCTAAATCAACCAAGATAGTGTTAGGTTGCCCATAAAAAGTACCTGAAAGCTCTATCAAAGAAGCTTGTTTATCAGCTTCCTGCTTGTCCATCACTGCATAGATCTTGGCAGTTGACTTAGTTTTTTGATTTTTCCTCTTGGGGAAATCTCTCTTGAAGTGGTTGCCTCCACATAACCAACATCCTTCTTATATTCCTTGTTATCGATATGAGTAAAGTTGGAGGATTTTTGTCTCCTTTCTTGCTTACTTCTTCGCTTTTCTTCGGCGATGGTAGCTACTTCCACTACCTGGCTCAGATTCATAGGTCGAGCGAGCTTAGTGGCGTACATCAAGCTTTTGTTCAAACCAGGGATAAACTTGTTCACTCTATCTTCCTCCTTTAGATAATGCACATATCGTAGTAGGCTCATAAATCTAGCTTTATACTCGCTCACCATTATGGTTCCTTGATGCAATGAATGTAACTCTATCATATTTTGATCATGATGTCAAGAAGACAAGTAATCGTTGCAAAACTTCCTCTCAAATTTTTCTCATGTTAAATCCTTTAGATCATACCCTTTTATGGCTAGGAGATGGTCCCACCATAGAGAAGATTTTCCTTCCAAGTGATATATTTCCAATCTAGCTTTAGTATTGGTATCCATATCAATCAGCCCAAAGTACTTGTTCATACCAATCAGCCAAGCCTCTACAACATCTCCACCACCTGTCCCATCATACTTTGGTGGCTGCATTTTCTTCAGCTCCCAGATTAAGTGGTCCTTTCTTTCATACCCATGTCGATCCATAGATGATGGACCACGAATTGGTATGCAAGAGTTATTTCCATGGTTCGAATTTGAGGGTTCTTCCTCTATTTCCTATTCTTCGATGCCTAAACTAGTATTATGATTTGTCCCTTGTTCCCTTTGCCTGGATAATTCCTCTATCTACTTCTCTTGAGAAGCTATTTTGGCCTGAAGTGCACTTAGTTCAGCTTGAAGTTCCTCTGGAAACCTTGTTGGTGGAGGGTTACATTTTTTCTAGCATGCAAGATCTTGGCTAGACTAGAACTCGCTTCCCTCCTAGACATCCTCCTCATAGTGAGTATGTTCAAGTTTTCTAGTTAAAATAACAAAGTGTCAATTTTAGTCATTTTTATTAGTCAAGTTCCATACCAAGATTTTTTTTAAGAAAAGATTCATTTCAAACTATTGGGAATGCAATAAAGAAATTTGATCAACTAGTTAATCATCATTCATACATAGGAAAATTTTCACATATCACATAGCAAGAGCATAAAACTCATATCACTTATAGATTCATATTGGTATATATATATTTACTTTCATAAAACCTTCTTAGACACATAATAGCATGATGTTAGTTAGTTAATATGTTAACCATCGTGATTACATAGGTACATAGTTTTCCTCCTTGACTACATTATTCTATTCTTCAGTGGGATCTTCCTCCTCAGATGGTTCCTTTTGTTACATTTTCCTTGGAGTGTACTCAGTCATATTTTGCTATGACCTCCTTAGTCAATGTTGGGGCATAATGCCCACATCCAAAGGGGAAATATTTGTCAGAAGATGGTTTGGTCTTTATTGTTGTTTCCTTAACTCGAGAGGGGCCTGCCTTGTCTTTTTCCTATTTTTCCTTCATTCACTTAAGAGTGTAGGCCAAGGTCTTGGTGTCGAGTATTGTCTCGATCTCACTGAGACGTACGGTCTTCTTAGGTTCCTTAGGTTTAGGTAATGGTTTTTATTTCCCTTGGGTTTTCTTGCAGGCTCTATGTTGGCTTTTCCTTCCATGTCCCATGGATGTAAAATTCAAGAATATTTTTATTAGACGTGGAATATATGGGTTCCAAGGTCCAGAGTTTGAACTTGGGTGCTCTGATACCAATGTGAAAACCCAGCTATGAGAGCAGATTTTTTTTATTGAATACCATACAATCCATAATCATTAGCAACAAATCTAGATAAGATTACACAATTAAGATGTCTAAAAACCTATTACCCAAGGAAGAGTATTTATTTAGTTTACCTAGCATGAGCAGATATGAAAATGCATAATTATCTTGGCTTTTTCTTCCCTGTGGGGTGCAACACACCCAACCATGTGAACCACAACCTAGTCCACCCCAACCAAGTGGATCCAACAAGCTATTCTAAAATAGAGCTAAAAATGTTTGGGTTGAGGGCATGAAAGGTATTTAGCAAGGACAAGCTCAGCTAAGAAGAGGCTTCAGTGCATCCCATAATACACTGTGGGTCCAACCTCATCACAATGAGATAAAAAAAAAGGTGAGGGAAATATAGGTAGGTAAATAAGAGGGAGACTCACTACTATCCCATCCATAGCATCCCATAGAAAGGAATGACAATGCATTGCACACTACACGAGGGGTCCCATTCATTCCTTGGTCTTCTGCACTAAGTGGGGTGTCGGTATGGGTCAAGGTCATTGGTCAAATGTGTTGATGGGTTTTTTGCACACTTTCTAAACATAGGCCGTGCAAGAATGCACTACCTCTCTTGAAAGGAGACTTCCAACAACAAGTTGTTGAAAATCACCCCAAGGTCTCTCGGGTGTCAGGTCATGACTTGCATGGAACTCCTTAGTTGATATTTGATGTTATTTTTTTGGTAATCATAGGGAAGACTTACGTAGCTCGATGCAAAATGGATCTTATGAATTGAAGTTTTCAAGATGGAAGCTGAGATGTGCTTTGCTGTAGGTCCAAACAACAATCCGAAACTCCAGTGTTTTCCTCAAGTTTTGACTTTACAATGTGCAATGAACCTTAGCTTAGGTTATTTCTTAAAAAAAAGAAAAAGGAGCAGAGAAGAGGTAAGGTTCCTGGATTTTCAACTAACTATGAACAATAATCATGGAGTTCCTGCTATGGACAACTTCATTCAAACAAAATTTCACTTAACCAGAAATAATCATAGTCTCATGAAACTTGTGCTATCTTCTAAGGTTTGCAGATATTTCACCATTCATCCACCACATACATGCATGAATAAAGATTAAAATTTAGAGCAGCTTCAAGTTTCAACCCAGACTAATTTTACAAGACCATTTACCAACAATAAATAGAAAAAAGTATGGACTAGAAGGCATCAACACAACATAAATTTCTATAATCACAGAACAATAGTACTAAACCTATCTAAGCAATTTAAAACCAGCTAAAACAATAATGTAAATTTAACTAGAGCATCTAACTATGGGAGATTGAATCATGAAACATGTGAAGAAACTCAGAAAATGCACCAAGTCAATGTATTTTCATTAGAAATTTCTGCAACATGTTATTAGAACAACTCAACTCTCCATTGAAAATGAGAGGAGACCCCCTATTTATAGTTTCAAAAATTTAGAATGAATGGCCAAGATTTAATCTCATTGTACAGCCAAGATTCACTACAACTTAGGGTTCTACCTACCCCACAATATATTACAATTTAAAATACAACTTTGTCTTTATCCCTATTTTTTCCTCTAGTGACAACACTGTAGTAGTTTTGTCTTTTGCTGATTTCCCTTTTTGCTGTAGCTACTTTGGTAGGAATTCTTCATTAATAATAGGGTTGCCTTCCTGCTTCTTCAAAGATGCATATTCCATGAACTTCAGAACCAATGGTTGGAGTTTGTCAACATCTAGTAATTTGGATTGCAACACTTGATAACTCCATTCTTTGGATTGCTTAGTGAGATTTTCGCAATCCCCCTCATACTTAGTAGTGTGGTCCTGGAAGAACTCTGATTAGGTGAAGGATCGGGCGGAAAAAATCATGAAATCCATGGTTATCTCCTCTGACATCCTATCCTTCATTCTTTTCTGGAAGTGGGGCTTTATTTTCTCTGGATCCATTTGTACGACAGGCATTTCATAGCGGCATCATTAGCTTCAGGTATCAGGCACAATCTGCTCTGATTTATTTGACCCACTTAATATCTGGATCCACTTTATCAATCACCTGCTCCAATCTTTCTCTTTAGTACTCAAAGTGTCACTTCCACACATCCATGAGCCAATGATCATCCTTCTTGAATGCAAGCTTCTTTTCCCACATTGCACTTGGTAGCTTGAGAATAGCCTCGATCTTTGGGTAGGTGGATTCATATCTCACTGGGAAGTTAGAGCAAAGTTTTCTTGTACCCTCGAGAGACTACTTTATGTCTAAGAACTTGTTTGCTATTTGGACAGCCCGACCGATGCCCATGTTTCCAACGTATAGAACCTTTCAGAACCAGCTATCCATGGTCCTATCCAAACTCTTTCTCTTTTCCAGCTTATCGATTTGCTCCCTAGACAACAGTTGCGGTAGAGTTCTGGATGTGGTAGGCACTTCTTCCGCTGAGAACCATTGCTGGATGTACGCCGTCAGGTCAACCACTTGTGCCTTTAGTTCCTCTTTCAAAACTTTGTCTTGTTGTATCAGGTGTACCATTGTGGTGATAGATTCTTGGAGGTGTTCTACCTTTTGCTCCCTAGTAGCCATTCCCAATTCAATGGTAAAGACATTGTAGTTGATTCCTTCTGCCCCCAATATCGATGTTGCCACCTAGATAGTCCTAGATCTAGAAACATCCATTTTCACTTTGCATCTGACTTTGGGCTTCTTCTCTTTGTTGGTAGTGATATGTGACCTAGCTAAGATAGCTTCTAGTCTCATTCTCAAATTGCTTGGGGCAGGAGCCCTCTCCTCAAGTTGCTTCTCCAGCCATTTGGGCATCTAAGCCTTTTCTCTAGGTGACCCATGATCACCTTCTTCTTCATCCTTTCTAGTTTCAATCTCCTTTTCCTTAGGAGCCTCTTCCTCTGCCTTAGCATCTTCTTCATCTTCATTAGAATCTCGGATGAGTGTAATGCATTTGATTGGGGATTTAGTGGGTAGGTGCCCTCTGGGAATTCCTTCCTTCTTAGCCTCCTCTTCCTTTTCTCTATCTTTATCATCCTCATGCCCATGCTCCTTGGGAATTTTAGTTTCAAGACCTTTGTCAATCTAATCCTCACCCTTAGGCTTGTCCTCTTCTACATTCTCTTCTTCTTTATGAGGTGGTGACATGCTTTCCTACTGTTCCCTTGTAGGAAGCTCTACGTTTTGTGCTGTCATGTCATCTCCTTGCCTTTCATCTTTAGGAGGAGTCCTTTCTACCTCTTCTCCAATGTCCTTCAATTGTCGGGCCATTTCCTCCTCGAAACCAGCATCAAATGTTTGTATAATTTCAATACCGTGATCTCTTTCATCACCGCTTTCAGAAGATCCTGTTTCCTCTTCTTCATAAACCACCCTATCAATTTTTCGATGTTCATATTCCAGGTGTTCATGGTACTCGTCCGCTTCCTCCTCCAATGCTTTTGAAGATTCCATCTCCCGCCTCTCCCATTCCTCAGAGATTTGCATCGTGGCATCCATTGTTGGTGGTCCCGTTGGAGGTTCCGAGGATGGAGCATTGGCGAGGACCTACGCTAAGGATTCTTGAATGGTAGTATTCAAGAATACTTGGGAAATATCAGAGGGGACATTCTGCATGTGTCGTGAGAACACCTCTGGTAGTGTGAGCGTTGGCATTGGTATTGTTGATGCAGCCAGTTGGAATGATGTGGTGGGAGACATGGAGGCGGAGGAAAGAGGGGAAGTTGTGGAAAAGGAGGAGTTGATCATCACAACCTGCCCAATAGGTGGAGAAGAGGCGAGGTGGACAGAGATTTCCGCCGCAGGTGGGGATGTGGCAATCATGGCATGGGAAATGGATGGAAGGGTGGCAAAATCATGGGCCGTAGGTGGATATTTTGGCTGATCTATATGTCCTTCCTCACCTTCATGAAAGGGGATCCTTTTGAATCGTAACTAGCCCCATGACGCTTCTCATCCTTTTATTTTTCTTTGAGGGCGAACCCTTTGAATCCTTCCCTGTATGCACCTTTGGATCTGGCTGCTGCTCCTTTGTCTCTTTCCTCTTCTTTGATCTCGTGAGCAAAGGGCATCTAGATGTTCCTCCTATTGAGGTTGTAACAGTGGCATCATCTGTGGCACTGGGCTCACTCTTAAGCCCTTCATATGTTAGGACAACCCCTTATTGTTTTAATCGAGCCACCTATCCATTGTCCCATTCCTTTGTGCGAGCCTCGACGAGCTTGGTTATAATGTTGAGGACATCGACCTCTTGCTCATCCCAATCCATCACCGGTATTGGAAATTTGGAAACTACATTGTACTTGGGATCCATCATGGTACTTTCATCTTCTTCAACCTAATCAGGTATGGGAAACAAATTCACCCTTCTTAAAAAGTACCCCATCATTCGTATATAATGCCTCGCATGCACCTCCTTATCATCTTGGCACTTTGCCTATAAATCTTCTACGTGATGCAAATGGGTATACCCTAGTCCAAGTGCCTTCCTTACATGCCCATACGGATCCATCCGTGGGCGAGCAGTGTGTAGGAAAAAATGATATTCTAGTAGTTCCTTCTCAAAATTCCTAGCACACTGGGAGGTTTGCAATTTGTACATACCCTGGCTGAAAGTTAAGGGATAAGGGATCCCTGCCAAATGCTTGTTGTCGAGAACTGAATGTACATGCTACAGTTGCCGAGAGAGCTCCAACAGTACAATCCAGTCATTGGTGTACCAGGGAAGCTTATTCAACCTCTATGTGTAACCTTGGGCACAAATGTAGGTAAAATTGGGGTATTGGATGAACAAGAAGGCGTACTATTTCAACAATGCCTGAGTGTTGTGAGAGACCCTCCTTTCAAAATCCCCCCAAGTAATCTGATAATGTGACCCACGAAGGCGTCATTCATTCTGCAATACTCCTTAAAATTTTTGAACAAGAGCTGGGGGTATCTATCATAGACCTTCAATGCTTGACCCGGTTCTTCATCAGGCGCTCTGAACAACACAACATACTGTCTCTGTTTAGCCAACAAGTAAAAAAGATAGGAGTTCATGTAGAATTTGGAGTTCTTGTTTACATTCATGAACTGCTCGTGGAAGCAGTCGCTTATTATGCCTCCCCAGTAGAATGAGTCCTGTGTGGTGACCTCTTCTGCCCCTCAGAGGATCTGCTTTATAAAGTAGACCATACACTCTTGAAAGAATGTTGCAGTGGGAAGACCCATTACTCTACTCAACATGGTGACTAGGTCGTGGTAGTCTTCGTGAAAGTCACTGCGGAAAAGTTCTTGGGGAACCTTCGCAGCACTGCCTCTCTTCTCCTTAAGCCAGTACTGATTTATATGTTTCTTACAACCACTCAGGTCCTCATCCCACATTGCTTTACATTCCACAATGGTTGGCATCTTCATTGTTTCGAAGGTAGGGATGTGGAAAGTATTTGTTATCGCTTCACTCAACATATCAACAAGGATGTTTCCATCTTTGTCAACTATTGTCCGTGTCTCTGGATGATATGCCCGCTTGCAAGCCATGACCAACTCGGGAGCAACAAGGGACGGAGGAAATCCTACAACTTTGGAAATTCTACTGATTCTGATCAATCTTGCATTGTCGGTCTTAGGATGGATCCTGACCCTTTGTTTGAATTCATCAATATCAACATGGTCAATATTGGTATCTATAATTTCCTTCCAGTCCATAATGATTTTTGAGTGTAGAGGATCTCCCTGGAGCTGGAACTTCATCTGGTCTTTGTCCTCTTTCCCATGAGGAACGTTTCTTGAATTCTTCCCTTTGTCATTCTCTGCAGCCGCCCCCTAGAGTCCTACACCCAATTCCATATATCCTGCAAACAAAGGCAAGATGAGCATAACCAATCACGAACGTTAGTCATAATCTCATGGACAAAGTTTGATTAGATAATATATCATTCATAAAATCAAAATTTTACTTCAAGATACCATTAGCAATTTACTGGAGGGATTTGGGACAAACCGGGCCTAGAGGGTCAGACTTCCCTGGTAGGAGTGTCGTTTAAAGGGCGAGTAGGGCTGGGCAATCTAGGTGGTTACTTCTGCTTCTAGATTTTGATGGTTTGAAAGGCTTATGTAGGAGAAGGTTTAATTTAGGCACGTGGGTCGAGGTTGGTTTTCAAATCAAAGGTCGTTTGGATGCCTATTGGAGTGTTCGGGGATACAAGGTTGAAAAGCTGTCAGGGTTTTTCTGTTTGGAACAGCCAAAAGGAAACAAAATTTTGGGGTCGAAGTTCCAGGGTTCAGAACCCATGAGGATTAAAGTTGGTCAATACATCCCATGTCAATTAAGAGTTTGGGCGAAAGGGGACAGGGAGTTGTTGAGATTTTTCTATTTGGAATGGTGAATGCTCAATGGAATTCTGGGGACGGAGTCCCAGAGAATCAGACCTGGTATCATGCTTGGCCACTATATTTCTTCGCTAAGTTCTTCAACAATTAGAAGGGCGGGCCTCAAAGGATAGAAGGACAGGCTCATTTTTCCTTTCAGGGTGACTGAGACGGGACAAAATTCCTTGGGCAGAAGTTTGACAATGTGGACCCGGGAAAGGCAAAGGCACTTTGAGTTCATCATTTTTTCAATCTTATGCCAAATGGAGTCTTAGGGCCTTGGAGGTGGATGGATGCAGTTTGATGGTCGTTTGGAACGACGAAGTCACTAAGGAAGTCTGCAGACGAAATTATGCGAAAAATAGTTCGCGGTCATGAGGGGACACTTCGGTTTGTCTGTTAGCTCAGACTTCAAAGGGTAAGGTGGACTTCGGGGTTCAGATGGATGAGGCCTATCCACCATTTAGAACAATGATTATGGTGTGGCGTCCTAGGGACAGAATCTCATGGGAGTGGGCTTGGGAATCAAGGATGGCCGAGTTTTGTTTTCAAGATTGTTTAAGTCCCGACGGTGTTTCGTTTGGGAAAGTTTGAGGTCACGAGCCCGAGGGAGCATGTCGTGATTCGTATGTTTAGTTTTTGAGTTTTTTAACAGCAACGTTGAGGCCCAGGTCCGGAGGGCACAAATTCTCTACGCGCAGAACGACGATGACATGGAAAAGTTCTGGACTTGGTAAAAATGTTGTTTTGGAAGTTTGTGGGGATTCTGCGACATGGGTTTTCTAGCTGCTTCCTTCATCTACCGAGTGAATACAATTTTAGCCCATGCTATGCTTATCATTCACACACAAAATTGAAAAAACCACATGGAGGGCCGGACGACAAACCTACCTCGAAAGCCCGACAAAAGAGGCTGTGAAGTTTGCGAAGGATTGTCAAACGAGAGCAACAGGCGTGAAGGTGGCGAGCAACAAAGGCACTTGACTCCTCAAAAATTGCTCTGAACTCCTCTAGCTAACCTAACATACGAAAATGACAGGTTGAACCAGGTATTTATACCCCAAATTAGCATTTAATATGCTCATTAATGCCCGTATGAAGGACGAAATGGTTGGTGGGTTCAAATTCATGAACGACGGTGGGAGGGCCAGGACCCGTGCGCCAGGAGGATGTGACCTTGTGGCTGTTTCAAAGTTGTCATTTTTCAACCGACGGCAAAGGGGAGTCCGGGGTTTGGAAGTCGGGACGCTGACGTAGGTTGGCCATTTGGAACGACGAAGTCAAGACAGAGTTTCGGGTAGAGAAGTCTGGAGGATCGAGCCCGACAGGGGCAAAGGCGGTTCATTTTGCAACACAAGTCATAAGGCCAGAAATCAGGAAGCCGGGTCCTGAGGCACGGGAAGGCGAAGGCCTTTAGTCGTTCAAGACAACAAGCACATAATGGAAACCCGATAGGGTGGGGCCGCTAGGCCCTGAGGCTGTTGGCAGAAGCAAACTGCCAAGGAAACTCCGCAATGGACCAAAACTTAGCAAAATTGAAGGGGAGGAAAAATGGTTAACTTAAGATGAGACTTTGGAGGCATGTTGACCATCTAGGACACTAAAACATGGCACACAAAATGAGGCAATGACAAAAAATGACCCGACAATTTGAAAAAAAAGAGGGTCCCCATTCTGAACGGGGCATGTGTGCTGAGGGCACAACAAATGGTGACTCGCAAGGAAATGCTCCCGAGGGTTTTGAGGGTAAGAATTCATTTTGAACCTAGAATTTCTGGTTTTGCAGACCAGGGGCCAATATCCAAACATGAACTAGGAGAACAGGGCCCTTACTTGGGTCAATCCACAAGACATCTCAGAAGTGTGTGTGGTGAATTCATTCCTTTCCATGGGAACTATGACAAACGGCTGCTAATCCAACTGAGCAAGCTACGTAAACCATCCGACACCAAAAGTAACATGTACATTGCCTCGCTGGCAGTTAGGCATCCATAGCCCCGGTAGAGTTGTCACTGTGTCCCCGCGGATATTGTTGTGCTTCCAGTCGGGCATCCATAGCCTCGGTAGAGTTACTGGCACACCCATATGGTCGCTTGATTTTAGAATTTCCTTTCCTTTCTTTCTTTCCTTCTTTCAATGTTTCCATTTCTGACTTATCTTTTGCTCAACCGTGTAAGCACTGAAGCCTACGATGGGTTTGGGAACCATAGTGGCCACTTGAGCAAACTTAATATTTTTCACTTACGAGGATATCATAGTAGCCATTATACAGTCCTTTGGAAATAATTAACATGTGTTTTGTGCAAGATCTAAGATGTGCGTAAAAGGATCCAACCAAGGGTCGAGTTCTAAGGCAGAGTTCAAATGAGGAAACCATTCCCCGACAGCTTTTAGAGGCCAATAGTCGAGAATGAATGTTTATCTAGAGAACACTAAGGACGGACAACAAAGAAAACCATTCATCGAATGAGCACAACCATCATAGCAGAACAGAGGACACCCTCTTCAAAACAAAATAGCTGGGAGACCAACAAAACAAAGCAACGCGAAAACAAAAAAACACAAGCAAACCAAAGGGAAACCCAACCTAACCTATGTACAAATATTTACAAAGGAGAGCTCGGAAGAGCTCAAGCTTGGAAGTAATGCTTCAGGTGCTGCCATGTTTACTGGAAATGGGACGTCCTCACCAGTTAAGGTCTTTAGGCGGAAAGCATTGTCTCCCAAAATTTTAGCTATCTGAAAGGGGCCAAGACAAAGCTTGTCAAATTTTTTGTCCCCCTTTCTTTTCATGGGCCTTGTCCCAGTACAGGACTAAATCTGCAATTTTAAAGGCCTTGATTTTGGCTCAATGATCAAACCATCTCTTAACCACGCCCTGATGTTTGGAAAAAATTTCTATTACGTGGTCTCGTACTTATTCTAAGTGCAAGAGCTCCGCTAACCGAGATTCTCTACGGTCTCCCCCTTCATAAAAGTCATTGATAAACTGGAGGGTAGGGATTTTCAAATGGATAGGAAATATAGGTTCTAAACCATAGACGAGGTGAAAAGGGGAATCACCAAGGGTAGCCTTTTGGTGGGTGCGGTCTGCCCAAAGGGTGAAGTGGAGCTGGGTATGCCTGTCTTTGGGATTCCTATCGAGCAGTTTCTTGATTACTGTGATCAGGTTCTTGTTTGTGGATTCAGCAAGGCCATTTCCTTGAGGGTAGTAATTGGATGATAATTTAAGGGTGATTCCATAATCAAAATCCCAACTAGAAAATTTTAATGAAGCAAATGTAGGTCCATTATCACACACCAATGCATAAGGACAACCAAAGCGATTTAAATCCAAAAAAATTGTAACTACCTTAGTTGTGCATTGCCTACATACAATTGCTTCTGTCCATCTAGTGTAGTAATTAGTAGCGGTAAGAATATACTTGTGTCTTGCAGATGATGGAGGGCTTACCGGACCAATGAAATCGAGACTCCATTGCGCAAATAGTCTCACCTCCAAAATGGGTTGTAGTGGGACATCAACATTCTTCTCCTTGGTAGCAACAGTCTGGCATGTGTGGCAAGAGCGGACATGGTCATGAGCATCCTTGAAGACCGTCGGCCAATAATACCCGACTCTTAGTATCCGAATCTGTGTCACACTTTTAGCCAACTTATCAGCACAATTGAATTTAAGTATTTCTAACTAAAAATCAAATTTTCTCAAACATATGATCTAGTAAGATTCATTATAGTTAAGTTAGATACTTCCACAATTTTTTCAACTAAAATTGTTGGCTAAAAATATATGGAGCACCACTTTAAGTCCAATTTACCAAAAAAATAAAATTATTTGAAAAACTTGAAGTTTCAATAACTCCTGCTAATGTAATAACATTTAAAAAAATATAAAAATACCCTTTGTAGATCTATAAGTTTAGTTTTTCAAAAATATATTTATTTTAATAGTTTTTTTATATATTTATATTTATATTTTTTATTAAAAGTAGGTTATCAGCACAAAATATTAGGTTGATTACTATGCCAAGGAAAAATACAAACTTATTAAAAAAAATGAAAAAATATGATGCACTAGATAAAAGAATCTATTTTAAAGATGGGTATAATTTTTTTCCATTTTAGATAAATATTTAATATGAAGAGTTAATCCGATTAAGCAGTTGTTTTTGATTCCGCATACATTTTAATATTCATTTTAAAAATATGTATTTATGAAAATTGGGAAAAATATATCCATGCACTAAAATTTCCAAGTTATAAATACATAAAAAATTTGAAAGAAAAATAATAAAATTTACTATAAAAAGTTTGATGTCCTATGCAACTTCAGTTTTCAGCATTTTATCGGCGACTAAATTATAGCTTTAATTTATTAAAAACTAGTTTAAAATAATTTTTTAAAATTTAAAAAAAAATACAAACATAAAATATACTAAAAGATACACATTTTACTAGTTTACATCATTTCAAAATTCAAAACATATATGCCACTTTTTAGTCATTCAAGTTTAAAAATTGGATCGCGTTGGCCATTTCCTTTATAAAGTGTGACACAACTTTGCTTTGTGCGCATGTGTGGCAAGAGCGGACATGGTCATGAGCATCCTTGAAGACCGTCGGCCAATAATACCCGACTCTTAGTATCTGATGTGCAGTGGAAGGTCTAGACCCATGACCAGTGCCAAACTTGTCATGGAATCCCTTCAAGACTCGATCTGCTTCTTCCTTGCCAAGGCACCTCAAGTAAATACCTTCATGATTTATCTTGTATAAAATGGACCCTTGCAGCATGAAACTGCTACTTTTCAGTCTGAGGGCGCACTTTTGGACTCCTTGTAAATGAGGTGGGCACTTGTGATTCAACAAATAATAGACGACGTCCTCATACCATTCTCTTGGGGAAGCATCCTCGAGATGATATTGCTGCACTATAAGTTCAAGTCCGGCTTCTGCCATTGCTTTAGCAATTGTTCAGGTAAGTGCTTGTCCTCTCACCAACCTCATTGGTTGGATTTCCATATCATACTCCTAGAGAAATGTGACCCATTTGGCTCTTCATTCACCTAATTCATTTTGCATGAGCAGTGTTTTCATGGTTGGGTCAAGGACAATGACGAACACTTTATTACACAGGATGTAATGTCTAAAGTTCTTCACTCCCCTAATGAGGGTGTACACTTGCTTTTCTATGTTGTGGTAGCATAACTTGACATCTTTCAATGGGGCACTCATGAAGGCGATTGGGTGCTCGTTTCCCTCTTCATCTTTCTGGGTGAGAATGCTGGCATAGGAATGTTCTGAAGTGAATGAATAGATGTAGAATGGATTCAGATATTCTTGGATGATGAGCACAGGTGCCTCAACAATGGCTTACTTGATTTCTTCAAATGCCTGCTTGGCTTCGGGAGTCCACTCGATCTTGGCATCCTGTTTTAACATGTCATTGAGAGGCTTGACAATATCAACAAAGCCTGTGATGAATTTCCTTACGAAGTTGATCTTCCCAAAGAAGGATTTCAACTCCTTTTTACTGCCTGGCGGCAGGATCTTTAACAAATATTGGATACATTTAGGGTCTATAGAGATTCCCTGCTTCAAAATGATATGCCCCAATAACCTCCCTTCAGTCACTCCGAAGATGCACTTCTTCAGATTAAGGGAGACTCCAAACTCCCTACATATCTGAAACACCTTGCATAAATCAGAGACATGATCGCTCCATTTCTTGGAGAACACATTCTAGTCATCCATGTAGATGATTATGCATTTCCCAATTAGATCCTTGAAAGCAATGTCCATGGAGTGTTGAAAGGTTGCACCAGCGTTGATGAGCCTGAAGGGCATTCTTTTGTAGGAAAAGGTCCCCCACTTGGTGGTGAACGCTGTCTTATGGTGATCTTCATATTGCACCATAACTTGGTTGTATCTGGAGTACCCATGAAGGAAAGACATCATTTGGGAGTCGTTGACGATCTGCAACACCTCGTCCAACGAAGGCACTAGAGAGTTGTCTTTCTCCGAAGCTCTGTTCAAATTATGAAAGTCTACACAATCTGATTTCTTCGTTCCTTTTTCTAACCGGGACCAAGTTGGCCACCCATGTAGAGTGCCTGACTAGAAATATAATTCTTTTTGAAAGCAACTTTTGCACCTCCTTATATATGATTGGTTCTAGCAAGGCATTGATAGGGCTCTACCGTTGGCAGAATGGCCACACTTCTGTCTTGAGAGGGATGGTGTGTGTGATGATAGAGGTGTCGTAAGTCTTAAGGTCTTCATAGCTCCATGCCACTACATCATGATACTTTCATAAAGCATCTACAATCCCTTTCCTTTCTTCTGCAGTACATACTTTCCCAATGAAAACATTTTTGATTTCCTTGGTAGTCCCGAGGTTGTGAGCATCGCATTGGTTGCTTATGGCTTCCTTCTTCATTTTTTGATCCTAGTCTCTGATCTGATCTAAATAAAAAATGCACTCCAGCTGAACCATCCCTCAGGGAATTGTGTTACTCTATAGGTTAATTACCCCCTCTATGTCTAATTCGGCTTCTTCTGGATCAACTTCATCAATGATTTGGGTGGTGAAGACATCAGAGCACGTGATGAACTCAATGATGTGCTTATCATCATTGAAGACTTGAAAGTGGGTGACATTATTCAGAACATACGGTGTGGAGGTCAGCTCAATAGTGAATTGCTTGAGACCTGACAAGGATAGGGGTTGCAGTGCGTTGGCCGCTTGAGCCAAAGCATTAGTTCTGTAGTTTTGAGCACGAGGGATCAACTATATGTTGAATGCATCTAGCCCTTCTAATAGATCCCAAACCCTATGCCTATAGTTTTCCAATCTTCTATCATGACAGGAGTACAAATTTCAGACTTTTTTAATCACCAGCTCAGAATCACCAAAAACTTGCAACATCTTAACATTTTTCTTCAAGGCCATAAGAAGACCATGGACTAAAGCTTCTTATTTCGCTACATTATTGGTACAATAGAATTGAAGTCTATGGGTAGTGAAATAAGACTTACCTGTAGGGATGATTAGTTCGAATCTGGCACTGGCCCCTTGCTGTGACTTGGACCCATCAAAACATAATGTCCAGAATTTGGACGGCTCCTCGACATCAGGGAAACTGAGGCGATTGCTACCCCTAGGCCGTGAGTTGTCATTTGCAACTTTTGAGGCAGATAATAGCTTGGTATGGTGGAGAGTTGGCTACTCTGATGGTGTTTCCTTCTTAAGCACGGCTAATTTCTTGACACATTCTATTGTTGTTTGACATAGGCAACATTTGAATTCGGAATGAGCTGCATCATGCACCCTGCACCAATTGGGTAGTAGGAGCTCTTGGAAATTCATTCTTGCACCCAAGCTGAGTTGATTTTGTATGCATTTCCCATAAAATCCCAGAATCCATCCAACAACCCCCATGTATTATCCTTAGGGGTTTCCTCATCATCAGCTTCTACCAACATCTCTGTGCTCTGAGGTGTATGGGTTAAATCAACTGGAAGGCTGCATTGCACCAGTAGGACTCCAACCACCATCCCCTCTTCAACCTTTGCCTCTTCTTGATATACAAAGGGAAAATAATTCCCCAACTCAGTTTCAACAAATAACACCTCGTTCAAATTATTATATTCAATGGTCATAAAATTCATGCACGGTTCTCGCTCGATGCGGATTTGATTGGGTAGTCCCTTCCATGGAAGCCACATATGTGAAAAATCCATAGCGACATATCCGTTTAAAGCATGGGTGAAGTCCTGTCCCAAGATGATTCCATATGCATTGGGGATATCTGCATCTTGGATGTCGATGACCTGCTGTACCCTTGGATCCATGACAATCTACATTGGGATCCGATTCACTTCTCCCACAATGTTTATCTCAGTTTTTTTCCAATTGAGTAACCCTTTTCCTTGAAGGCGTAGAGGTAATCCCAAGGGCTTTGCATATGGCCAGGGGCATGACGTTGGCTGATGCTCCAGAGTCGATCAAACATTTGTGTAGATTTTTTCCAAATATCTGGATGGTAGTGAGGAAGGGTGATGTTTCCAATCTTCCTTGAAAGAGGCCCATAGGTGTGTCCACTTGGGCTACTTGAGCCTTGTTTTTGTCACCAGCCTTGTCGTTAGTCTGCCCAAAGTGTTGGTCCTTGGTGGTTTTCCTGTTATTCGGATCAGATTCTTTTGCAGGTTGCTTACCCGTAGGCTGATTAGAGGGAGCATCTTTCCTTTTCCCAATGATATCTTGGATCACATGTTCTTGCCTGGGTTCTTCAAAGGTGACCCTTTTTGCTAATGTTTCCTAAATCTTTTTAGATGACGGGGTCCCATTAAGTATCCTAAAGAAGGAATGCCTTACGACAGGGACTTTGAGCAGTTCGAAGGTAGATGAATAATTTTTACCTTCTTGAATTCTTGTGCTACATATTCACCCATTTGTTCAATCTCAAAATCAAAGGCTCGGTCGATGGCGGAGCTAGCGGGTTGGGATTTCATTTGGCTTGACTGGTTTTGGGACTAACCTTGAGGCTGATTTTGGGACTTGTTTTGGGGCTGATTTTGTGGCCTATCTTTATTGAGGTACTGAGTGGGTACATGGGGAAACCCGAGGTTATTCCTAGTATTTGGGTCAAGCGGGGTACTAAAACTATTTGGTGGGGTAGAAGTTGTAAAGGGTCCACCCACCTGCCTGTTCCTAAGGAAGTAAGAAGTTGTCCTTTGATGGAACATTTGAACTTCATCTACATGCAGTTCTTCCTCATCTATTGGACCATTATCTACTGAATCAAAAAGCCTTGATAAGGTTACTTCGTTACCTACCTCTTGTACTTTTGTGTTCTTGACGAGCGTGGCCTCATTCTCGGGCTCATTGCAGTCACTCTGTGAAAAGGGAGCTTGATTTACCATGAGGCAGGAAGAGTCGTAAGGTTCAGATGGGACGATGTCCCTGAAGCTGGCACTGTCAACCACATTTTGGACCTCCACTTGGAAAATTTCAGCGGTTGTCTAGAATTCAAGACAATCCAACTCAGAGTGTCTGCTTGTCTTGTGAATTCCACACCATCTAGACAGAGCGGCCTCAGCAAGATACACCCCATTGGTCATCTTTTCATTACTGGCAGGTTGATCCAGGGGAGTAGGAACACCCTCATTATTGGGTCTCGTATTCCATGTGCGATTCTTCCTCTAGGAAGGTTTCCTCTCAAAGTTTTGATTTGAATTCTACCCTCTGTCATAATGTTTTCCAGAAGAGGTGTCGACTTCATGGTTATCCCTACAGTCTCTATTATCTTTGCTGTCTCGATTAAGGTCAGCTTAGAGGCTACGTTGGGAGGCCTGCAACTGATTATTTTTATTTCTCAAGTGCGTCATCTCTGTGGACATTTTCCTTATAATTTTTGTCAGCTCTTCCAATTTGTCTTTCTCAGTATTGCTCAGTTGTGGCACTTGGTTTTGGAGAAAGACAGGCGAGGCTGCCAGCTGGTTTTGATGTGCTAGAGGGAATTCTAGTCCTAGTAGGTATAATGGTGCCTGCGGCTGCTGAGAATACACTTGTTGATACTAGGGAGCTTGAGGATAGGTTTGTTGTTGTTGAGGCTGCAAGTAAGAAGGCACGAGAGGTGCATGATTCAGTGGTTGTCCAGGGTGCGGGACAATGGGTAGCTACGACACCTGATTCATAAGAGGTGTTTGATGAGAGAATGCTTGGTTGATCCCCTGAACCTACATTGGATGGGCTACTGGGCCCAAAGAGGGTAGCGAACTAGAAATATTTTGCCCTAGGTCAGTACTGGCGACAACAACTTCTACATAGACATTCACTAGCGTAGTAAGCAGTGGGCACATCCTTTTTACCAATGTTGACATGAGATTATCCAATGTTGCATAGTAGATGGGTAGGGTTGCAGTGTCATTGTGTATGTATGGATCCTGAATTCTCATGAAGGCGCGATAGAAGAGATCATTGAAAGAGACAATCGGTTTGTTAAGTTCTCTTTGGATAGATATAAACTATCAGTATACCTCCGAAGGGCTGATCGAAATCTTATACTTCTACAAAAAAGAATTATTTATGAGGTCCCATGAACTAATGTACCCTCTTAGCAAATTGATGTACCAGTAAAAAGCCTCCTCCCCCAACGAGTATGAAAAGAGGCGGCATGCAACGTGTCAATGACTAATTTGCATATCTGTAATTGTTGTTTCAAAGATCTTGATGTGTTCTTCTATTGTCCTTTGTGGGTCACGAGGATTGAACTTCGAGCAAAAGCCATCTGGATTTTTGGGTATGCCATGATAAGAATTGAATATCAATGACGAAGGATTTTTCACCAACTAGGCCATGACGGGAGGTGAAGGTGGTACCTGCTATTGAGGGGCAGCAATCTGGGGCTGCACCTACTGTTGGACAGTAGCCTGGGAATGTACATGGGCTGTAGCTGTTCGGGTTGTGCCTTGAACTTGAAGGGCAGGGAGAGTGACTGCTCCCCGACTGCTAGAGATAAGAGGTGGAAAAGAAGTTTGATATGGCTAAGTGGAGGATGGACAAGAGGTGAATGGAGGTGAAGGTGGAAGGGAAGTGAGTGGGACAGAGGAAGAGGAAGAAGCAATGTCTCCTCCCTTAGTTCGTTTAGCCCTTGTGGAGGGCTGCAACTCTTGAAGTTCCCCTTTGTTTGGTGTTGACCTTAGAATCCTCTGAAATATTTGAGGGGAGAATGATCCGATTCGATCCAGCTTCACAATGCCATCCTTCTAGCACCAGTTCTATTGATGGGTGTTTTTTCACACTTTCTCAACACAGGTAGTGCAAGAATGCACTACCACTCTTGAAAGGAGACTTCCAACAACAAGTTGCTGAAAATCACCCCAAGGTCTCTTGGGTGTCAGGTCATGACTTGCATGGAACTCCTTAGTTGATATTTGATGTGATTTTGTTGGTAATCATAGGGCAGACTTACGTAGCTAGATGCAAAATGGATCTTATGAATTGAAGTTTTCAAGATGGAAGCTGAGATGTGCTTTGATGTAAGTCCAAACAATAATCCAAAACTCCAGTGTTTTCCTTAAGTTTTGACTTTACAATGTGCAATGACCCTTAGCTTAGGTTATTTCTTAAAAAAAAGAAAAAGGAGAAGGGAAGAGGGAAGGTTCCTGGATCTGCAACTATGAACAGTAATCATGGAGTTCCTGCTATGGACAAGTTCGTTCAAACAAAATTTCACTTAACCATAAATAATCACAGTCTCATGAAACTTGTGCTATCTTCTAAGGTCTGTGGATATTTCACCATTTATCCACTACATACATGCATGAATAAAGATAAAAATTTAGAGCAGCTTCAAGTTTCAGCCCATACTAACTTTACAAGACCATTTACCAGCAGCAAATAGCAAAAAGCATGGACTGAAAGACATCAACACAACAAAAATTTCTATAATCACAAAATAACATTACTAAACCTATCTAAGCAATTTAAAACCAGCTAAAAAAATAATGTAAATTTAACTAGAGCATCTAACTATGGGCGATTAAATCATGAAACATGTGAATAAACTCATAAAATGCACCAAGTCAATGTATTTTCATTAGAAATTTCTACAACATGTTATTACAACAACTCAACTCTCCTTTGAAAATGAGAGGAGACCCCCTATGTATAGTGTCCAAAAATTAGAACGAATGGCCAAGATTTAATCTCATTGTGTGACCAAGATTCACTACAACTTAAAATACAACTTTGTCTTTATCTCTATTTTGTGCTCTAGTGACAACACTGTAGTAGTTTTGTCTTTTGCTGATTTCCCTTTTTACTGTAGCTACTTTGTCAGGAATTCTTCATTAATAATAGGGTTTCCTTCCTGCTTCTTTAAAGTTGCATATTCCATGAACTTCAGAATCAATGGTTGGAGTTTATCAACATCTATGATTTTGGATCACAACACTTGATAACTCCATTCTTTGGACTGCTCAGTGAGCTTTTCCCAATCCTCCTCATACTTAGCAGTGTGGTCCCAGAACAACTCTGATTGGGTGAAGGCTCGGGCGGAGAAACTCATGAAATATATGGTTATCTCCTCTGACATCCCGTCCTTCATTCTTTTTTGGAAGTGGGGCTTTATTTTCTCTGGATCCATTTGTACGATAGGTATTTCATAGCGCATCATTAGCTTCAGGTATCGGGCAGAATTTGCTTTGATTTCTTTGACCCACTCAATATCTAGATCCACTTTATCGATCACCTACTCCAATCTTTCTCTTCAGTACTCAAAGTCCCGCTTCCACACATCCATGAGCCAATGATCATCCTTCTTGAATGCAAACTCCTTTTCCCACGTTGCACTTGGAAGCTTGAGAATAGCCTTGATCTTTGGGTAGGTGGATTCATATCTCGCTAGGAAGTCAGAGCAAAGTTTTCTTGTACCCTCAAGAGACTAATGTAGGTCTAAGAACTTGTTTTTCATTTGGACAGCTCGACCAATGCCCATGTTTCCAACATATAGAACCTGGCAGAACCAGCTATCCGTGGTCCTGTCCAAACTCTTTCTCTTTGCTAGCTTATCAATTTTCTCCTTGGACAACAATTGCGGTGGAGCTGTGGACGTGGTAGGAACTTCTTCCACTAAGGACCATTGATGGATGTACGCCTTTAGGTCAACCACTTGTGCCTTTAGTTCCTCTTTCAAAACTTTGTCTTGTTGTATCAGGTGACCACTGTGGTGACAGATTCCTGGAGGTGTTCTACCTTTTTCTCCCTAGTAGCCATTCCCAAGTCAATGGTAGAGACATTGTAGTTTATTCCTTTTGCTCCCACTACCGGTGTTGCCACCTAGACAGTCCTAGATCTAGAAACATCCATTGTCACCTTGGATATGAATTTGGGATTCTTCTCTTTTTTGGTAGTGATATGTGCCCTAGCTAAGATAGCTTCTAGTCTCGTTCTCAGATTGCTCAGGGTAGGAGACCTCTCCTCAAGTTGCTTCTCCAGCCATTCGACATCTGAGCCTTTTCTCTAGGTGACCCATGATCACCTTCTTCATCCTTTCTAGTTTCAATCTCCTTTTCCTTAGGAGCCTCTTCCTCTGCCTTAGCATCTTCTTCATCTTCATCAGAATCCCAGATGAATGTAATGCGTTTGATTGGGGATTTGGTGGGTAGGCGCCCTCTTGGACTTTCTTCCTTCTTAGCCTCCTCTTCCTTTTCTCTATCTTGCTCATCCTCATGCCCGTGCTCCTTGGGAATTTCAGTTTGGAGGCCTTTGTCAGTCTGATCCTCACCCTCAGGCTTGTCCTCTTCTACATTCTCTTCTTCTTTATGAGGTGGTGACATTCTTTCCTGTCATTCCCTTGTAGGAAGCTCTACATTTTCTACTGTCATGTCATCTCCTTGCCTTTCTTCTCTAGGAGGAGTCCTTTCTACCTCTTCTCTAATTTATTTCAATTGCCGAGCCATTTCCTCCTCGAAACCAACATCAAATGTTTGTATAATTTAAGTACCATGATCTCTTTGATCACCGCTTTCGGAATATCCTGTTTCCTCTTCTTCATAAACCACCCTGTCAATTTTTCGGTGTTCATATTCTGTGTTTTTATGTTACTTGTCTGCTTCCTTCTCCAATGCTTTTGAAGATTCCATCTCCTACCTCTCCCATTCCTGAGAGATTTTCATTGTGGCATCCATTGTTTGTGGTCCCGTTGGAGGTTCTGAGGACGAAGCACTGGCAAGGACCTGTGCTAAGGCTGCTTGAATGGTGGGATTCAAGAATACTTGGGAAATATGAGAGGGGACATTCTACATGTGTCATGAGAACACCTCTGGTATTGTGAGCATTGGAATTGGTATTGTTGATGTGGCCAGTGGGAGTGATGTGGTGGGAGACATGGAGGTGGAGGAAAGCGGCGAAGTTGTGGTGGAGGAGGAGTCAATCGTCACAACCTGCCCAATAGGCAGAGAAGAGGCGAGGTGGACTGAGATATCCACCATAGGTGGAGATGTGGAAATCATGGCTTGGGAAATGGATGGAAGGGTGGTAGAATCAAGGACAATAGGTGGAGATTTTGGCTGACCTATCTCTTCTTCCTCACCTTCATGAAGGGGATCCTCCTAAATTGCAGCTAGCCCCCTGACGCTTCCCGTCCTTTTATGTTTCTTTGAGAGCGAACCCTCTGAATCCTTTCTTATATGCACCTTCAGATCTGGCTGCTACTCCTCTGTCTCTTTCCTCTTCTTCGATCTTGTGAATGGAGGGGATCTGGATGTTCCTCCTGTTGAGGTTGTAGCAGTGACATCATCTGTAACACTGGGTTCACTCTTAAGCCCTTCATATGTAAGGACAAGCTCTTGTTTTAATCGAGCCACCTGTCCATTGACCCATTCCTTGGTGTGAGCCTCGATGGGCTCGGTTATACTCTCAAGGTCATTGACCTCTTGCTCATCCCAATCCATTTTTGGTATCGGAAAGTTGGCAAATGCATTGTACCTAGGATCCATCATGGTACTTTCATCTTCTTCAACCTAATCAGGTATAGGAAACAAATTCACCCTTCTTACAAAGTACGTCGTCATTCACATATAATGCCTCGCGCGCACTTCCTTATCATCTTGACAATTTTCCAAGAAATATTCTACATGATGCAAATGGGTGTACCCTGGTCGAAGTGCCTTCCTTACTTTCCCATACGGATCCATCTGTGGGCAAGCAGTGTGTAGGCGGAAATGATATTCTAGTAGTTCCTTCTCAAAATTCCCAGCACACTAGGAGGTTTACAATTTGTACATATGCTGGCCGAAAGTTAAGGGATAAGGGATCCTTGCCAAATTCCTGTTGCCGAGAACTGAATGTACATGCTGTAGTTTCCAAGAGAGATCTAACAGTATAATCCGGTCGTTGGGGTACCAGGGAAACTTATTCGGCCTCTTTATGTAACCTTGGGCACGAATGTAGGTAAACTTGGGGTATTGGATGAACAAGAAGGCGTACTGTTTCAAGAAAGCCCAAGCGTTGTGAGAGACCCTCCTTTCAAAATACCCCCAAGTAATCTGATAATGTGACCCATGAAGGCATCATTCACTCTGCAATATTCCTTAAAATTTTTGAACTACAGCTGGGGGGTATCTAACATAGACCTTCAATTCTTCACCCGGTTCTTCATCAGGCGCTCTGAACAACCCAACATATTGTCTCCATTCAGCCAACGAGTAAACAAGATAGGAAGTCATGTAGAATTTGGAGTTCTTCTTTACATTCATGAACTGCTCGTGGAAGCAGTCGCTTATTATGCCTCCCTAGTAGAATGAGGCCTGTGTGGTGACATCTTCCGCCCCTCAGGGGATCTGCTCTATAAAGTAGACCATCCACTCTTGAAAGAATGCTGTAGTGGGAAGACCCATTACTCTACTCAGCATGGTGACTAGGTCGTGGTAGTCTTCGTGAAAGTCACTTCAGAAAAGTTCTTGGGGAAACTTCGCGGCGCTGCCCCTCTTCTCGTTGAGCCAACATTGATTTATAAGTTTCTTACAATCACCCAGGTCCTCGTCCCACATTGCTTTATATTCTGCAATGGTTGGCATCTCTATTGTTCCGAAGGTAGGGATGTGGAAAGTATTTTTTATCGTTTCACCTGACATATCAGCAAGGATGTTTCCATCTCTGTCAACTATTGTCTGTGTCTCTGGCTGATATGCCCGCCTGCAAGCCATGACCAACTCAGGAGCAACAAGGGATGGAGGAAAGCCTGCAGCTTTGGCAATTCCATTGCTTATGATCAGTCTTGCATTGTCGGTCTTAGGATGGATCCTGACCCTTTGTTTGAATTCATCAATATCGACATGGTCGATATTGGTATTTGTAATTTTCTTCCAGTTCGTAATGATTTTTGAGTGCATAGGCTCTCCCTGGAATTGGTACTTCATCTGGTCTTTGTCCTCTTTCTGACGAGGAACCTTTCCTAACTTCTACCCTATGTCTTTCTCTGCAGTAGTCTTCGAGGGTACTGCACTCGGTTCTATATATCATGTAGACAAAGGAAAGATGAGCACAACCAATCACAAAAACACATACATTAGTCATAATCTCATGGACGAAGTCCAATTAGATAATATATCATTCATAAAATCAAACTTTTACTTCAAGATACTATTAGCAATTTACTGGAGGGATTTTGGACCAACCAGGCCCAGAGGGTCAGACTTCCCTGGTAGGAATGTCATTTAAAGGACGAGTAGGGCATGGCAATCTAGGTGGTTTCTTTCGCTTCTAGATTTTGATGGTTTGAAAGGCTCATGCAGGAGAAGGTTGAATTTAGGCATGTGGGTCGAGATTGGTTTTCAAATTAAAGGTCGTTTGGATCCCTATTGGAGTGTCTGGGGATACAAGGCCGAAAAGCTATCAGATTTTTTTCGTTTGGAATAGCCAGAAGGAAATGAAATTTTGGGGTTCGGAACCCGTGAGGCTCAAAGGTGGTAAATACATCCCATGTCACTTAAGAGTTCGGGTGAAAAGGGACGGGGAGTTGTTGAGGTTTTTCCGTTTGGAACGATGAATGCTCAATAGAATTCTGGGGACAGAGTCCCAGAGAATTGGACCCGGCATTGTGCTTAGCCGCTAGATTTCTTCACTAAGTTCTTCGGTGATTAGAAGGGCAGGCCCCGAAGGACGGAAGGACTGGCTCATTTTTCCTTTCAGGATGGCTAAGATGGGACAAAATTTTGTGGGCAGAAGTTTGACAACACGGACCTGGGAAAGGTGAAGGCACTTTGAGTTCATCTTTTTTTCAATCTGATGCCAAATGGAGTATCGGGGCCTGAGAGGCAGACGAATGTGGTCTGATAGCCATTTGGAAAAATGAAGTCACTAAGGAGATCTGAGGATGGAACTCCGCGAACCGGGGTACGTGTTCATGAGGAGACACTTCAGTTTGTTTGGTAGCTCAGACTTCAAAGGGTAAGGCGGACTCTGGGGTCCGGATGGACGGGGCCTATCCACCATTTAGAACAGTGATGTGGCATGGCGTCTTAGGGATGGAATCCCGCAGGAGTGGGCTCAGGAATCAAGGATGGAGGCTGAGTTTTGTTTTCAAGATTGTTTAAGGCCCGATGACGATCCACTGGGGGAAGTCTGAGGTCATGGGCCTGAGGGAGCATTTCGCCGTTCGTATGTTTATTTTCTAAGTTTTTTAATGGAAATGGGGAGGCCTGAGTCTGGAGGGAGTGAACGTCCTGCGCGAAGAATGACGTTGACATGGAAAAGTTCTGGACCATGTAAAAATGTTGTTTTGGAAGTTTGTGGGGATTCTGCGACATGGGTTTTGTAGCTGCTTTCTTCACCTATCGAGTGAATGTAATTTTAGCCTATGTTATGTTTATCATTTAAGCGCAAAATTGTAAAAACTAGACGAAGGGGTGGATGATGAACCTACCTCAAAAGCTCGGAAAAAGAGGCTATGAAATCTGCGAAGGATCATCAAACGAGGGCAACAGGCGCGAAGGCGACGAGTGACGAAGGCACTGGACTCCCCAAAAATCGCTTTAAACTCCTCTGTCTAACTTGACATATGAAAATGACGGGTTGAACCAAGTATTCATACCCTAAATTAGCATTTAATACGCTCATTAATGCCTGTACGGAGGACGAAACGGTTGGTGGGTTCAATTTCACGGACGACGGCGAGAGGGTCGGGACCCAGGCATTGGGAGGACGTGACCTTGCGGCTGTTTCAAAGTTGTCATTTTTCAACCGACGGAAAAGGGGAGTCCGGGGTTTGGAAGATGGGACGTCGACGCAGGTTGGCCGTTTGGAATGACGAACTCAAGACGAAGTTCTAGGCAAAGAAGTCCGAAGGATCGGGCTTGGCGGGGGCAAAGGTGGTCCATTTTGCAACACAAGTCGTAAGGGTGGAAATCAGGAAGCCAGGTCTCGGGGCACGTGAAGGAAAAGGCCTTCAGCTATTCAGAACAATGAGCACACAACAGAAACCCGACAAGGGAAACCCGGTAGGCTGGGCCCGTTAGGCCTCGAGGCCACTGGCAGAAGCAAACTGCCAAGGAAACTCCGCAATGGACCAAAACTTAGCAAAATTGAAGGGGAGGACACATGGTTAACTTAAGATGAGACTTTGGAGGCACGTTGACCATCTAGGACACCAAAATAGGGCACACAAAATGAGGCAGCGACAAAAAATGACTCGGTAAGGTGAAAGAAAAAGAGGTTACCCATTCTGAACGGGGCGTGTGTGTTGAGGGCACAAAAAAATGGATAGAGGATTCAATGCATCCCATACTACACCATGGGTCCATCCTCCATCCCGAGGGTCTTAGAGAATTCCCAAGTAGTGAACCTACCAAACTTGGTGGATTCCAACCTCAATTTCCTATAGGCCATCGACAACGAGTTTGTCCACCTAGGAAGAAGTAGCTTCTGAAAATTACCACCTTGTGACCTTAGTGATAATGTCAACTAACTTCTTCACAATCCTGGGTAGCACTGACACCAGTCACTTCCATCCACTTAGTGACTGCCAGTGAACCCCCTTGATACAAAAATTACCCCAGATTACCGTTACCCGCATGGATGGGTCCCTACCCGTGTAACCATTCTCGTATCATTTATGACCAGGGTAGCCCAGAACAACCCTCACCTCGGTGAACCAGGTGAGTACAGGCTAATTCCTAGTAGTAGCCCAGACACAAGTCATTGGCATGGTCCAATGACTGCCTGCCATTGCTCAAAATCCTGGAGGTTCACACTCGGGTCTTCTCTGACTTGGTACTACGGGTATTCTAATAGCTCTCAATGCATCCTTATGGCACTCTAGTAGGAATTAATGAATGGATTTGGGTGACTAATTATGGTAAACACATATAGGCCAACAACAACTATCCTTAGACCCTTTAATGGAGCGAGACATATTAACTTGGCATCCAAGGCTATGTTTAAATTAATTAAAAGTCTAATATTTCAAGCTAAATTCCTGATTTCTTCTCCCCTCCTAGTTTCTATCAGTTGTCTTTTGGAGGCAGCAATGTTTCCCAGGAATGTTGACTGCCACCATACCTCACTTTTGACTAAGGCAGATTTATATATAATATCTTATTAACATAGGCTCAAAGACTACTTGAATGATTTATTCCTCCCTTTTGTTCTAACAACTTTAATGGTTTAGAATTAACATATGTTATGTGTATGCCTATACCCAGGCCCATAAGTAGTTCCAATAAATGTGAACAACAAGGTATTTCATGCAACAGGGGTCCAAAATGAAGGAGTTAGGCTGTTGTTGATTTCATTAACATGGTTTTTTTTTCCCCTTTAGAGGTTAATGGTAGTCAATAGAAATAAGTGTTTTCTAATGTGGATAGGGTAATATGATGGAGATGTGTTGTTTTAGTTACCCCAAAGCTTCTCAGTTAAATAAACAATTCCAGTACTCTCTTCTCTCTTTTTTTTTTAATTTGATTGAGGCTATGTAAGCAATATTCTCAAAGCTGTGATCTCTAATGTGTCATAAGGGAAACATATACATATTCATTTGTGCTTAGACAAGTCATAGTTAAATCTCTCGTAAAGTGTTCCTATGCAGCAGTCTAATCTATAGTTTGGCAGATCTCTCTCTTCCTTTATATTTATTATTATTATTATTATTATTATTTTTAGGGTTTTGACTCTCTGTGCAACTCTTAGTTCTTTATCTATTAATTTATTTTTATCTTCTATCGTTGCTGGTTCAAAACTTGAATGAAGTTTGGGTAATGAAAAGTGAAGGTGAATCTTTCTGCAAGCAAAGTTTTTCTTCTAAGCATAGCCAACATGGCAACATAAGGAAAATAAGCTAAATTCTTGTGCAACATTTAATAAAAGCAGTATGCGTATTGATGATACCAATAAAACCCCAACTATATTGTTCTACCCTTAATATTTCTTTGATCTCTAGGCGACTGCCAATATTAATGGAGGTAAATAATTCAATAGCACAAAGATTAGTAGTTTATCAGGTAAAAATAAAACCTGTGAGGGCATCCTTCCCTGTCTTGGCACAATTATTTTTCCTTTGTCTTCCCAACACCACGTCGAGCTCCTAAGTTGCTATTTTTCTCCCTTTTTGCCTCTGGTTTTTCCTTTCATACCTTCCTCTCTTTGTTGTTATAACTTTTTTTGTATCCAAAAAGAGGAAGGTCGTAGGGTTTTTAAGGAGATTTTTCTATCCATTTCTCCCAAGCATCTAACATTCTAGACGCTTCTACTACATGGATGCCATACATCCCTTATTGTGTAGCCCTTCCTTTGTTTGGGCACCCCTCTCCTCATTAATGCGGGTTGTCTCTGGTGTCTGACATGGGTATTAAATCTTCCCTTCTGCTCTCCACTAAAGCTTCCAATGCGTGTTGCTTATTTTTTTGTTTTAATTCTCTCTTTCTTTTGTATGACTCTCCTTCCTTATTAATTTTTATTTTCTATGTCTCTTTTTTTTCTTTTTGCTCACATTTTCTTTGTTTTATTTTATTTTTAATTTACAATTTCTTGCAACCTCTTATCTTATGTTTTATTTGTTTACTTTATTTTTAAATAGTAAGGTATGGGTTTGAATTAACCTATAGTATTTTAATTGTTATATATATATATTTCCTTGATTCACCTAATGGCTCCATTCGAAAATGATTTCAAGGGAATAAAAGGATTATTTAACTTATCGACAAAGAAAAGAAACATATACAAATCAAGCCTTACTATTGGTGGTAGATGGACTCTTAAGGGTGGAGTATCTCACTCGACTTCCCACTAATCAAGCTAAGTTATTGAGTTTAAGGTTCTTTCTCGAAATAGGTTGCCAGGTCCACATTTTGTTGCACCTCGAGCACCTACAAAACTCATCCACATTCTCACAAAATCATTAATACCTGGTTAGTCGATAAACAAATAAATATATCCATACCTAAAATCAAATAACATCATTAAATTCATAAATATCAATTATTTAATAGTTGTTTCAAATGGTCATTTAAAGTGTTTAAATCTATTATATTAATATTTAAGTTCCTATGATCGTCAAAATAAGGGGTACAAACATAGTTATAAGTTCAAGGTTTTTCCTTCGTCCGATTTACATCGGGACGACAAGTGATTGACACAAAATGAAGTCTAGAGTTTACTGGGGATGTGACACCCTCAAGATGGTGATGTTTCCTTATTAAAAGCTAGAACCATATATGTATAGAAAACACAAACACAATTAGAAAAACACATTAAATGCACTATAAATAGATAATAATTGTGCACGGGGTTTAGGAGTTTGGAGAAAAGGAGAAATAAAAATAGTTTAAAAGAAAAGAGTGTGAACTAGATTAAATAACATTTAGATTTTAAGTGATTTAGCACAATAAAATAAATGGGTTTTAATAATTACTATTCGACACTTCACATATTTGCACAAGAAAGAGGTTTAAAAATAAAAACTCATATCCACTTAAGCAAGATGCAAGGCAAGACAATCTTAGACACAATTTTTTGATTAAAATCCTATACTATTTTGTAAAATGAAGCATAAAGTCTTTCTCTTCTTTCTCTATAAAAAAAACCTATATGAAAATGACCCCAAAAAATTCCTATACAATTTCTCCTTTTAAAAATATATATGAATTAAAATTTTATTTTCCTATCTTAACCATTTAACTTCCTCTCTTTCTCTCAATTTTCAAAAAATTTAAGGATAAAATACAATTGTTTTCCTAAATAATTTTTTTTACAAACTTTTCAAGATAATATAAAATAATATTATAATAGGATAAAAACTTGATATTCAAATGAACATCACAAGTACTTCTTTGAGGATGCATTCTATTAATAATATTCCTTGTAACATTAAGAAATTATGGATTCCCTCACAATTCATTGATTGAAAACTTAATTGTCTTATTGTGACATTTCAAGTACAACATTTTTAGCCGATAGGCTATATTATGTATGAGCTTCTGGCTTGATACAAGTCTCACGCCATAAAACAACTGTGGTTTGTCGTCAATCTCCTATCGGAACTGCCGGAATACTGCGAACGGTACGGTACGATCAGTTGCAAGTTGTTGTTCTCCTTTATGGCATGTTTTGCACTATAAGCGTGTGGATAAAATAGCTGTCAGTTATTTTCCCTGTTTTAAGATCGATGGTACGGTGCAACATACGCTCCCTCGACGGTGTTGTGCAAACAGTAATTGAAAAAACAACAAAAATCAAACGGCGCAGATCGTTCTCATCATCTTGCATCCCGTCTCCTAACGTCTACACCGTCGATCTGAAAATCACCCTGCTTTGTTCAATGAGGGCACGCCGAACAAATCACTTCTTCGTTGGATGAGGGGGATTTCAGCTCCTTTCGCAACTCTCACAAACACCTGACTCTCGCAACTTCAATAGCAGAAACCAGTTCTTATCTTTATACAAGCTGCCATTTATTACATAAGAAAAATCATGTTGTTTCCTGCCCAGCACCAGGACACCCAACCAGGGCTCGAGTATCTGATGGTGCCCAGGCCGGTTTCAGTTTCCCAGTGTATATATGCTAAATATTTTCATCTCTAAAATACTTGATCCAATAACTTTTTATCTTTTTTAAGTCTCCATTCGCTCTATAATTTTGTAGCTCTGCAAAAACAAGAAAGAGAGTGTATGTTAAAAACAAAAATAGACACATGAAGATTTTTATAGTTCTCTAATCATGGAACACCTTCGAAAGCAGTGTAAATAATTTCCATTCCTACCGCCTAATGTAGTATAACAGTAGATACTAGATGCCTTATCCATAGCATTCGATCCTTTGCTCGCCTGTTTGTTCAAACGCCACAAAATTACCTGAGTTGATGGTTGAGCTTACCAAGCTCAAACATGCATCACTACACCTGAAATTTTAAAAAAGAAGTGGTGGAATAGCAACACTGATGTATGAGGAAGTAACAAGCACGGGGAGACTTTTTTAGTTGAGAAACCCATTATAGAGGGAAACGCAGCAAATCTACCCACGAGTCACCCTGTTTAATGCCACGTTCCCTGCCTCCACCACCACATACTGACACCTGGAACTGCTTTTATTTGTTGATTAAACATAGCACGACCACTTGGCGGTTCTCCTTGCTCCTGCGCTTTTCACTGTTTTTGACGTCGTCCGCTTTTCACTATTTTCACGTCGTCCAAATTCGACGTAAATAATGTATCTACTTTATTTTGACAAATGCTACGGGCTTAAATTTGATGGCCGTATGACCGTATTTAGAGATTTTTGCCGTAAAATACAATCAAAATTTTAAAAAGATTGTATCAAATGAAAGGAGAGATTTTGGATAGACTGTCAAAAATTATATAGAATTATAATGATATATATATTTGATTTATATATAATTTTACTTACACTAAGGTATATCATAATGTTTAAGGGTACTTTTGAATAGATAACCGTCATTAAAAAATTTGTTGATAGGCAAGGTCGACCGTCAAGTTTAAGCCCTGAATGCTATATCATTTAAGTGGATTAAAAACTCTGAATATAATAAGATCACCATATCTTGCAGGTAACTTTCTCTTAACCAAGTCCTGTCATAACAAAATACGTGGTCAAGTCCTTCAATTAATAATAAATTCAATTGCTGGCGTGGCAACTTGCTTATCTACTATGACCTTTTTTACAATTTTCACATTAAAGTCTTTTATGTCCACCTTACCAAATAAGTTTTGATTATAAAAAAAAATAATCACAAATTTCGGAATTCTATCCTATACACTTGTAGTATCGTAAATAACGAACAAACATTTAATTATTTCCAGCCTCGTAAATTTTTATTTTACATTTTTTTATAATTTTATATTTATTTAAACAACTTATTTAAGAGCATCAGTTTTTACATTTTTTATGTAAATTATATTTATCTAAAGAGTAAATTTTATTAATGCAGTTATATTTAGATTCGAGGTACCATTAATTTATTATTTATTTATTTATATAGAAATACATGTTTTGTTTTACATAGTATTCTTAAAAAAACAAGTATAATTTTGTTTTAAGAAGAAATTTTATAATGTTATAAAATTATGAATCGTATTCATTGATTAACATATAAATATAATAAATAATATATAAATATTATATATATTAATTTATATTATATTATTTATGTATATTATAAAATTTGGATGTTTATTATAAATTAATTATATGTATCACCATTTTGGGACCATGCTATTTTGTGTGCGCTTAGCAATTATGAGCATTTGACGTTACAAGAAAGAAAAGCGTGCTTCTTGGATTAACTTATTTGTACTTACATTGTTTATAGTTGTCCTACAATAATTGATAAACATGCGTGAAGAAATTATATTTATATTTATATTGCAGGAAACCACCACCTCTAAGTTAATTGAATAATTAATTTATTTATATGAACAATGAATTTGAAATAATTTTATAATTATAATTTGAAAAATTAAAATTACCACATATCCTAATAATGAAAATTTCAACTTCAACATTTTGTTTTCTATTAGTTGCTTTTCAAATACTAACTAGATCTTTTGTTTATTATAGATACATTGGAGTTCAATGTGACCATTCAACATTTTCGCTATATCATTGTATTCAACTGCATCCATTCTTGTAATGTGAATTAAACAATCCATAAAAAACACATGAAATTCACCATTGTATATATTTCCTTTTTTAACATTTTTATATGGCATAAATTTAACCTTATTTCATTATATTTCAAAACTTTTTAGATTGTGTGAACTATTCCCTATTTCAACCAATATGACTACACAAAATCAAATATAGCCATACAATTTTTTGGCATACCCCATTGCACAAAAAAAGTGCAATAGCCATTTATATTCATATTACATATTATACACAGTAATATGTAGAGAACACCTTTTGACATTTTTTTCGTACTCCCAAATATATACAATTTTGTTTGAATTAAATACAAATTGCTTGTAATATATAGAGAACACCTCTAGCATGTTTTGCATATTCCTTTATTATATGAAAAGAATATATATATATATGTGTGTGTGTGTGTGTGTGTGTGTGTGTAAACTAAGATGTAAGTATTTGCCCCTAGTTTAGGTTTCTGAATTGTGCACAGGCCCTACCCATATAAGATATGATGAATTTATGGGTTTTTGATTCTACGGATCACCTATGCCCATTTGGCTCGACTGGACAAGCCCATTAGATCTTGGCTACTTGTTTGGCCTTTCATTCGGTAAGTTCATTAAAAGTCCGCTTTATAAGATTTAAAGTTTTGTAAGTATCTGCTCTATTTATTTTCTCTAAACTCATGTAAAAGCTCAACTTCATAAAAGTCTTAGCCACCTAAGAACATTTAGGCCACTGCAAAATGTGTTTCTGGTGTACACTATGTAATTAGATGTATTCTCAGGTGAGATTTTTCTGATGAAACAATGTTCCTTTCTATTTTCTATAAGTGATCTCATAACTACCTAAACTAAGGGAAAATACTTACACCTTAGTTCACACACACACACATATATTCTTTTCATATAATAAAGGAGTATGCAAAACATGCTAGAGTTGTTCTCTATATATTACAAGCAACTTGTATTTAATTCAAACAAAATTGTTTATATTTGGGAGTACAAAAAAAATGTCAAAGATGTTCTCTACATATTACTGACATTTTCTATATAATTCGAATAGGCTGGAATGAACACATTTTATGTTTACTTCTTTATTCTCTGAAACAAATGGTTATACACCCATTATCTTTTCATAATTTCTATTTTTTGTTGTGAGATTAAAACTTTGTTTGTTCTGGTACTAGTGGCTGGCTTTATCTCCAAATATGTATTACATGCAACTTTGTAAAAATATACATACAAATTTATATAAGTGTTAAATTGCATGTCACACCCCCTCTTACTTCTCTATATTTTTCTATCAGCGTAACCCTTGCACCCCCTCTGGTGCAAGTGCTTGTATAGTGTCTTACATCAAAGGTCTTATTGTCTTAATGGTTTTAGTAGAGCACAAGTAGACAATACTTTGAACCATGAGAATGTGCAAAGGCACGTACATGATCAAACACTTGGACCTTTATAACTTGATTAAAAGACTACAATGCCTCCACAATTATATTTGTCTATATCTTATGATGTTTATCTAATACAATAGAATGTAAATTATGTCTAAAAGAAATAAAATATGTTTAAAATGCATTTTCCTTCCTTTGGATAATAAGCCAATAGATTTGATAACATGATTGTGATAAATTTAAAATACCCTCAAGTGAAAACAATCTGATGGTATACTCCCTTTCTTATACCAAAAAAGAATCCACTGTTAAATTGATCTGTTCAATCATTTCTCCTATAACAATTCATTGTCAAAGACTGCTTTTCATTAATATAAATTACAGAGAGTCTTAGACCAATGAGACATCATATAAACTCATCATCAAACTGCATATTATGAACAATCTTTACTGATTCAAAGCTACATTGAGATTTCTATGTATATTGGTTTGACTTAGATGCTTTGAAAACACCTTCATTTGTAGGAATTGTGTTTGTTGCCTCCGATGGAACAGTGTGATGGGAAGGCTAGAATGAATAATTTGATACGTGGCAAATGGATCACCAATGACCAAACTCCCCCTAAACTTTCAACTTCGAGCATATGATACAACCATCACATTTCCAATTAAGCTTTTCATCAAACCTTTTACTTGTATAGTCTATAGGTGGACATCATTGAAGCATTTTGTCAAATAATTATTGTAGATTGCCTCTGCCTTCATTTCCTTCGGACAATTGTCAAATGGTTCACATACATTGTCTATGTTTACACATTTTGCATATATGTCTCTGTTGAAAGCTCTCATCCTAGCACAAGCTGGGAGAAACATTGGATAAAGATTGCAAAGTCTGGTTTTACAGCCACCAATTGCATTTGCTTGAAGCTTCTTAAATCCTTTCAAACAGATCTGTTATGAGTACCTTGCACTCATCTCTTTTCATAAGACTAAATACCTTTGTGACATTTTGTGAGACAGTTCATGCACTCTATCAAGAGTTTCACATTCTGCATATATTTCTGCAACTACAGTTATAGCTTCAACATCTAAAAAAATTCGCTTCAAACAATGTTTCAAAGTGCAGATGCTGGTAAAGGTTGTAAAGCCAAGTTTATTTGGCTGCTAATACTTCCACTCTGGCTTTATAGAGCCTCTTTCACACATTCAATGAGACCAAAGTACTTTGAGGCATTTTGTCTAATACTTCACAAGTCGTCTATACTTCCACATTCTAATACATTCTTCAATCTGAAATTAACATTAACTCAATATGAAATAATCACCATTTTTTAACAGAAATATAAGCAATAAAATTTCTTCAACTTTTTCCCTTTTTTCAACAGGCATTGATGCTACTGTTAAGGATCAGAAAGCACACATAAAATAAGAAAATAACATATTTCTATAAACATAAAAGAATATAAAGGTTCTTTTACTCTTAGAACCAACATAAAAGAAACATAAAGGAACATAAAGGTTCTTTTATCTTAGAACCAAATTTATCTGACTTGGAGAGACTGTTTGTAGTCAGGACCCTTTGATCCCTTTTACCATAATAAAAACATAAAGAAATATTATTCTTTATTTCGCAGAGCTTAATAAACTCTATTACAATCTGGACTAATACAGCCATTTTAAAGATAATTTCTAATAAAACCCCATACTAATATTTTGAATCCTAAACTCTTTTAGGACCCTTTATTGATGGAGCAGCAGATAGATTTCATTAGTTCAGGAAACAATTAAAACAAAATACGACAAAGGACAATGAAAATACAATCAAGGGACCCTAAAAGCTAAGAAGAATGCCTACAACAGAACACTAGATCTCAGAAGATCTAAGAGTATGGACAAAAGCTTAGTGGCATGGATAGACAGTTTCTCACATTGAACATAAACGGGTAAGCTTCTGGCCATATATTCAGGTCCCCAGTATCTATATCCATACAAATTATATGGCTGCCATAGCCCTCCATTTCATGAATTGCCCAAAGATAATCCCCCCCAACACAAATCATTCCAGGAGGCAAATCGTCGGGCAATACAATTTCTTCATATTTAGATCTCCACTGCAAACGAAGCTCATCAAACTCATAAAAAACCAAAGCATGTGTACTTTCACAAACCATTATCATTCTGCCCTTGTACATAACAATTCCCAAGGTCTTGTGCATTACACTATGCATCCCCCACATATAATGTAACCTGATATTGCTATCTCCATTCAGATCATACGTAACCACAGCTGTCCCATTTTTAGAAAAACAGTAGATTTTCTGGTTCTGCATTAAAATGTTTGGAAAAAAGCTGATTGTCATATTTCCATTCACTCTTTCCACCAAGTGAATGTCTCTAATTTCCCATCTCTGTTCTACAGATCTATAAATCAAAACAGCAAATTTCTTTCTTCTGAGAAGATAAAGATTTCCAATTATGACAATTACCTGATAAGTCTTTTCCTTCGAATCAAACTTGAGGTGCACAGCCACATCATCATGATATCTTTTCAAGTAAGACGAAATCCTGCTTTTTCTGGTGAGTCTTGCATCTTCAAGACAATGGGACTGCATAGTCAATGGATTGATCACTTTAAGGGTTCCATTTCTCTTACAGCTATAAACCAAGAGGCCCCCATCTCCAGCTCTGAGAAACCATTGTGAGTGACTGCAGCTCCACTCATCATTAAATATTTTCTTGAACCTTAGCCTTCTACTGACATCAAAGAGTGCAAGCCCATTAGAAGACTCACTTGTTTCATCATAATGATCCATCACCAGCCACATTTGCATATTATTCTGCTCCCACAGATTGTGAAAGTGAACAGAGCTAGAAATAATACTTTGCCATGAAGTACAAACGATTTGAACTTGGAACAGAGTGTGAAGAGGAAGTTTGCAAAATATTATGTTCAAGATGTCCTCTGGAATATAACCTAGGAACATTGATTCTTCACTGCCATATGCTTCTTTGTATGAACCATCCTCTCTGTATGAGCCGATTCTAAGTGTGGACGAACTTGAAGAACTCTCACCTTTCTTCTCTGCATCCTTGGCGTCATCCATGCTACATATATTCTTGCTTGATCCATCCTCTATGCATGAGCCAGGTTTAAGGGTAAGCCAATTGGCATAAAGTCCACTTGGTCCAGAATCACCTTTCCTCTCTGCATCCATTACTTTACCCTTGCCATGTGTATCTTTGCTTGAGCCATCCTCTGTCCATGGCCTAATTCCAAGTGCGAGCCAGTTGGTATAAGGCTGCTCACTTGTACTCGGATTTGTTTGAAAAGCTCCTTTCTCTTCACTGGTAGTCGAATTCCAACTGATTCTCATTCTCTTCATACCATGGATGAACCTTGAATTGTCTGATTCTCTCTTGGAAGCCATCATCTCTCTGTGAGGTGCTTCTAACAAACCCCTGTGGTTAAATAGAATTGAAATTTGCATTACAAAGAACTTTTGACCTATTTCCGAAAATTCGGTAATGGAACTTTTGGACCGACCGAAACATTTTGGAGCTTTGTGTTGTTCTCTGTCAAATATTTTTGGTGCCCTGCATTATTTTCAATCAAAATTTGACTTTCTATTGAAAATTTGGGTTTGGACAGTCTGTAGAGTATTAATATTTTAAGCTACCTTCACTATCACATGACTAAGGACCTATCCTCACCCTTCGTTTGGAGCGTTTAGTGTACCGCGGTAAGCTATTGCTGCATAACCATGTGTTTTGGGGAAGGCAAGGTATTTAAGATCACAAGTGGGTTTATGGGGAAGAAGTTATTTTAAACTGACAGTTCATGTTATCATGATGTTGCTAAATTTAGCATTTAGTTGTATCATATATATTATATTTAAATTTAAATTTTGCTATAATAGTTAATTTAATTTATTTTTAAATATTTAAATATGTTTTTAATTAATTTAATTATTAAAATTTTAACAATTTATTATTTATAATTAAAATAGTTTTAATTAATGTTGCATGGTAAGTTATTGTTATATAGTTATGCATTTTGGAAGATATTTTTAATTTTTTTTATTATTAAGATAAAAATACTAAAATTACAAGAAGGTTTTATGGGAAGAGGTTATGTTAAAGTGACAGGTCATGTTAGTATAATGCTAGCATTTAGTTATATTATACATACTATATTTAGATTTTGATACGGTAGTTTATTTAATTTAATTTTTAATATTTTTAATAGTTAAATATATAGGTGCAAATTCTATTTTTCTCCAGATCCCCTTTCTTCCTTAATAATTAAATAATTTTAATTATTTGATTATTGTTTAATGTCATAATGTCATAATGCTTCTATAAATTAAATAATTTAATTAATTCATTTATATCTTTTTATTTCTTTTTTATTAATTAAATAAATTTATTTATTTTTGGATCCGTAAAATGCAGCCTAGGTTGCATGAAATTATATTAATAACAAAAAGATTACATCGTTTTGCTCCCCGAGGTGGTGAAGCCAAAGCCTAAGCTTTCCATGTACAAGCAATGATTATCATCACAAAATTTCGATCCTCCTCTCTCAGAGGCTATACATTCTTTAAACGCAATATGATTTTCAACAATTAACAAAAAACAAAAAACCAACCAGTCTCCACCATCAAAATTCAATTGTCTTCCTCGTAGAAATCCCCCGTTCCCACCAGCTTTGCGAAATCATGGCACCAGCCGATCCCGACGACTTCATCCAGATCTAGACAATGTCCCAAAAATGTAGCACCCCGTGATGCCCATTGCCTGTGTTGAAGCAGCTCCTCGCTTAAGCCTAGAATGAATGGTTGCCATTCAACTTCGACACCCAACCGAAACATTCTTTCAACATCGTCAGGAAAGGGAATCCCTACACCAGGCTGAGCTAGTGCCACAATGTCGATGTCTTCAAGCATAATGGAGGGCTTGAAGACCGCTCGTAGGAGGACCAAACATCGCACCTTAGGCAGATTAAGATCCAGAAGGGAGGCCAAGAAGCGAGACGAAATGTCCGAATTTGCTCTAGTGCGGTTGCGAGAAAAACATAATTTCCTCCCCAACACCATTCTTATGGCTTCCAGACAGAGGATATCCTTGTTCAGGCAAATTTGCGTCAACCTCTGGTCTGAGATGAAGCCGAGGAATGCATCCTCCTTCTTCGCACTCTGCAATTTGATCGACATATCCATTTCTCTGTGAGTCTATTGGCTTCCAAACTGTGGTTAAATAGACCATTGTGCCTCCAACTCCCATTAATGCCAAGGCCGACCAACATTAGCTGCACGTCCTCTCAACTGCCTTTTGCTCAATTTTCGTCCTCGTCACCCAAACTTCGCACGAATGAGCATTACCATCTGCCTCCAATATTCTTGGTACTGGAGTTCACCGAGTATGCTACCTATCACCACCTTCCTTTTCGACAAATTTGCTGATGGGAGTAGTACCTAAGCCTCCAAGTTTTGTTATGCCAATCTGTCCGAGAGGACATTTCTGACACCCAATTTATGATGCCTTGAGCTCTCTATTACTACATTTGGTGGTGGCGGGAGACACCTCATTCCCCGGGTACTCTGAGGGGAAGGCCATAATGCCGGATCTAGTCAGCTATGACCTAGACATTGTGATGCTATTTGGCATATGGGCCAAATTTATTTATTTGTTTAATTATTATCATTTTTCTACTACAATTAAATAATTATTTCAATTATTTAATTATTCATTTAGCCTTTTCTTTCATGAAATAAATTGTTCTTTCTTCCCACTTTATAATTATTTAAACTCTTCCAAAAACCTCTTTTTTTGTCAATCTTTATCTTCTCTTTTCTCATTCAATTTCCACTTGATTGAATTATTTTATAATTCAATCTTAACCATTCATCTTTATCATTGCCCTAATTTAGCCCTAACCCTATTTCATACTACAACTTTGACTCTTGGCCATTGATTTACATATCTTATTGGATTTTAATCGCATCCTTTCATTCCAATTTGACTTTCTATAAAAGACACCTATCATTGTCATTTCAACCTACCCAGTTTATGCACAAGTAAATGCTGCTAGCTGCTAAGGAGACAACTACAGGCTTTAATATTTTGCTATCATTGTTATTAGGCTATTATTGCATACTCAAATATGAGGCAATCAATCACATCGAGAAAAATGGAGGACAATGGAGGTCAAGCAACCATGACATAGGTAATATTGTTCTATGTTTATGTTTCTATGTTGGCGTGGAATACATTTTATGACATAGAGCATCTTTCATTTATGGTAACATCTCCAAAATGGGTGCCCAAGTGGTGATCGTTATGAAATTTCTAAATTTGACCCTATTCGAGTGGAGTGGAGGAGTCAAGATGGAGTCCAAACTTAGCATTATTCCTTGGGGAGTAGATGAACATGCACATGTTATTTTTATTATTTCATTTAATGTTCTTTGGAGGCTCTTTTGTAGGTTGGGTTCGTGACATCTTGGGAGTTACACTTTTGGGTGTGGAAAATGCATTGAAAGAAGCAACAAAAGGTGAAAAATGATTCATTTTTGTAGAAACGAAGGTGGGAGAGAAGAAAGGAGGTCGTAGAATCTACCTTGGAGGTTGTTGGAAGCCATGAATGTTACAGGTTTTAAGGTTTAAGAATAGAAAATTAATATTTGCAAGTTTGGTGAGAGACATGATTAGCTATAGGAAGAAGATTGCAGGTTGATCTTTGAGAGAAGAAAGCAAGGTTGAAGGAGAGTATTGTGTTGCAGGTTTTGATGCTGAAAATAAACATGTGTTGCAGGCCTAATAGCAGGCCCATGTGAGTTTTGAATTGATGTAATAAGAAGCCAACAATATTGGCATGTGTTTTGTAAATAGTTTGTAAGTTTCAATGTAAAATTGTCTAGTTTTGCTTGCATAGTTTTGGGGTTTTGAATCTATCATATTTTCCTGTTTAGATAATATTTCTTGGGATTTTTGAGTGTGTGTTTTAGATGGTTATTGAGAGGGAAAATCATATTCAAATGATGTACTAAGAGGCCAATAGGGTTGGCACATTGTTATGTAAACTTGGTTTAGATTTCGATACCAAATTTCTGAGTTATTGTTGCACTGTTTAAATGCAAGTTTGTGTGAGGTTTTAAGAAGGTATTTAAGTGGAATTTGAAGGGTGTTGTAGCCATTTCATCAATGGTATCAGAGTTGGTTGTTCTTGAGTGTGCAGGAAGAAGCGCCGATGTGAGGCAGTTTGCACTAGGACTTGCAGGTAGAGAATGAAGCAGTTGCAAAGAGAGTGTGGAAAAGTGTTTGACAAAATTTCTTGGAATCCAGGAATGTTTTGTGATGAAGAAAAAATTTCTAGATCCAAAAAAAGAGAATTAAGAGCCCATCCAGAGGAGTAATTTATTCTGAAAAAGGTGTAATGTGAGTGGGAAATGTTGCAAAGTTATTGTGGACAACGATAGCACCAATAATATTGTATCTGAAGAGATGGTAGAAAAGCTAAAATTGAAAAGAATCAAGCATCCTAGCCCATTCTACATTTATTGGTTGCAAGGAGATTACAGATATGGGTAAGTGAGCAATGCGTGATTGATTTTCAAATTCGTAGATATAAGGATGTGATTGCATGTGATATAGTACCTATGGATATATGTCATGTTTTGTTGGGTAGACTATGGTTGTATGATCGAAGAGGTCTACATGATGGTAGAAAGAATACATATAGCATCATAAAGGATGGGGAAGAATATATTTTGAATCCTTTGCAGGATAGGAAAGAGGAAATGGCAAAAGAAGTTGGAGTAGATAATAAGGATAGAAAGGAAAACAAAATGGGAAGGGTTGAATCTTATTGTTCTTTTGGTACTGATATGTTTGCAAGTGAAAATTTGTGTGCAGGGAAGAAGGATGAAAAGGAAAATGTGGAAATCCTCGTTCAAAAGGATAAAGAGGGAAAACAAGATGAAAGTGCAACAATTATTAAGGATGATGAGTGTCCTTTGGAGGACTTGAAAGTAATGGGAAATGAAAGTGCAACTAAGAGTGGAGGTGAAGAAGATATGGTAGCAGGCAGTGGTGAAGAAAAGGTTGAAGAGAAAGAGGTAATGCATAATATATTTCATTTTTATGATGAAGATGAGAGTTAATCTTGTGTAGATGAAAAGATTTTAACAGTAGAAAAGGAATAGCAAGTATTGAAGATTTCAGCAAAAGGTAATGAGGTGAAATCATATTTTTATGAATGCTTTGATGAGGTTGAGAATGATATTGCAGCAAGTAGTGAGGAGTTATGATATTGCTATCAGGATTCAACCATGTAGTTTTGAGTCAAACTCATTGTACCATGTTTCATGAGTAGTGGTTCACAAGAACCCATCTCTCATGATAATGAATGGTCCACTTAACACTCATTGCATCTAGGTGATGCTCACAGGGGTGACGCACTGGGCCTTCCCGAGAGGTCACCCATCCCAGTACTACTCTAGCTCAAGCGCGCTTAACCACAAAGTTATCTCCAAGTTTAAACCCACTTAGCTTGCAACCCCATTTGCAAAACCTTCAGCAAGTGTTGTGCCTTATGAACCATTCATTATAGATCCCCTTATCTCATCAATCGATAAGTAGGAGGCATTTTCCACAATGTGTCAAATTATGATATTGCTATCGGATTCAACCGTGTAGTTTCGAGTCAAACTCTTTGACCCATATTTCATGAGTAGTGGTTCACAAGAACCCATCTCTCATGATAATGAATTTTCCACTTAACACTCATTGCATCTAGGTGATGCTCACAAGGGTGAAGCACTAGGCCTTCCCGGGAGGTCACCCATCCTAGTACTACTCCAGCTCAAGTGCGCTTAACCACAAAGTTCTCTCCAAGGTTAAATCCACTTAGCTTGCAACCCCATTTGCAAAACCTTCAACAAGTGTTGTGCTTTATGAACCATTCATTAAAGATCCCCTTTAGCTCATCAATTGATAAGTAGGAGGTATTTTCCACAGCGTGTCAAATTATGATATTGCTATCAGGATTCAACCGTGTAGTTTCGAGTCAAACTCATTGACCCATGTTTCATGAGTAGTGGTTCACAAGAACCCATCTCTCATGATAATGAATGGTCCACTTAACACTCATTGCATCTAGGTGATGCTCATAGGGGTGAAGCACTGGGCCTTCCTAGGAGGTCACCCATCCCAGTATTACTCCAGCTCAAGCGCACTTAACCACAAAGTTCTCTCCAAGGTTAAACCCACTTAGCTTGCAACCCCATTTGAAAAACCTTCAACAAGTGTTGTGCCTTATGAACCATTCATTATAGAGCCCCTTTATTTCATCAATTGATAAGTAGGAGGTATTTTCCATAGTGTGTCAAATTATGATATTGCTATTAGGATTCAACCGTGTAGTTTCGAGTCAAACTCATTAACCCATGTTTCATGAGTAGTGGTTCATAAGAACCCATCTCTCATGATAATGAATGGTCCACTTAACACTCATTGCATCTAGGTGATGCTCATAGGGGTGAAGCACTGAGCCTTCCTGGGAGGTCACCCATCCCAGTACTACTCCAGCTCAAGTGCACTTAACCACAAAGTTCTCTCCAAGGTTAAACCCACTTAGCTGCAACCCCATTTGAGAAACCTTCAGCAAGTGTTGTGCCTTATGAACCATTCATTATAGAGCCCCTTTAGCTCATCAATCGATAAGTAGGAGATATTTTCAACAGCGTGTCAAATTATGATATTGCTATCAGGATTCAACTGTGTAGTTTCGAGGAGGTAAAACCTTTTCTTTTAAATTATTTTTATGATAAGTTGGATGATTTAGTGAATTCAAATGAGATGGTTCAGTTAGAGATTGCTATTGAAGTATGGAAGGCATAAGATTTGTTTGGAATTGCAAAGTTTAGTGCAGGTGCATTGTGGAGGAGGTGGTCAGAATTTGGTGGGTTGAATCCCACGAGATTGGAAGATATTGCGAGTTGCATTTGGTGGAGGTGGTTGGTTTATGGTAAAGTTGATTCCACATTGAAAATGTTGAGTGTAGAGAAGAATTTTCAGAGGAGAAGGATACTTGTTTTGGCTAGGTGCTGGAAGAGGAGAAAGAAGAACAAATCAGAGGTACCATTTTCAATAATGGAGTTTTTTGAGGGTTGTTTACAAACTAAAAGGATGGTTCTACCATTCAACTCCATTTTGTGGGACCAAGCTCACAATTTGTTTTCTACCTTGGGTGTTTTCTGCAGGAGCATCCACGGTTGACTGGAAATCTTGCAATAACCAAAAATATTTAATTTAATTTAGTTTGGTCTTAAAATATTATAGGTGAATAAATTTTTGTAAAAAGGCATGAAATATTTGACAAATATCTGGCAAGGACCTTATGATTCAACTTTATTGTATTTCAGGCTCATTTTAGTGGTATTTCAAAGAAAAAATCCATGAAATATGCCTTCCTTGGTGTGGAATTTGGTGGGGACTACATTTTATGACATAGATAATCTTTCATTTATGGTAACATCTCCAACATAGGCGCCCAAGTGGTGATGGTTATGAAATTTCTAATTTTGACCCTATTCGGGTGGAGTGGAGGAGTCAAGATGGAGTCCAAACTTAGCATTATTCCTTTGGGAGTGGATGAGCATGCAAATGTTGTTTTTATTATTTCATTTAATGTTCTTTGGAGGCTCTTTTTCAGGTTGGGTCATGAAATCTTGGGAGTTACACTTTTGGGTGTGGAAAATGCATTGAAAGAAGCAACAAAAGGTGAAAAATGATTCATTTTTGCAGACAGGAAGGTGGGAGAGAAGAAAGGAGGACATGGAACCTAACTCGGAGGTTGTTGGAAGCCATGAATGTTACAGGTTTTAAGATTTAAGAAAAAAAAATAAAGATTTGCAAGTTTGGTGAGAGACAGTATTAGCTACAAGAAGAAGATTGCAGGTTGATCTTTGAGAGAAGAAAGCAAGGTTGAAGGAGAGGATTGTGTTGCAAGTTTTTATGCTGAAAATAAACATGTGTTGTAGGCCTAATATCAATCCCGTGTGAGTTTTGAATTGATGTAATAAGAAGCGAACAAGATTGGAATGTGTTTTGTAAACAGTTTGTAAGTTTCAATGTAAAATTGTCTAGTTTTGCTTGCATGGTTTTGGGGTTTTGAATCCATCATATTTTCTTGTTTAGATCAAATTCCTTGAGGTTTTTGAGTGCATGTTTCAGATGGTTATTGAGAGGAAAAATAAGATTCAAATGATGTACTAAGAGGCCAATAGGGTTGGCACATTGTTATGTAAACTTGGTTCAGATTTCAATACCAAATTTTTGAGTTATTGTTGCACTATTTATGCAAGTTTGTGTGAGGTTTTTAAGAAGGTATTTAAGTGGAATTTGAAGGGTGTTTCATCCATTTCATCATTTTTTTTGTGTTTTTTTTTTTAAATAGGTAGATTTAATGTTTTTGATGTTAATTTCTTTAATTATCAAGAGTTGAAAATCCACCTATTTCTCCTCCTCAAAATCCTTCTCCTCCTCATGAACAAGCACACCAAAAAAATATTGATGAACAAACACAACAATAAACTCCTCCAAAAATTCCTCAACATCCTCCTGGACTCAAAAAAATTTAATGGGAGAAATTAAAAACAAAAAAAAACCAATTGAGGACATAATTATGAGGTTGAACGATCCTGTAAGTTCAACCTTGGAAAGAACCACGTTTGCAAATTCACTTCAATCTATGTTAACACATGTAGATGCAATTAACAAGAAATTAAATGGTTGGGCAGATAAGAGGCAAGAGTGTAGAGATTTTTATGTAGATAAACTATCATACAAACAAATAAAAAATGAAAAAAATACAAAATATGACTTGTGTTCACTATTCACTAACCCACGTACAAATCAAACTCTTGACCTTAAAAGCAAGAGGTTTCCTATCCATTAGTACAACCATCAAGGGAAAGGGACAATTTTTGGAAGAGGTGGTGGATGGTTCTTGACCATCCTCCATGCAACAATAAGGAGGTCCCCCAATATTTCTTGAGGAAACTCTACTGCAAGTTCATCCTCAACAAAATCCCCAACTATTTTGATATGCGAGACTTTTAGCGGAGAGGTGGTGGGTCGGCATAGGATAGACCAGATGCATGTCTCGATCCTTAATGGAAAGCAAGACGAGCACTCACTAGGCCATATTATGAGCATGTTGCTATCCCTTCTGTCATGAAGGAGAGTGTTGAGGTGGACACTCTACATTCTATTAGTTCTCTGACATAGAGTATCATCCAACATGTGAGTCCTGTAGTACAACGTTAGCCAATGAAGAGTTCGAAGGGTAGGGTTCCACTCCATTCTTTTCAGGTTTATGGGCGAGCTTGTACATATGACCCCATAGATAGTCAGGAGGCTGGTGCACAAGATACGACTGCAGCTGCCCAGTTGGTGATGGCAGATATCATCTTGAATAAGGATTTCGACCTCAATACTCAAGTGAATGTTAACATGTTCATTGAATTTAATTTATTAAATTTAATTTTTGAAATGCAAGATTAACTAATATAGTTTAATGATTTGTAATAAAAATTTAGGGTCATTGATGAGACCATAAATTGTCTCATATTTTATCAAAGAAAATCATATATTTCTTCCTAATGCATTAGTGTTAAAGTGGATTGGAGTAATGATTGAAAGTTCTTTAGTTTGTTTAAAGTAAAATATAAAGTAAATGTTTGATTTATTTTTAGTAATTAAATGTGATCCAAATTGCCTCTAATATGTCTCCATGAAGTGTTTAAGATGATATAATGAAGATAAATGGGTTATTAAATAACTCATGGTAAGAAGAAGCTTCATTAGACACTTGCAATAGAGAGCTCTACACTTGAGACAGTTAACTCCTGAAAGCTTTAGAAGGCTTTGAAGAAGTAATGAGAAGATAGAGAAGACTCTCAACACACTCCTACATTCATGCAAAATCATGGAGTATCATTCATTCCTAAATTAATGGGATGGGTATTTGTTTCATGTTGAGTTCAAAGATCTCTCACAATTATTAAATTTCATTCTTCCTTCTTCCACCAAAGATAACTCAAGATACCACGTCAATCAAATGTTGTTGCATGATTATAGCATATTATTCATGTTAATGATCAATGATTTTGGCAAGAAAAGTGAAGAATAATTCCTTCATTTACGTGGAGAATTTAAGACTTCATAAAAATCAGGCATTCAAAAATAGTAAAAAATGCAATCTCAGTAAAATAGCGATATCTCCCTCTTTTCTCAACAAAATTCAAAAATTTAAAATGATCTGGAAACTAGATTTGAAGATCTAAAAACCATTTTGAGAATTTGGTATGATTTGTAGCAGGGAAGGAGCAATAAGCGTTAGAAAATGATTGAGACAAAAATGGCGTGATGGAGGACAACACTTCAAGTTTCTTAAAGTTTTATAAACGACCCCTCAAAAATAGGATCTTGGATCCAAATTATTAGTGGATTGATATAGAATATGAATTCTATAAATACAATGTAATCATTTGATCAAAGGAAGGGGATTAGAAAGACTTGTTTCAACCTAAGGAAATAGGATAGATCTAGCTTCATTTACCAGTAATGTAATTCCAGATTTCTAGATTAAATTTGAATCCAGAAAGCTTTTCATTTCTAGCAAGTGTGAAGTAGTTTAGTATTTTCAATTCATGCAAGTGTTCCTTAGATTAGTTCTCTTTCATGCAAATTCCCTTTCATGCAAATTTCCTTTCATGCAAATAGGATTTATTTCATACAAGTAGAATAGATTGTAGAATAGATTGTCAAACAAGTTTTCTACTTTCTCTTTTGTAGACATCTATGGACACTGCCTTGGATTGATAAATTAAATGACGAGGATTACAATGACCCCGTCATTTTTGGCACCATTGTCGAGGATAGGTGTCATTAGGGAAGGGAAAAAATTAGTTTGGCAGCCTTTTAGATTTAGAAGTTCCTCAAGAAAGATTTGTCTCTCAAACCCCCCCCCCCCCCAAAATACTAGTTCTAAAAAGAAACCCCCCTATCTATTTCAAAATATCCTTAGTTGGAGGACCATCACTCCAAATCCTAGAAAATGATGTTTCTTTAAGGAAAAAATTGATGGATTATTGCTTGTAAAAGGTGCAAAATACAATGAAAAGATCTTATCTTCATTACAAAAGCTTGCAAAAAGGAGATTTATTTGGAGACCTTCAAAGTCCAAGAATGGCTGCCCAATTAGATTTTTGAAGTCAATGGAGGGCTGCCCAATCAGAGATTTTAAGAACAAGGAGATGTTTTCAGTCATGCATGCAACATATCAGAAATCAGCCCATGTATTTTCTAGACTCAAAAATCATGAAGAAGGTTTCTGATGAGCCCAAAATATGCTCATAATTTGGATATCACAGTGTACTTTTAATACCTTTACTTTTATTGTTCATGGTTGTTTAACCCTCTTGAAACCTTTTATTGGGGGATATCCTGTAGCAATACACTTTCATGTTCTTGCAGCCTATCATGTTGACATGTCTATATTTATTACCCTATTTGACCTATTTATTACCCTGTTTGACTTCCCAAATGACTGGTATAACGCATGTAGTTTTTGAATGATGAAATAGATTTAAATATGTGATTAATGAATGGATATTGTGTATGTGCCATGCGCCTTTTCTTTCGCATCTGTTACCTTGTGTTTCACAGGTTGTTGAAGAAAGTATGATCGAGTCAAGCGCAACCAATCTCGGCCTTGCAGTAAAGTCCATTTCCTGCACGACTTCGAGGAAGCTCTGGCAAAGACTCTTTGACCGAAACTGTTGGGAAGGATTTTAAATGACATTTAATTTGGAAAGAGTGGAGTGCTAGATTCTCTCTGGATCGGGTTGAATGGATAAAATCATTTATGAAGTATGTTCCTCGATTTTGAGATACATTTTATATCCACGTCTTTCTCTGTTAGGGTTAGTTAGTTAGTTGTTCTCCTGATTTAAAATAAGTGTTCCTCCTGCGCGGGTGAACAAGAAGGAGATAGATAGAGAAGCAGATTATGTAAGAGTTAGAGTTATAATATGAATAAGAGTTTTTGTTAGTTTTCTGAAGTAGAAAAATCAATGTAAATGATTTCACGTTATGAATAAAAAGTTGATGGAGTTCTGAGCACAATCTTCTGTGTAAATTAGTTGATGCTTGCTAAGGGGGCCCACTTAGTAAGTATCTGTAGGAACGTAGTTGTTTATCCTTTGTTAATTCAAGTTAGATTTCATTTTAGAAGTTTCAGCACAAGCTCAGTCTTATACTGTTCCTACAGCATCGGGAATCCATCCTTGTGTTTGTTCCTGTAGCATAAGGCCAGTTTATAGTTTGTCTCTCAATTGTAGCTATTACGATTTCTGCTTTGGTTAGATTATGATTGAGTTAAGAAAACTTTGCATTACCTTCCTGTAGCGTAGGTAGAATTTCTTTCCAAGTATTTATTTTCAATAGGTTGTGACTGAAACTGGTTCTTAGTGCACATATAGTGCCGCTCCATTTAAAGTTTACGTTCCCTGGTTTGACAAGTAAATGAACGACCACGAAGAGGTATTAGTCACCTACTGGAATGTCCAATTCCTAGGATAGGTTTTGCCATGATTTTCATATCCTTTTGTGGGCGCGACCATTTTTGGCGCCGTTGCCGGGGATGGTGTCAATCTAAGAACCTGCTATAGTCATTGTTAGCAGTAGTTTTTCAAGTATTTTCAAAATCTTTTAAAATACCATCCATTTTTGTTGCATGCATAGAAGAAGAGACGCTTAGGGAAGATTTCTCCCCAACTTGCCATTCATTGCTAAGAAAACTGAACCAGCTTATAGCCTATTTGAGGACGAAAGAGACTTAGATATTGACCCATTTGCTGAAGGTTTGTGTGCTGACTTGCTATTTGGCCCATTTGACGAAGAACCTGAAGAAAATCCATTTGCTCCTATACTTGGTCAGGTGAACATGGCACGTAATCCACCGAATCAACCTCCTGCTTTTGAATTCCCCATTATTTCTCAACAAAACAATGACAACCTTAAGAATATTCCTTCCTCATTACTTCCCAAGCTCTATGGCTTAGTTACAGAAGACCCAGAGACCACCTTGTTTGAGTTTGATATCCTCTGTCATAGTTATGACTAAACTTCAGATGCTCACAAACTGAAATTGTTTCCTGCTACCTTGAAGGAGGGAGCTCTCAGATGGTTCATGAGTTTGGGAAGGGGTGTTGTTGATAGCTGGGCAGCCATGCAAACAAAATTTCTTGAGAAATACAAGGAATATTGTAAGAGTGGCAGTAAAGGTGATGATGACTAAGTCTTCTTTGTTGCACAAAGGAGACCATGGGCTCCAAGACAAGGTATGCCTCAAGATCCTTTGACTTTTGGTAATCCTTACTCTAATTATAATAACCAATGGCAACCTGCGTATGGCCCATCTCAACCTTGGAATGCTCCTCAACCATACTGGCCTAACTATCAGAACCCTCAATGGAAACCCCCTCAAGGAGGTTGGTAGAACCCACAAGGATAATGGACTCCACCTCCAGGTAACTGGCAGCAAAACCCTCAATGGAGAGGTTTTCAGCAATGGTAGAACCAACCCCCTGGATTCCTGCAGTCTCAGCGACCACAACCTTCGGCCCTTATGCCTCCTCCTGCAGCACCTGCAGCAAATACTGGCCCTCCAAAACAAATGCCTATGCCTGCTCAACCATTGCCAAATCCTAATAATAAGCAGCAGCAACAACAACCTATGTATTATGCAGAAGCCAACCAGTATCTAGCTTATGCCCTGAATATTCATGATATCCATCTTAGGTCTGGAACCACTCTCTCTGCTCCATAGCCACCTGTAATAACAGAGATTCTAGACTCTGCTGCTGAACAACCTACTGATCATGCAAAAGATATACCTGTTTCAGCTACTACCTCTAAGGAACCTATCTTGTAGCCTCAGGCTACACCACCTTTTCCTCAGAGATTGCATATTACTACACCCAAGACCATTGAAGAGCCCACCTTTGATATTTTGGAGCAGCTAAAGAATGTATAAGTCCAAATTCCTCTTTTTCAAGCTATTAAAGATGTTCCAGTTTATGGAAAAGCCATTAAAGAGGCTTGTTTAAAGAAAGAAGGAAGAAAGAAAAAGGATCCCCAAACTATCTATGTCCTAAGACAGTTAGCCGATATTATGTTGGGGAAGGTTGTCATTCCAAAATATACTGATCCTCGAAGTCCTGTAGTAAAAATAAATATCAATGGTCAAGTAGTAAGAAATGTTTTGGTTGACCTTGGTGCAGCCATTAATGTGATGACCAAGCACACTATGGAGTGTTTGAATATTCCAAACATTCGGTCTACACCGACTGTCCTGCAGCTTGCTGATAGTTCCACGGTTACACCTGATGGAGTGATAGAAGATGTCATTGTCACTCTTGAATCTTGGGAATACCCTGCTGATTTCACCATATTGTCCACTAAGGCAACCTTAGGAGGATATCCTATTATCCTAGGCAGACCTTGGTTAGCTATAGCTGATGCCCTTATAGGATGCCGTTTAGGAGACATGACAATTTCTGATGGTCAGTCAAGGAAGAAATTGGCTTTATACCAACTTGCACAACCTCTGCCAAATTTGTCTCAACCAGTTTGGCCAGATCTAGGAGAGGAATCTGAAGAAGTCAATTCATTAGCTCAGTTAATGATGCTACGAACTGATCCATTTTTCTAGCTTCAGAGTGAAGATAACTTGCTTCTACACATTTTGCAGTTTAGTTCTAGTTTGAATAGCCCAATTGTTTTGGACAGTTGTTCTCAACAATATTTCCTACAGCAACTGGATCTTGAGAGCCATCATGATTTGCTATTATGTGATATACAAGCACCTCCTTTATCAACAACCTCAATAAATGATCTCACCAAACAGATAGAAGTATCTCCAAGCCGCTGTCTGCATATTAATAATAAGTTGCCTCTGTCTTAACAAACTGCCTTAGCCACAATGCTGCAAGCCCACAAAAGAGCTTTTGCATGGGACTATGGGGATATGAGGGGTTTAGACCCAAAACTCTGTACACATCGTATATATATTAACAGTGACTTCAAACCTATTAGGCAACCTCAAAGAAGAATTAATCTAGCCTTGAGAGAAATTGTTAAAGAAGAATTATAGAAAATGTTAGCAACTGGCTTTATCTACCCAATCTCTGATAGTCAGTGGGTTTCCCATTGTTCATTGTTCCTAAGAAAGGAGGAAAATGGAGGGTATGTGTAGATTACAGAGAGCTCAACTTGGCAACAAAGAAAGATTACTTTCCTCTTCCATTCATTGATCAAGTTCTAGATAATTTAGCTGGGAAAAAGTACTTCTCATTCTTAGATGGCTTCAATGGGTACAATCAAATCAAGATTGCTCCTGAGGATCAAGAAAAGACTACTTTTACATGCCCTTGGGGAACATTTGCCTATTCAATTTTTCCTTTTGGTCTCTGTAATGCTCCTGCAACTTTCCAGAGGGCAGTCATAAGTATCTTCTCAGACATATCATATGATTGCATGGAAATATACATGGATGACTTTACTGTTTATGGTACGACATTTGAGGAAGCTCAAGCCAACTTGGAGAAAGTACTACAAAGATGTGAAGATCACAACCTATCGCTGAATAGTCAAAAGTGCTTCATGATGATGTAGGAGGGAATAGTACTTGGTCATTATATTTCTGCTACTGGAATTCAGGTTGATCCTGCTAAGATTGAAGTCATCTCTAAGCTACCCTCTCTTGCCAAGCAAAAAGAGGTACGGAGCTTTCTAGGCTATGCCAGATACTACAGAATATTCATCAAGGACTTCAGCCAAACAACAGACCCCTTATACAGTCTGCTGAAGAAAGATGCAGATTTTTCTTGGACTGAGGAATGTGAAAAAGCATTCCTTGACATAAAAGTTGCCCTTACACAGGCACCTATTCTGAAAGGACCTGATTGGTCACTTCCATTTCATATTCATACTGATGCATCAGATTATGCCATTGGCGCAGTGATAGGGCAGAAGGATGGTTCAATAGAACATGCACTCTATTACATAAGCAAAAATTTGCAAGGAGCTGAATTGAACTACACTGTTACAGAAAAAGAAATGTTGGCAATCATCTACGCCCTCAATAAATTTAGGCATTATATCACTAGTTAGATCAGATATTTGTTCATACTGATCATGCTGCAATCCGGTATCTCATGAACAAAGCCTCAATATCCGGGAGACTGGCAAGATGGTTATTGCTGATGCAGGAATTTGACATTACAATTGTGGACAAGCCAGGTAAAGCCAACGTGGTTGCCGATTTCCTTTCTAGACTTCAAAGACAAGATGACTCTGCAATTATTGAAGACTCCTTTCCTGATGAGCACCTGTTTGCAATCAAGGTTATTCACCCATGGTATGCTGATATAGCAAATTATCTGGCCACAGGAAGAAATCCTCCTCGATTCTCCCCTAAGGAAAAGAGATTATTGGTAGAGAAAAGCTTTAACTTTTCTTGGATTGCAGATTGTATGTTTTATACAGGGCCAGATCAAGTTATGAGGAGATGTGTACCAGAAGAGGACACTCATGATATACTGCATGCCAGCCATGATGAGCCATGTGGTGGAAATTTTGCTACCAAAAGGACATCGATGAAAATTTTAAATACTGGTTACTATTGGCCAACTTTGCATAGAGATGCAGCCAAATATACCAGGAGATGTGACAGATGCCAGAGGATGGGAAGACCAACTCGATCTGATGAGATGCCTCTATTTCCACAAGTTGTAGTTGCACCCTTCGACAAATGGGGACTGGATTTTGTAGGACCAATTGATCCACCTTCCAATGGTAAGTCCTACATCCTTGTATGCACAAATTATGTCACAAAATGGGTAGAGGCTAAGCTTATGAAACATGCTAGGGATAATAAAGTGGCTGAATTCCTCTATGAGGAAATATTTACTAGGTTTGGTGTCCCTAGGGAAATAGTGATAGATCAAGGAGCACAATTTACTTCTACACTTATCACAACTTTAGTCAATGAATATAATATATGACACAGGAAATCAACTCCTTATCACCCCCAGGCCAATGGCCAGGTTGAAGTCACCAATAGGGACATAGAGGCTATTTTGACTAAAACTGTAGATTTGCATAGGAAGGACTGGACCATAAGGTTACTAGAAGCTATATGGGCCTACCGTGCTACCTGGAAGACTGCTATAGGATATACACCTTTTAAAATGGTGTATGGTAAAACAGCTGTGATGCTAATAGAATTTGAACATAAGACTCTAAGAACAACATTAGAGATGGATATGAATTTAACAAATGCACAAAAGGACAGAATCATGCAGCTTAATGCTCTGGACGAGCTCCGAAAGAATGCCCTGTAGCACACTGAGATGATACAAAATTAGAGAATAAGGTGGCATGATAAATACATTAAGGAGAAGAAATTCAAAGTAGGAGATTGGGCTTTGCTTTATGACTCACGGTATAAGGACAGCCCAGGCAAATTACAAACCAGATGGTTGGGCCCGTATGAAATTGAGAATGTATTTGCTAATGGTTCAGTGCAACTTGTTACAATTGATCATGTTAGATTCAAGCTGTTAGTTAATGGACACCATCTCCGGTTGTACCATAAACCAATCTCAAAAGAAGAATTCATGCAGCAGTTCGTTCAGGATCCTGCCACTAATTCTCTTGCAGCCGAAGGCTTTAGCCTTTCTCCTGCAGCTTCTCTGTGATTTTGTAATGCATGCTCATAATAAAGGTTTCCTTTTTAAGGGAACCCCTTTTTCTTTGTTTCCACTTGTCGCCACATTTCACTTCTTTATCTTCCGTACCATCCATCCATTCCATCCATTCATCTCGTCCGTCCACATCACCCATCCACCTCATTCATCCACACCACCCTTAATTATGATCTCATTCCCAATTGTCATCTCATGCCGAAGCCATCAACTTTCTCAGCACGTACAAGCATTTAATGAAAGGTACGCAATATCTTTTGATTATCGCATTTTTGATTTATTTCATTTTATTCATTTACTGCACTATCTGTATCAGTCATTATTACCCAATTTCCGCCTATTCCTTAGTACATGTGAGGACACATGTCATACTCTAAGTAGGGGGCGGGATAATCCACTTTTTAAACTTGTCCTTTCGCCGCTATCACAACTGCTCAGATAATCTTTCTTTATTATTTTTTTGGTACTTTTCAAATATGATCACATGTCTTTTTCATTGCATGTTTTTCATTGAAAATCACATTCAAAAACTGCTTGTTTAAAAAGTTTATTTTTGGAAAAGAAGAGAAAAGTGACGGTGGAACAAAAAAGAACCAGAGCAGAATAGGGAAATTTTTGATTTTCAGAAAAAGAGTTGAGTTCAGCTAAGGAAAAACTGTGAACATGGGTGGTCAGCTGATAAGGCATGAGCCTGTAGCTCATGAGTTATTAATGCAAAATCCTTAAACGGCCCAAGCATTCAGCCTCTGTGGTTGGTTGAATTAATTTTTGAGTTTAGATGCTTTTAATGAGGAGGCTGTAGGCAAATTTTTAAGAACCCTTTCTGAAGGGGAGGCTACTGTATGGGGTCTAACAGTTGTTGTAACTAAAGAAAGAATTGCAGAAGTAACTGGGCTCCTAGCTGTTGGAGAAAATTTTTCTTCGGATGCTGCCTCTGCAAGGGCAGAATTTTCAATACCCACTGATGGACCTTTGGAGGTCTCAAAGCAGGGATGCAAGCGAGTGTCGTTGCCTCCTCCATACCCAAAATACGCTGCTTTCATAATCAGGTATTTAACTTGTGAAGGCCGTTTCTCCTACCTGCATTCTTACCACTTCAAATTGCTAAGTCATATGAGGCATGGATTAGCTATTAATGTTTCAAATTTTTTGTTAAAATTTATGGAACAATGTGCCCACGGAACCCAATAGGGGAAAGATAATTCTATTGCTCACCATGGCCTCATAAAATTGTTGATTGAATGCTCTTTGAGAGATGTATCACCTCTTTCCTGGCAAGAATTTGTTGCCCAGAAGAGCCTGCAACGTCTAGAACCCCCTAGAGCACTTACCCCACAGCCTCGAAAATAGATAGAGGAAATGGCGTCTACCAATAGGAGAAAAGGGAAAGCATCATCTGCTCCTATAACACCTGGTCCTGTAGCTCTCACACCAGAGTCCTCTGCCCGGGTGCAAACTAGGGCTGCCAGTAGGAGAGAGAGAGAGGAAAAACAAAGGACGGAGAGTCATCTGGGGCGGAACAAACCCCAAAATCTGACCCTCGTTCTCTGAAAAGGCAACGTTCTTCTCCTGCAGCTTCTTTCCCTACAGCATTGTCTCCTACAACAACACCTGTTTCCGTCACTAGTTCACCATCATCCTCTGACAAGGCAGAACCTTCTAGGCAATTCAAAAAGAGGAAGGCTACGAGAGCACCACCTGCAGCCGCAACATTTCCAAGAAGAGTTTCCACCATAACACAATGTAAAGTATTCCCTGCTTCACCTCACCCTGAGGTTATTATAATTTTAGAAGAATCTAGAGAGTCTGAATGTGATGTTTCTTAGAATGTGTCTGAGAGTGCTGCACAGAGTTCATTTGTTATTCTTGAAGAAGAACAAGTTGAGACAAGGGGAGTTGAGCATAATGAAAGGGGAGTACCAAGTCTTGATGACTTGGCTGCTGTGGCTATGCAGATTTTGGAGGAAGCACAGTCTTCTCCACTGCAGCAACAAGAATTTATCCTGCAGCAAGAGGAAGAACAGACTGAACCGTTGGAAGTGGCCAATGAAGCCTCAATTCCCCCTGCAACTTGTCAAGCCATTGTTGTTTATAAGAAGACATTTTTAATTGAATTTTTGGAATATTTCAAAGCTACATGGAGACTGGTTACATTACAAAACCTGAATTTCTACCATCTAGCCAAGACTGAAATGCAACAGAGTCTTTGGGAGGAGGAAAAGAAGAAACTGAAAAAGGAAATTGAAGGGCAGAAACTGGAAATTCAGGAGTTAAAAGAGAAAATGGATGAAATGTTGAAGGTAACTGGTCAGATTATGGAATGCAGACCACCACCCAGAGTTTATGCTCTGTGCCTCAAGGAACGGTTCTTGTGGTTCCAACTGATGAGAATTTCCAGAAATCAAGATCCTATTCTTCACACTGCTAAAGAATTTTACGATGCATATCAGGCAGCCCCTAATTGGCTCAAAAATTCTTTGTGTGAATTTTATTTACATGGCTTTTTAATTCCATTTGAAACCGAGTGGAATCCCCTTATGTATATTGGCGACATCCATTTGAGATCACTTATGTCTTGGGTGGCAAATGAAGCAAATTATGACAAGCAATGGGAAACATATGAAGAAGCCGAAAGGAATGAGCCTGTTCCATTGCTTTATAAGATTTCAGACCTCCGCACAATGTTGAAAATCTGGCTTATTGTGGCATATAGTTTTAATAATGATACAGCCAGAATGAAAATATTTGATCTCAGGAAATAGGTATATGATGTATTTCAGGAACATACATACTCGTTTTGGAGATTGTCATATTCCAGAATTGAAAAGCGGTGGGAGAAATTAACTGTTGGGTTAAGAAAGTCTGAGCCTCACAGTCCACTAAATTTTACGGCAGCTCTTAAACGATCAAGTAAATACATACAGTTGGGACTTCAAAAGAGGTTTGAATTGTGGTTGCCATTAACATTTAGAACTCCTGTGCTAATGTGGCCACTTTATCTTTACCAGGCTACAAATCTTAATAAGACACAGAAGCCCGTAGGTATGAAAGGTGGCAGAGTTACAGAGGCTTTTGTTACAAATTTGGAATTCCATTTCAGGGTCATGCCTCAACCACTGATTTCAGAGAGACTACCAGGAAGTTTAATGCTGGAGGACTAGCATTGGTTTAAGTAGGGGGAAAAATGATGAGCCCAAAATATGCTCATAATTTGGATATCATGGTGTACTTTTAATACCTTTACTTTTATTGTTCATGGTTGTTTAACTCTCTTGAAACCTTTTATCGGGGGATATCCTGTAGCAATACACTTTCATGTTCTTGTAGCCTATCATGTTGACATGTCTATATTTATTACCCTGTTTGACTTCCCAAATGACTGGTATAACGCATGTAGTTTTTGAATGATGAAATAGATTTAAATATGCGATTAATGAATGGATATTGTGTATGTTCCATGCACCTTTTCTTTCGCATCTGTTACCTTGTGTTTCGCAGGTTGTTGAAGAAAGTATGATCGAGTCAAGCGCAGCCAATCTCGGCCTTGCAGTAAAGTCCATTTCTTGCATGACTTCAAGGAAGCTCTGGTGAAGACTCTTTGATCGAAACTGTTGGGAAGGATTTTAAATGACATTTAATTTGGAAAAAGTGGAGTGCTAGATTCTCTTTGGATCGGGTTGAATGGATAAACTCATTTATGAAGTCTGTTCCTCGATTTCGGGATACATTTTATATCCACGTCTTTCTCTATTAGGGTTAGTTAGTTAGTTGTTCTCCTGATTTAAAATAAGTGTTCCTCCTGCGTGGGTGAACAAGAAGGAGATAGATAGAGAAGCAGATTATGTAAGAGTTAGATTTATAATATGAATCAGAGTTTTTGTTAGTTTTCTGAAGCAGAAAAATCAATGTAAATGATTTCACGTTATGAATAAAAAGTTGATGGAGTTCTGAGCACAATCTTCTGTGTAAATTAGTTGATGCTTGCTAAGGGGGCCCACTTAGTAAGTATCTGTAGGAACGTAGTTGTTTATCCTTTGTTAATTCAAGTTAGATTTCATTTTAGAAGTTTCAGCACAAGCTCAGTCTTATACTGTTCCTGCAGCATCGGGAATCCATCCCTGTGTTTGTTCCTGTAGCATAAGGCCAGTTTATAGTTTGTCTCTATTGTAGCTATTACGATTTCTGCTTTGGTTAGATTATGATTGAGTTAAGAAAACTTTGCATTACCTTCCTATAGCGTAGGTAGAATTTCTTTCCAAGTATTTATTTTCAATAGGTTGTGACTGAAACCAGTTCTTAGTGCACATATAGTGCCGCTCCAATTAAAGTTTATGTTCCTTGGTTTGACAAGTAAATGAACGACCATGAAGAGGTATTAGTCACCTGCTGGAATGTCCAATTCCCAGGATAGGTTTTTCCGTGATTTTCATATCCTTTTGTGGGCGCGACCAATTTCCACTAAAAAGGAAGGTGAAGCATTGAGTTTCAATTTTTTTTCATCTTATTTTCATTCTCTTCTCTCAAAAAATTGAATGCATGGAAACATAATTTGAGAAAGGGAAGATATTTTTTAGAACCAGTTAATGGTTATGTATAACCTCTCTACATCATTAAGTAGAGTAGGTTAGGGTAGATTTGATTTTTGCAAATAAGTGCTTTGCACATGCTATTTCCTCTTCTCTTAGGCTGTAAGCATGTAATTTTCTATGCAATTTGCTACTCTAAAAACTTGTGGAATATATTTTGGCATTATGAATGACTGGTTAGTGCCGAAAAATAATGATGAAGCAATTTGAGTTGGTATTCGATGTAAAATATCAGGTTGCAACTCTCAAAAGTTGAAGAAATTCTTTGCATGCAGCATGGAGAAAGTAAAATTCAACTAATGCATGATGGTTTCCTGGAAAACTAAGATTAAATTAGGTATTTACTTTATTATTTTACTCTTATTCAACTTAAAGTTCTTTCATTTTACTCAATCCACTCAAAAGAAGAAGAAAAACATCTAAAAGCAGTTCTAAAGATTTAAGGAGCGGTTTGAACATATCTAGAGCTATTTTGGAACTGTTCTAGAGCTTTTTTGGAGCTTTCAGGAGTTTCAGGAGCTTTCAGAAGTTTTCAAGAACTGTTTAGGAGCTTTCAAGAGCTTCAGAAGCCTTCAAGAGCTCTCAGGAGCTCTTCAGGAGCCTTCAGGAGCTACCCAGAGGAACTACTAAAAAATGATGAATTTATTAAATTTGAAGGCTCATTATGAGTTGCAGAGGGACCTACAACATTTTAGGTGTGGGGAAAATGATGAAACCATAAATTGTCTCATATTTTATCAAAGAAAATCATATATTTCTTCCTAATGCATTAGTGTTAAAGTGGATTTGAGTAATGATTGAAAGTTCTTTAGTTTGTTTAAAGTAAAATATAAAGTAAATGTTTGATTTATTTTTAGTAATTAAATGTGATCCAAATTACCTCTAATATGTCTCCATGAAGTGTTTAAGATGATATAATGCAGATAAATGGGTTATTAAATAACTCATGGTACGAAGAAGCTTCATTAGACACTTGCAGCATAGAGCTCTACACTTGAGACAGTTAACTCCTGAAAGCTTTAGAAGACTTTGAAGAAGTAATGAGAAGATAGAGAAGACTCTCAACACACACCTACATTCATGAAAAATCATGGAGTATCATTCATTCCTAAATTAATGGGATGGGTATTTGTTTCATGTTGAGTTCAAAGATCTCTCATAGTTATTAAATTTCATTCTTCCTTTTTCCACCAAAGATAACTCAAGATACCACATCAATAAAACGTTGTTGCATGATTATATCATGTTATTCATGCTAATGATAAATGATTTTTGCAAGCAAAGTGAAGAATAATTCCTTCATTCACATGGAGAACTGAAGACTTCATAAAAATCAGGCATTCAAAAATAGTAAAAAATGTAGTCTCCTTAAAATAGTGATATCTCCCTTGTTTCTCAACAAAATTTGAAAATTCAAAATGATTTGGAAACTAGATTTGAAGATCTAAAAACCCTTTTTAGAATTTGGTGTGATTTGTAGCAGGGAAGGAGTAGTAAGCGTCAGAAAATTACTAAGACAAAAATGGCGTGATGGAGGACAACTTCAAGTTTCTTAAAGTTTTATAAACGAATCCTCAAAAATAGGATCTTGGATCCAAATTATTAGTGGATTGATATAGAATATGAATTCTATAAATACAATGTAATCATTTTATCAAAGGAAGGGAATTAGAAAGGCTTGTTTCAGCCTGAGGAAATAGGATAGATCTAGTTTCATTTACCAATAATGTAATTCCAGATTTCTAGATTAAATTTGAATCCGGAAAGCTTTTCATTTCCATCAAGTGTGAAGTAGTTTAGTATTTTCAATTCATGCAAGTTCTCCTTCGATTAGTTCTCTTTCATGCAAATTCCCTTTCATGCAAATTTCCTTTCATGCAAATAGGATTTATTTCATGCAAGTAGAATAGACCGTAGAATAGATTGTCAAACAAGTTTTCTACTTTCTCTCTTGCAGACAACTATGGACACCGCCTTGGATTGATAAATTAAATGATGAGGATTACAATGATCCCATCAATAATAGTGTTGATACTATTTTCACCAGCCCTCCACCTATTTTTACTCCACCACATCTACTGCCAAGGTATGTAACTAGTAAAAAATTATAAATATTACATGTGAATAGCATTTTTATATGAATGGTATTCTAATATATAATTTTGGATGTTAAATAGGTTAATATTAGAGGTTTGACAACAACACCTCCTAGTGGAAGTGGAGTTCAAACCTTCACTCAGGTAATAGAATAAATAGTTTAACTAATGAATTGTACTTAATAGATTTATGTAGTTTATATTCATATCGTTGATTAAATTGCATTGCACATCGTTCAAACTCAAAGAATCACTTCACATTGCATAACTAATAAGTAGATGTTGATAGATGACAAAATTTCAATTACAATATACTTTTTTAGAAAGTCAACATAAGTAGTGATGCAATTACTTCACATAGCATAACTAATACCTAGGAGTAGCTGCCAATTGCATTTGCTTGTCATGGCATTCCATGAGACCACATTTTATTGAGGCATTTTTTTCAAATAATTCACTGCCTTTTCTATGCTATGGATGCTTGGAGAAAATCTATGAAAGCATAATAGTAAGCAATATCATAGACAAGGGAATGATTTGTTTGAAAAAATGCCTCAAAGAAATGTGAGACCCAATTTCTTTGAGGCATTTTTTCAAATAGATCACTGCCTTGTCTATGCTACCACATTTTTTATACATGTCTACCAAAGCATTTTATCAAACAGTTCACTTCCTTGCTGCTATGGCTAAAATCCTAAAATAGGGGATTTCCAACAAACTATGGAAGCTTAAAAAAAAATATAAATGCATAATAGTAAGCAATAGCATAGACAAGGCAATGAGTTTGAAAAAATGCCTCAAAGAAATATGGTCTCATGGTGATGGAATGCCATTCCATCACCATTAGACCACATTTATTTGAGGCATTTTTTCAAATAACTCACTACCTTAAGAATAGAAACCAATCCTTTAGCCAAAATTCCCCTCCAAATCTTTTTTAAGGTCCTCATCCTCATCCTCAATTTACCAATCTATGGAAGCTTCCACCTCTTATTCCACTTTCATATCCCACATCCTTAAAATCCACATCACCCCACCATTACCAAGCAAAGTCATCCCATGTATCTCATAATAACTTCCTCCAAGGACTATTTGGAAAGGTGGTTGTTTCCCCATGCAAAAAAAAAGTGGTGCAATATTCTCATATCATGCATCCACCTTCATCACCCCCGCATCAAGATAAACACTAATACCCTAAATCTTAAATGAATACCCTATCAATTCATCTATCCAAGTTGAAGAGTCTATAAAACCTTCTTCTCTCATGACACCATCCATATCAAATGAACTATCTATCTCCTAATCCAAATCATGCTAACATAGATTCCCCTCCATATAAAGATCAAGGAAACCCTTCTCATCCATCACATGATCCCCTTCCATCTAATGATCCCATTTAAAATTAGGAACAACATATCCCTTCCATCTCATCTAATGATATCTTTCCATCTCAAGAGCAAGATATCCATTCATCCCCTTTCACACAATCTCCTCTCCCACTCTCGATCTAATGACACCCTTCCATGTCTAGATCAGAGTACCTCTTCTACTCCATTGTATGATTTCTCTCAAAATGTGGTCTCAAAGTACACCTTCTACCCCATCTAATGATCCACTTCCCCTCATGATCAAAAAACTCATCCCTCTTCATCTCATGATCCCCCTCAATTTTATAACCAAGACCACACTATACCATCCACCCCATCCTAGCATAGTAGCATAAAGAAGGAAATGAAATATTTCAAAAAAATGCCTCAAAGAAATGTAGTCTCATGGTGATGGAAGTCCATGACAAAAAAAATTGTCATGGCATTCCATCACCATGAGATTGCATTTCTTTGAGGTATTTTTTTGAATAGTTCACTGCCTTCTCTATGCTACCACATTTTTCATACATGTCTACCAAAGAATTTTATGAAACATTTCACTGCATCACTACTACAGATAAAAGCCTAAAATAGGTGCTTTCAAGCAAGCTATGGATAGGGAAAATAGTAAGCATAGTAGTAAGAAATATATAGTTTAATAAGTACTCAATTTTTTTTTGATTATCGCATACATTATAAGCCATGACCTGCATCACTATTCTACTTTTCATGATTGAATGATTTGTTGTTATATTTTCAATTGATGGAAGAAAAATCACCTCCACATGTTGATAGGGTAATGGAGCAAGGTGTAACTTCTACAATAGACAACTTGATGCATCTCACGGGGGTAAAAGGCATATTAGTAAATTTCAAATTACATTTGTTGTTATAGTTGTTAGTTAGTGAAAAATCAAATTATTATTGATTCATAGTTTAATTTCTATTTGGATGGTTTCTATAGGACTTGGGAATGCCTCAACATGAGAATGCAAATCTTTCACATGAGGAGAGATATCGTCTAGTGGCGGTAAGTGATTATTTTTTTAAATATATCATTTATTTATAATGTATTTTCTATATATTAATGTATTTACTTGTTATTGTAACATATAAGGCTTGATGATGAACTAAACCCTAGGAGGAGGAGCCCTTGAGTTCAGGGTAAACAAGTGTCATACGCATCACCATCCACCCAACCACCAAAGACCACTCATTTGTTTCATTCACCTGGAGGGCAATGACTTTTGATTAGGGTCCTTTGTTGTATTCCTATATGGAATTTTTTGACATATTTTTTATTGCATATACTTGACATTGTATGCCTATATGGCTATTTTGTATATATTTTATACTTATATTGACATATATTGATGTATGCCTACATGGATATTTGGTCAATATAATTCTTTTTTATTGATGGTGTTCATATGTGCATTATAAATCCATGCTTTAATAGATATTTGTAGATGTTTTACTTCAAATATTTAAAATCCAAGTGTTTTCCATGCACTCTTCTTTTCTATAATTGTAAACATATAATAAATTTTGAACATTATTGTCCTGTAAGATTATTGAACATTAAATCAATCATATGAATATAGTAATGCTTCATGATTCATGTGATTCATGGAGGAAATTCATGTGTATGCTTGATGCTTGATGCTTGATGCTCCATGCTACCATGCTCCATGCTTCATGTGTATGCTTCATGATTTATATCATTTAGGAATACATCTACCATTCCACATGTATGCTTGATGCTACCATTCACTTTTATGCTTTATGCTTCATGTATTATGCAAATAAATAAAACATCATAAAGCTATTAACAAAATAAAATGTAAAGTAACAACTAAATCTCACAAACAAAAACTCAAGGCATGCAAGTCTTATTAAAGATCATAAGGGAATTGGAAAGACTACGAACCTTTTATATCGAAGTACGGTGACCATTCCTAGCATAGACGTACCCACCTAGATGTGTTGGCACTAACTGTTTGGCCCCATGAAGAACGAAACAAAAAAGTAGCCTACCTTGCAACTTTACACTACATGCAACTGACCCGTTTTTCATCAACTGAAATCTATTCACCATAGGAAAATGACTTGGATCTATCAAAAACAGAGATATATTATTGTAGACAGACCCTATGTGATCCCATAACCTTAGATGGAACGTTTCCAAGTGTCACAGTTTTTGAGTAATCATTTGTCAAAGTTTTCTACCTTTTTTCACTTTGGTATCTTAAGAGACTTTGCCAATAGAATGTTGATCAGACCATTTCAGCATGTTTGGGTGTGAAAGAGGACCTTTCCTAGCACAAACCCACCCATACAAACATTTTGGAAAAGTTGGTTTGCTCATATGATGAACAAAATGAAAGTTACACCACTTTCCAACTTTACACTACATTCAACTGATCCGTTTTCCATCAATTGAAATCTATTCACCATGGGAAAATGACTTGGAGCTATCAAAAATTAAGATGTTATTGTAGAGGGGCACTACTTTATCTTGTAGCCTTAGATGGAGTGTTTTGAAGTGTCATGGTTTTCGAGTACTCACTCGTCAAAGTTTGCTGCCGTTTTGCACTTTGGTCTCTTAAGAGATTTTGCTGGTAGAATGTGGCTTGGACCATTTCGGCATGTTTAGGTGTTAAAGAGGACCTTTAATAGCATAAAACCACCCATAAATATGTGTTGGAATAGTTGATTCGGTTGTATGATGAACAAAATGAAAGTTACACCACTTTCCAACTTTACACTACATGTAACTGACCCATTTTCCATCAACTAAAATTGTTGACCACAAGAAAATGACTTGGAGCTATCAAAAAATAGGTTATTGTAGAGAGGTCCTACATGATCTTGTAGCCTCAGATGAAGTGTTTCCAAGTGTCGCGGTTTTTGAGTAATCACTTGTCGAAGTTTGTTAAGCTTTTACACTTTGGTCTCTTAAGAGACTTCACCGATAGAATGTGGCTCAGACCGTTTCGACATGTTTGGGTGCGAAAGGGGACTTTTCATAGAATAAAATCACCCATACAAACATGTTGGAACAGTCGGTTTAGTTGTATGACAAGCAAAATGAAAATCACACCACTTTCCAACTTTACACTACATGCAACTAACCCATTTTCCATCAACTGGAATCTATTGACCACGGAAAAATGACTTGGAGCTATCAAAAAATGAGAGAGGTTATTGAAGAGGGGACTTACATGATCTTGTATCATTAAATAAAGTGTTTCCAAGTGGCACATTTTTTTATTAATTTCTCATCAAAGTTTGCTGTCATTTTGCACTTTGGTCTCTCAAGAGACTTCATTGATAGAATGTGGCTTGGACCGTTTCGACATGTTTGGGTGAAAAGGAGGACCTTTCATAGCATAAAAGCACCCATATAGATGTGTTAGAGTAGTTTGTTTGGTTATATTACAAGCAAAATGAAAGTTACACCACTTTCCAACTTTACACTACATATAACTGACCCATTTTCCATCAACTGAAATCTATTGACCATGGTAAAATGACTTGGAGCTATCAAAAACTGAGAGAGGTTATTGTAGAGGGGCTCTACATGATCTCTTAGCCTCAAATGGAGTGTTTCCAAGTTCCACGGTTTTCAAATATTCGCTCATCAAAATTTGCTACCCTTTTGCACTTTGGTCTCTTAAGAGACTTCACTGGTAGAATATGGCTCAGACCGTTTCAACGTGTTTGGGTGTAAAAGAGGACCTTTCCTAGCAAAAAAACACCCATACAAATGCGTTGGAATAGTCGGTTTGGTCGTGTGGTGAACTAAAGGAAAGTTACACCACTTTCCAACTTTACACTACTTGCAACTAACCCGTTTTCCATCAACTAAAATATGTTCACCATGGGCAAATGAGTTGGAGCTATCAAAAACAGAGAGAGGTTATTGTAGAGGGGCCCTATAAGTGCCACAGTTTTTGAGTAATCGCTCATTGAAGTTTGCTACTCTTTTGCACTTTGGTCTCTTAAGAGACTTTGCTGGTAGAATGTGGCTTAGACCATTTCAGCGTGTTTGAGTGCAAAAGAGTACCTTGCCTAGCATAAACCCACCCATACAAACGTGTTGGAATATTTAGTTTGGTCGTGTGACAAAAAAAGAAGAATCTAGACACACACCTTCCTCAACTTCTTGAGAGCAATAAGAATCTCTTCATTGAATACATTATGTATCTCATTCAATTTGGTCTGCTTCTTTTTGAAGTGTTTTAGAGTAGACTAACCTCCATTTTGTTGACAATAAAATATTCTTCTATCTTTTAATTCCTTTTCTAAGTAGTTAATTTTAGTCTTCAATTGTTTTGCTTCAATTTCAACACTTGCAACTATTGCCTTTGCATTTGCAACTATTGTTATCATATTGCTTCTTCCTTATCATCTATTTCCAGTTGTATTTTCTCCATGAAAGTCTTAAGTTCAAGAATATTTGACTTCATTTGTTCATTTGTCAATTTTCCCATAAAGATTGGAATGATTGCAGAATGATTGCAGGATATGCCCAAAATGGAAAACGTATGGAAAATGTGGTAGCATAGACAAGGCAATGAGTTGTTTGAAAAAACAACTCAATACCTTGTCTATGCTTTTTCTTACTATTATTCTTTGATAGATTTTTTCTATGCATCCACATTTTGTTGGAAAGCACCTATTTTATCCTTTTAGCCATTGCAACAATGGGACCTTGGAATGGGGTATGACATCTATCAAAACATAAAATGGGGGATTTCATGAGTGTTATGGTTGCAATTGCCTTAGTAAACACATGCGAAATATGGATGCATAGACAAGGCACATGAACTGAGATATGTCCTCATGGTTAGTGTGGATGCATTGACAAGGTAGTGAGCACTGTAAGAAAAAATTCCTCAAAGAGCTCACCACCTTGTCATTGCTACCTTGTAGGAAAACTAATAAAAAGGACAATATGAGAAAAATATAGTTAAAGTTAGAGTTTAGATTTGTAATGTAAAACAATGCATTTAAACATTACTAAATTTAGGATGTTAATTAAAATGGTATAAAATGTAAGAGGAAATGGCACAAACATACATTTTTAAAAAGATCAATCAAACTAATTTTTTAAAGGATGTATTGCTAGTGGTTAATCATTTAGTAAAAATATTCATTCTCGCAAAGGTATGCCAAAATCAATAGGATGAATGATAGAATGAGGTGATGAATAAAAAAATAATTATTGAAAATTGACTACTTAATCAAGTGGACCAACTTCTATTGAGTCAAATAATGAAATCACAACCAATTAATTAATAGAAAAGTCGCCTATCTATAAGTGGGGTTAGAAGAAATATTGTTTGAAATATTAGATACAAGGTAGTGAGCTGTTTGAAAAAATGCCTCAAAGAAATGGGGTGTACATCACCAAGAGACCCCATTTCTTTGAAGCATTTTTTCTTACAATGCTCACTATCTTGTCAATGCATCCACATTGACAAGCTAGTGAGCTCACTAGCTTGTCAATGCAGTAGCATAGACAAGGTAGTGAGTTGTTTGAAAAAATGCCTCAAAGAAATGTGGTCTCTTGGTGTTGTAGGAGACTCCATTTCTTTGAGGCATTTTTTCAAACTACTCACTACCTTGTATATGCTACTGCATTGACAATGTAGTGAACTTGTTAATGCTCACTACCTTGTTTATGCTACACATCAAACCAAAACATATAATCTGCCTAATATTCATATGTAAACTTTGAACCAAAACATATAATCTACCCAATATTCATATGTAAGCTTCGAACCAAAACATATGTAAACTTGAAATATAGAAACAAAAGGTCTAACTATCAACTAATCTTGATGTACATACTCTAAATTTTAATACAAATTAAAGTGAATACTTACAAATTAATAAGAAGCAATGTGCATACTTAAAATTAATCCAACGAACCTTTCAGGTCTGCTCTACTCTTTATTGTGTCAATTATTGCCTCATGGTGAGACTCACACACCTTCCACAAGGTCTTGTTCAAAGGTCTACCCCCATATTTGATCAAATGAACATTGGATGCCATGAAAAGGTTCGAGTAATGAAGAATATTTTGATGTGTGTCAAAGTACTGAAATAGCCAAACATTAACACTCTTATGTGGGTACCTTCTAAGCCATGTTCCAGTAACAACCACTGAGCCTATAGGGTATTCGATATTTTCTCCATCTATAACTGGGGCCTCCAATTTATTTTTGGCCCCAACACAATGACACAAGTAATAATTTGTTCCCTCTTTGTTGTCTTCATCTACAATAACTACATAAACATGCCCTACATTGATTTGTGCAACAAATTAGATGAAATTAGTCAACATTACAAATACACTACAAAGTAAGATAATAATAGGAATTTCAAAAACTATGCAAGTAGATATATTACCTGGTTGAACTAGATCTAATATATGCTCAAAGTCAACCGATGATTCCATATGTGTTAGTTCCAATGTCATCGGAGGTCGATACATGTAAAGTGGGCTAAGATAACTTAACCACCATTCGTCAACTGACTCCTTTGACTCACACTCATTCTAGGCTTGAATTGTACATGAAGAACAAAAGCATGCCATCTTCCACGTATGGATACTCCATGAACCTGCATTTGAGCTAAGGAAAAAGTGTAGCTCACTTGATCTTGTCAATGTAGAACAATCCTCATATGGTGCAATGTTAGTAACATCTATCAACCAAAAAATCTATGAACTGAAGACTTACCTTCATTACCTGGACCCATCGAAGCATTTCACCACTCGACAATTGATTTTGCATCTATCAAATTTTCATTATATTTATACTTTAACTCTTCTCATGCAAATGCTCTTTTGATACATGCTCTTGCACCATCATGCTCCCCCTTTCCATTCCAGGCCTCACAAAAGTTCCACATATGCTGAACACCCATAATAACATGCATCCTGCTCAACCAATAGAACATTTGTGAGTTCTTGAATTATGATGCATAGTTATCCATCCATATTATATGTTGATTGTATACTATGCCACTCCTAGCCAAATCACTTTAGAAAAATTGAAAGCAACCTTGCACAAACTTTGTAGAATGTGTGTGATCATCACTAATGTAAAAGTGGTACTCCCTCAATACCTTCCTATTATCCTCTATATTATCAGTTGTATGAATGAATGCTATGTGCAAAAATATAGAAACCTGTGTGGAGTTGTAATATTGTGACTGCACCTCATGTTGTGGCTATAGAGTGTAGTTCTCTACAAATTCAACCATTGAAACAATGCTACCAACTAGAAAGGTATCCTTGCATAACTTGAATTGCAAGTCCAACGATCAAGCTCTATGGGTATGCCTTTCATACTCATACACTATGCTATCAAAAAATGTAGACATAAAATGATACTCTAGAATCTTTTGAATAACCAAATCACACATCTTTTCTTGATTACCATCTTTTGTATTGTATGCCATTGTTTTATACTTTCCAAACTCTACTAGTTCCTTTCCAACTGCATGTGTGCTTTCCATATGTTTACATATTGGCATACGTTGCAAGGCACCGCAATGCTGACGTGTGTCATCCAAGCATAGTTTCCTGTAGAATATTTGACCTTCCTCTCTTTCACATATTTTTTTAATAAGAAGTGTCTTGAAGATGTTTGTGGGGCATGTATGCCACAATCTTGCAAAACATTGTTAGTATGCAAATCTAAACATATAGAACGATAAACATCAAAATGGTTAGAAAATTCAATATGTAATATACAACAAGTTTTGCATGTGTGATTTATCTTGACATAAAAAGGTTTAAGCATTTCAAAATATCTTTGAAATTTTTTAATTTGAGGATAATCCTCTAGAAATTTACAAAAACGTTGTATTTGATTCATATCCAAAAAATGATTTGGATGTGACTCACGATTTCGACTACCAATTCTCCTTCTCTTGTGTTATTCTTCCAATAGTCTTCAATTAGTGATCTCAATGCTTCAACCATTGGTTTATATTTTCGTTGTAATCTACTTGAGAATTCCCATAATTTAGTGGAATCGGTGTCCTCAATTCTTTGGCACCTTTGAATGGCTCTTGATAAAGTTTTTCTATTAATTCTCGATTTTTGACTCGTCTTTCTAATGAGATGAGATTTCCACATTTGATTACTTACTATTGTTGATGTAATGACATGTCATGTGACATTACTATCTTTTGAGCATGAGGTCTTACCCACACTCTCATATGCATCCATTAGATTCTTCACAATAGTTTTTTCACTTGAAGCATCTGATGTTCTCAACCCAAGAGTCTTCATGAGACCACATTTATTTGAGGCATTTTTTCAAACAACTGATTGCCTTGTCTATGCTACCAAATTTTCCATGCATGTCTACCAAATCATTTTATAAAACACCATATGAGGATGCAATCAACTATTTGAAAAAATTCCTCAAATAAATGTGGTCTCATGGTGATGTGCATCACCATGAGACCACATTTCTTTGAGGCATTTTTTCAAATAGTTGATTGCCTTGTCTATGCTACCGAATTTTCCATACATGTCTACCAAAACATTTTATCAAACAATCTGCCTTTCTTTCAATGATTTGATTGATTCCTATATACCTTGTTCCAAAGGTAGGATGTTAAGACAAAAGTTGTGGAATTTGGATTTATACTCAAGCCAATTGTATCTTCTTGAAAGTTTGTAATGTCTTTTAAAAAATCCATTTTTTGCTTATCTTGTGATCATGGCATTTCATGAGATCATATTTCATGTTTTGATAGATGTCATACCCCATTCCAAGGTTCCATTTTGTGCCTATCTTGCAATCATGGCATTCCACAAGAACACATTTCTTTAAGGCATTCCATCAAAAAACTCATGTGAGCTTTGACAAGCTGGTGAGCTCACTAGCTTTTCAATGCGGTAGCAGTGACAAGGTAGTGGGTTGTTTGAAAAAATGCCTCATAGAAATGGGGTCTCATAGTGATGTACATCACTGACTATTTGAAAAAATGCCTCATAGAAATGGGGTCTCACAGTGATGTACTATGAGGTCTTGTGTCGCCCAAAAGTGTATACCTTGCTTGATATGGGAATAATTGATGATAAATTGAACTTAATGAGGCCTTTATTTAGTGTTGTGAGATGTTTTACATATCCACACTAGGTGTTGGACCTTGCAAACTGAATAAAATGCATTTATTGATGTCTTGTAAAGGTGTTGTAAAAGACTTTCATACTTTTCTAGACTTAATGAACCCATTTTCCCTTAATTCAACATTATAAAATGTATTTAATTACATTTTCACATTAATCTAGAAGGCTTGTAAACTAAATTTGACTTTAATCTAGTGTTGTAATGTGTCTTACACATTCACATTGGATGTTGTGCCTTTCTAGGCTATGTGGACCTCATTCTAGTGTTGTAAAGTGTATTTAATCACACTTTCACATTGAATTTTGTGTCCCAATCCCTAATTGACCATTACATCATTATTAATAGGCCCCTATGGCCCCATATTGTGCATCCCAAGGAATAAATTGATCAAATACCTGATAAAATCATCATACAAACCTAATTTATGCATTCCCCAACAACCCAGCTGGTAAAAGGGACCCTCTGGGACTAAGTCCTATTTGGGTCATTTTTGAGGTTTGAGCGGGAAATTTTGGATTTTAAGTTTATTTCTCTTTCATGTCAACCTTGGGGATCCAATTAATGGGAAAATAAGGTGAATTACCTATAAATACAAGCTTCTAAACCCTAATTCATCATTCATTAACATCCTAATCATTTCATTCATCATTTATCTTCTCTCTCAAGTCAAGCAAGCTAGGGTTTTATCACTTCAAGTCATCAAGATAGCTTCCTAAGACATTCAAGGGCAGAATATTCATTCATTACTGTAGAAATTCAAGATCAATCATCATGTCAAGTATCTAACTCCATTTTTTTATGCTTCATTACATTATTTCTTCATTTTGGTTTAATTATCTAAAAGGGGTTTGACCAAGGAAAACCCCCATTACCCTAATATCCAACATTTCTCCTTATTTTCTTGTGTGTTTGCAGATTTTTTCATCTTGAAGACATAGAAATCATTGAAGAATAGGTTGAATACTTGTTGGATTCATCTTCTTCTTTACAAGGTCAAAACATCAACAAAAAATCACTTACAGTGCCAAAAATCAAAGTTTTAGAAGCAGACACCTGTCAGGAATCAAAGTGTAGATTGAGGGCTTTTGTTTCCACTTTCAATTTTTTAGAAATTTAGAAGTGGACTAAGTCGCCAAAAATGGTGGATTAGTCCGAATGCCAGGATTGAAAAGTGTTCTATAGATTTGGACACCCATTTGGCTGAAACATGCTCTGGAGCAGTTTTTCCAGATCTAGGACTAAGTCGCCCAGATTGGTACAAGTGTCCCAGTCGGCTTTTGCACCAGTTTTATCATGATTCCAGACCTTCATTCCATCCTTTTTCAACCTCTAGGTGCACACATTATATTTCATAACTTTCTGTCTAGTTTTGTTTGCATTTCTAGGTCATTTAGGTCATGTTTGCATATCACAATGTGTTTTCAAACAAGTTACATTTCTTAGATTTTACATTAATAATTCCTCTTCTTTTTAATTTATTTAATTTAGATCATTTCATTTAGACATATTTCAATCATTAGTTTTGAATGTATCCCTTAATTTCTGTAGGTTACCTTTCTCCTTTTAGGTGAAAACCCTAAAGGTGTAAGAGAGTGTTTACCTATGAAATTTTGGTGACGCAGGTCTTACGGTGATGTACATCACCGTGAGATCCCATTTCTATGAGGAATTTTTTCAAAAAATCCACTACCTTTTTAGTTCTACCGCATTGACAAGCTAGTGAGCTCACTAGCTTGTCTATGCTACCACATTTTTCATACATGTCTACCAAAACATTGTGTCAAACAATTCACATGCCTTGTCCATGCTTCCATTTTTTGCCTGTCTTTCAATCATCGAATTCTATGAGACCACATTTCCTTAAGGAATTCCATCAAAAAATTCATGTGAGAATTGACAAGGTAGTGAGCTTTTTGAAAAAATGCCTCATAGAAATGAGGTCTCGCGGTGATGTACATCACTGTGAGACCTCATAGTACATCACCATGAGACCACATTTCTATGAGGAATTTTTTCAAACAACCCACTAGCTTGTCAATGCTACTACATTGACAAGCTAGTGAGCTCACTATTTTGTCAAAGCTCATATGAATTTTTTGATGGAATGCCTTAAAGAAATGTGATCTCGTGGAATGCCATGGTTGCAAGATAGGCACAAAATGGAACCTTGGAATGGGGTATGACATCTATCAAAACATGAAATTTGGTCTCATGAAATGCCATGATTGCAAGATAAGCACAAAATGGATTTTTTAAAAGACATTACAAATTTAAAGAAGATACAATTGGCTTGAGTATAAATCCAAATTCCACAAAATTTGTCTGACATCCTAACTTTGGAACAAGGTATGTAGGAATCAATCAAATCATTGAAAGAAAGGGGGATTGCTTGACAAAATGTTTTGGTAGACATGTATGGAAAGTTTGGTAGCATAGACAAAGGAAATAAGTTCTTTGAAAAAATTCCTGAAAGAAATGTGGTCTCATGGTGATGCACATCACCATGAGACCACATTTCTTTGAGGAATTTTTTCAAACAACTAATTTCATCCTCATATGTTGTTTGATAAACTTCTTTGGTAGAAATGCATGGAAAATTTGGTAGCATAGACAAGGCAATCAACCATTTGAAAAAATGCCTCAAAGAAATGTGGTCTCATGGTGATGTGCATCACCATGAGACCACATTTCTTTAAGGAATTTTTTCAAACAACTAATTTCCTTGTCTATGTTGTTTGATAAAATGCTTTGGTAGACATGTATGGAAAATTTGGTAGCATAGAAAAGGCAATCAACTGCTTTGGTAGAACTACTTGAAAAAATGCCTCAATGAGATATGTCATTGTGGACTACAATGATTGCAGGATATGCACAAAATGGATTTGTTGAAAAGGCTTTAGAAAATTTCAAGCAAATGCAATTTATAGGTGTAAAACCAAATTCCACTGAATTTTCCAACATCCCCCATGCCTATACCAAAATGGAAGCTTTGGAAAGGGGTATGAACATCCATAGAAAAGGATTGAGAAATGATGTACATTATATTACATACTTATAACTACTCTCATATATATGTGTATACAAAATGTGGAAGCATACACAAGGTAGGTCAATTGGTTTAACAAAATGCCTCAAAGAGATGTGGTTTAAAATATAATTGGAAAGTTTAAAGAACTGTGTAGTTTAAAATGTGCCAAAAGGGGATAAGGCTATAATGACAAACAAACAATGATGAACATGAAATATTCATGTAATAAAAAAATCAAAGCATTGTATTAAGCATGTATGATAAGGGATGATAAAGAAACATAATATAATTAAGGAAAATGTAAATAAAATGTGTAAAGACTTCACATACCTAATAAATGGAGATTCGAATGGAGGAGTTCTACTCGATTATGTAGTCTTTTTGTCTTCTTGCATCAAACTCCTAAAAAATTTGAGTTTTTCACACAATTGTTTCCTTTTCAACGTTCAATTGTATATCACTCTTGAATAAAATTACTAACAACAATACAAATAACCAATGTATAATGTTAAATTCCTACAATTCAATCATAATTAACATTGCAACACTACAAAGATTGAGACTTGAATTGATATATATCAAATTCGATGTGAAAACTATATTATTTCCTCCTTCCTAAGTTGGCAAACCATAAATAGGTGGTGGAAAGTTTATACAAATGTAGTAGAATGTGAAAAAATTTCATGTGTACTTCCCAACAACATCAAAAAGCTTCATTTTGTCAGAACATGTACATAACTAAGAGAATAAAAAATCATGTGGGCTTAGATAATGGGTGTACTGACTTTTTACCATTTTTAGAGAAAGCTAAAACATGCTCACATTTTGTCTTGCTATACAAAATGGCTATATCTCAACTTATTCAAACACACTCACGTTATGAAAATGTTGATTTTCTTAAGGTTCTCTCTCTCTCTCTCTCTCTCTCTCTCTCTCTATCCATCCATCCCTCCTTATCCATCTAGGTCTCTCACTTAATTGTAAACCCTCAAACCTAGACACTATGCCTTAAACCCTAATCCCTCAACCCTAAACCCTAATATCTCTCTCTAGTCTCTCCCTCCCACTCCCTCTCCCTCTCTCACTCCATCTATCTCTCTCTCATCCCTCTATCTCCCACTTCCTCTCTCTCCCACTCCCTCTCTCTCCCTCTCTCTCAACTATCTCCCTCCCACCCCCCTCTCTCTCTCTTTGTCAGGGCTCTCCCTCAAGCACCCTACCTACATAACTAGATAACTCTCTCTCTCTATCCATCCCACTCCCTCTCTCTCCCACTCCCTCTCTCTCTCCCTCTCTCTTAGGTCTCTCTCTCTCTCTCTCACACACACAATCAACCCTAATATCTCTCTATCCCACTCCCTCTCTTCCTCCTCTTTTCTCCTCTATATCTCACTTCTCCCTCCATAACTACCCTAATCCCTCAACCCTCAACCCTATACCCTCAACTCTTAAACCCTTAAACTATCAACCCTTAAGTACCCTCAACCCTCAACCCTCAACCCTCAACCCTCAACCCTCAACCCAATACCCTAAACCCTAAACCATAATCCCTCAAACTTAATCCCTCAACCCTTAAAACCTTACACCCTCTACCCTAAACCCTCAACCCTAAACCCTTAATCCATCAACCCTTAACCCTTAAACCCTCTACCCTCTACCCTCTTGAACCAATACCCTAAACCCTCAACTCTATAGGTCCTCAACCCTATACCCTTAATTATCAACCCTTTGTCCTATACATTGGATCCTCAGCCCTCATCTCTCTCTCTCTCTCTCTCTCTCTCTCTCTCTCTCTCTCTCTCTCCTTCCCTCCTCTTATCTCCTCTCTATCTCACTTCTCCCTCCATCTCTCCCTCCCTCTCTACCATAATCGCTCAACCCTATACCCTCAACTCTTAAACTCTTAAACCCTCAACCCTAATCCCTAAAACCTAAGCCATCAATCCTTAAACCCTAAATCCTCAACCAGTAATCCCTCAACCCTTAACCCTTAAAATATAAACCCTCAACCCCTTTACCCTCTACCCTATACATTGGACCCTCAAAACTAATCCCTCAACACTATACGCTCAACCCTCTACCCTCAACCCAATACCCTAAACCCTCTACCCTATACCCTAAATTATCAATCCTCTACCCTATACATTGGATCCTCAAGCCTCATCTATCTTTCTAATTCCATCCTCTTCTCTCCTTCTCTCTATCTTAATTATCCCTCCATCCCTCCCTCTCTACCCTAATACCTCAACCCTATACCCTCAACCCTTAAACCCTCAAACCCTCAAACCCTCAACCCTTAAATCCTAAACCCTCTACCCTCTACCCTCAAACCAATACCCCAAACCCTCAACTCTAATCCGTTAACCCTATACCCTCAACCCTTAAACTCTCTACCCTAAACCCTAAACCCTCAACCCTTAATCCCTCAACCCTAATTCCTCAACCCTCAACCCTCAACCCTTAAACCCTAATACCTCAACTCTCAACTCTCAACCCTTACACCCTAATCCCTCAACCCTTAAACCCTTAAACCCTCAACCCTCAACCCTCTACCCTATACATTAAACCCTCAACCCTCTACTCAATCCTATACCCTCAACCCTCAACCCTAAACTCTCAAACCCTCAACCTAATCCCTAAAATCTTAAACCCTTAAACCATCAACCTTTAACCCATCAACCCTTAATTGCTTAAACCCTCTACCCTATACATTAAACCCTCTACCCTATACATTGGACCCTCAACCCCTAGCCCTCTATCTCACCTCTCTCTCCCTCTCTCTCTCCTACCCTCTCTAATTGTCTCTATCTACCCTCTCCCTCTTTCTACATAGCTCTCGCTCAATCAATCCCTACCACTTTCTCTCTCTCTCTCTCTCTCTCTCTCTCTCTCTCTCTCTCTCTCTCTCTCTCCTCTCTCTACCTCTCTTCCACTCCCTCTCTCTTACTCCCTTTATCTCTCCCACTCCCTCTCTCTCTTGAAATCCCTCTCTCTCCCTATCTCTCAGGTCTCTCCCTCAAGCACCCTACCTAGGTAACTCTCTCTCTCTCTCTCTCTCCCTCTCTCAGGTCTCTCCCTCCCACACCCTCTCCCTAGAAGTTCTCAGGTCTATCTCTCTCTCTCTCTCTCCCACACCCTCTCTCTATTCTTATTCTTCTTCTCCTTTATCTCTCACTCCCTCCCTATTTTTTTCTCGCCTCTCTATTTTTTTCCCTTCACCATCTCTCCCTATCTCCCTCCCCCACTCTCTTTACATTTGCATCCCTCTCTCCCTCTATTATCTCTCTTTCTCTCCTGCTCTCCCTCTCTCTCTCTCTCTCTCTCTTTCTCTCTCTCTCTTTCTCTCCATCCCTCCCTCCTATCACTCCCTCCCTCCCTCTCTTCCTCTATCTCCTCTCTCCTTCCCTCCCTGTTTAACATATAGTGTTTAGATTTTAGGGTTTAGGTTTTAGGGTTCATGATGGAGGGTTGAGGGTCTACCTACCTCTATCTTACCTCTCTCTCTCTCTCTCCATTTCTCTCTAAATTATTTATGGTTTAGGGTTTAGGGCCTAGGGTTTAAATTTTAAGGTTTATGATGGATGGTTTGGAGATTATTTTTCTTTAGGTTTTAATTTTAAATTATTAATGTTAGGTTATAGGGCTTAGTGAATAGTGTTTAGAGTTTATGATGGAGGTTTTAGAGATAAAATTTAATTTTTGAAAGGAAGTCAGGTGAGCGGAAACAACTTCCTACACTAATCTAAGTAGGGGAGAGTTACAAAAAAATCCCTTTTAACACCTTATACAGTTACAATAAGAGAAACACATAAAGAAGATAATGACAAATACAACAAACACCAGATATACGTGGGGAAAAACCTTTCGGGTAAAAAAACCCACCCTCCAAAAGAAAAAAAACTATTTTATTACCTCAAATAAGAGTTAAAATACAACCCCAAGTACAAAGCTTTCTTCAACATGTGTTTCATCACAAACACCTATCTTGGAGTGAATTCAACAACACTTTGTTACTTGTAACAAAACTATGCATTCTACAATGCAAGGAACTCAATATATAGAGAGATGCAAGCTTGAAGAAGCATCTAGAAGGAGAGGGGAATCCAAATCCACACATGGAACAATATCCCACGCCATAAACATGCATTTGGATACATGTAAAACATTCCATTACACCCCTTACAAGTGTCATTACATGCAATATTCTTTCTCCATGCTTGGGTGCCTAGAATATGCTAAACATAGGTTATGAAAGATTCCTTACAATTGTCATAGAATCTGTCATAACATCTATCATAAAATCTTCCATACAACACTTACAACTGTAAGAGAATCTGTCATAAATGACCCAAAATACCCAATTTTCTTACACCTTATTATAACCCATCTTGGGCGCCAACTTCCTCCATACATAAAGATGCCTTATGATGCATCATAAAATCTGTCATATGTCATAGATTCCAAAGTGGGATGCCTATGTCCACTTGGGATGATTATGTGTCATCCAATCACCTCCAACGGGGATGCCACCCAGCCGATGGGTCCCACTTTATGACATGACACCATAGGAAATTAAATAATACAACTAAATACAATAATACATCAATTAAATAAATATTAGGACTCTAAGGTTGAGACATCTTAATCCCAACATTCTCCCACTTGTTGAAGACTTGTTCAGAGTCATATGAAATCATCTCCTTAAGGCCCAAGGCCCATGGAATGAAAACACCATCTAAACTTCTCTGTGCATACTGGTTTTTTCAGTGCATCTGCAAAATTCACCAAAGTGTCAACCTTCTCCAATTTCATCTTTCCATCTTCTACCATATCATGAACAAAATGATACTAAACATCGATGTGCTTTGTTTTGGCATGAAAGGTAGGATTCTTTACTAGGAAAATCATACTTTAACTGTCACAACAGACTGTAATTTGTCCTGTATTAAAACCAATATCAGAACATGGTCTCTTAAGCCAAATAGCTTCCTTATAGGCATGAGTGGCTGACATGTACTCTACATCTATCAGAGACAATGTGACTATAGTGTGCCACTTACTCATCCAATTGATAGCACCACCAAACATCATAAACATGTAACCACTGGTGGATCTTTTGTTGTCAATGTCACTTACCAAATCTAAATCCACATATCCATGAATAATCACAAAAATTTGAGGTCCAGTAGGATAACCATGAAAACACAAGGCATACTCAGAAGTACATTGTAAATATCTGAACTCCCTTAACTGCATCCCAATGCACCCATCCAGGATTAGCCATAAAATTACTAAGGAATCCCATTGCTTGGGAAATGTTTGGTCTCATACACACCATCACATACATCAGATTGCCAACTATACTCACATATGGTACTCTGGTCATGTCCTCCATCTCAGTAGGAGATTCTATACAATCATTCACAGAAAGCTTCATCCCTTGCATCACAGGAACAACTAATTGTTTGCAATCTATCATGCTGAATCTCTCCAACACTGAGTTCACATACTTTCTCTAGTTTAACCAAAGATTTCTATTAGCTCTATCTCTCATGATCTCCATTTTGGAATGTACCTAGCTACACCTAGGTATTTCATCTCAAACTGTGCTGACAACTGAAACTTAAAATCTGAAATCTTACTTTTACCATTCCCAATAAACCACATATCATCTATGTATAATATAATAATGAGAATGCAACCATTATTAGATTTAAAATATACACAATGGTCTAATTTAGATTTCTAAAATCCCAATGATGTTGATAAATAGGGGTATCAAACTTTTGGTACCACATTCTAGGAGATTGTTTCAAACCATAAAGAGACTTCTTCAGTTTGCAAACCAAATTTTCTTTACCTTTTTCAATGAGATGCTTTGGTTGTGACATGCAAATCGCTTCCTCCAAGTCACCATGAAGGAATTCTATCTTCACATCCATATGTTCCACTTCTAAGTCATATGATGTTGCAAGTGATAATAGGAGCCAAATAGATGTCAGCTTCGCAATAGGAGAGAATATCTCCCCATAATCAATTCCCTCCACCTGATAAAATAGCTTAGCGACCAACCGTGCCTTATACTTCTCAACACTTCCATTAGGAGTACACTTTTTCTTGAAAAACTCGTGTGAGGGGGAAATCCATAAGTATAAACAAGATAATTGCACTGAATAGAAACTAATCTAAATAAAAAACAAAAATCAAGATTCATTCCTCCACTCATGAAATGAAGCTTTCTAAGCTATTGAAAATAAACAATGAAATCCTATGATATCAAAATTAATTCAAAAACAAATGAAATATTACCATCCCATGTCGGAGTGTGTTCACGAAGATGTGGTTGCTTGTATTAATGTGAAGCCTCCATTGTTGCATGCGAGAGTTTTGAAGAGTGTGCATGCATTTGGTTGAAGCTTTGTCAATGTCGATTATGATCTTTGTATTACTTCATTGTGTAAAATTTATTGATTCTCCGATCCTTTTTTGTGAGGAAATAGGTTTATTATATAGAATTTGTGATTTGAAATGGATGATCAGGATCGCATAGTAGAATATCTTGATCGACAGTCAAAATATGTTGAGAGGATTTAGATGGGCATAATATGTGCAAATTGATTACGTAATTAGTGTGATTAAAGAAATAGATTGATCAATCAGGAATAGATTTATTTGTCAAGAAATAGATCAATTAGTTGGGAAATAGATTGATCTATCAGGAAATATATCGAGCAATCGGTGGTTCGTGATGAGGGCTTGCAGAGACCTCATTTATCTTATAAGTTTGATACATAATAATTTACATTTTAGCTTAAAAACTAATGATGTTATCTTTTATATACTTAACTTATGAACTTAATTATGCATGAGACTTAGAATTTGAATGCTTTTATATGAATGCTTATTTTCTTTTAATTAGTGATTGAATGACATTTAATGTTGTGATTGTTTCATTATTGTGTATATTTAACTCATGACTGGAAGAGCATTTATTGATCATATGAAGCGCTAACCATTTTTCTATTCAAATGAAATTGGCAGCTAATCTATCATGACTCAACAACTTTGATCAAGTGACTTGTTAGCTAAACAATAGTTCTAACCAAACATGCATTCCAACTCTACAGTTCTTTTTGACATCAAGTGAAGATGATAATAAGATTTTCATGATTGTTCTCCAAGCGCTCTAGAATGTCTTTAATAGTCTAGAGTTAGCTAGATTTCCCAATTTTCAAATAAGAGAGGATACATATCCAGTCTCAGGATAGTTAGAAGGTTAATGTATTATTTTCTTATTTCAAGTAAATTATGTTTCTCAAGTCTTAGCTGAACATTTTGTTCTTCGCCCATGTTTGGGAAAATTCAATGGAAATAAAAAGAAGTTGATCCATTTTTGTTGTTAGATCCCTCCAGAGGCAGAGCAGGGCCCACTCTTTCGAAGGAAGGTGATCTGTTAGTTAGTATTTAATCTTTATTCTTGTTTTAAGTTAGAATTCTTTCATCAGTATAATGTCAGATTAAATTTTAAATCTAGAACTGCATTGTTGTAATCTTTGTTCCATTACTATGTTGATTAATTAGAATCCTTTCTGTTTCAATTTAGCTCACTTTCTAGTTAATTAGATAAAAGATAAAATAGTTAATTTATCATTGATGAGTAGTTATGTTCTTAATGTAATATGCATAGAGAAGGGATTATTACTTTCTAGATTAGATAGATGAGGAATGGTGTAGTTTTCTTTTGAATTAGGAACAAGAATATAACTAGATTTCAATTATGTTGATTAGTTAGATTTTGAATTCGAGCAAAGGTTAGATTCTCATTTTTCATAAAAGCAAGATAGATTAAGTTTAATCATCCATTCCTCATGATCTGATTCAGCTTGGAATATGACTTACCTCTGCAAATTTTTTTGTTCTAGAATGATTTGTTTTCATTTGGAAGCTTTTAGAATAAGTTTGAGTAAGAAATAGGTTAGAAGAATAGCATAGAGTCACTTCTGATAAAGAAGGAACAACCACAAACCGCTCTTGAAAAAGTTGACCAAACAACAAAAACCCCCAAAACCTATCCAACTCTTACCACATACAACTTTAGACACTCCTGGGTTGACAATTAAAGATTAAATGATTAGGGAATTGTAACAACAATGATCCCTATCCATCATTTTTGGCATCTTTTCTAATGGAATCAGACATAAAAAATTATCCCTTTACCCACTAGAAAAACCCTCTTTATCATTTGAAAATGAGAGCTGGATTGATGGTCTTAATTCAAAAGATGAGAGATCCAAGAACTTGCAATGGTAAAATTGATAGAGCATGTGGAAGAGTATCAATAATGTATGAATGAGGAGGATGGAAACCTTGAAGTTCATGATGTTAGTGATATTTAGGATTGCTGCCCTTTGATTGATGTCATGAATTCTGATTCAAATCATAACCAATTACTCCAACTTTTTCCACATCCATACCCTTTAAATACTTTGATTGGAGACCCATCCACTCTTCAAAACAAGACTAAGCAAACCTTACTGAAAGCAGATAAGCCCTTACTCATTAATGGGTCCTTATCAACTAAGCAAGAAGATGATCTAAAATATATTTTAGAAAAGAATATTGAAGCATTTGCTAGGGATTATAAGGATATGAGAGGAATCCATCCTAATATCTGTACACACCACATTTATATTGAGGATATTAAACCTGTAAGACAACCTCAAAGAAGGATTAACCCTACATTAAGAGATTTTGTAAAGCTAGAAATAGAGAAATTTCTCCAAGTGGGATTCATTTATCCTATTTTAGACAGTCAATAGGTTTCTCCACTGGTCATAGTGCCTAAGAAAAATGGTAAATGGAGAGTATATGTGGATTATAGAGGGTTGAACAAGGCTACTAAGAAAGACTATTTTCCACTGCCTTTTATAGATCAAGTATTGGATAACTTATCAGGTAGTAGTTACTTTTCTTTTCTTTATGGTTTTAGTGGGTATAACAAAATTCAGGTAGCTTTGGAAGATCAAGATAAAACAATGTTTACTTGACCATGGGGTACCTGTGCTTATAGAGTGTTTCCTTTTGGACTATGTAATGCATCTGCAACTTTTCAACATGTTCTTTCCATTTTTGTAGATTTAACATGTGTAGAGGTATACATGGATGATTTTACAATCCATATTAAAACTTATGAAGAATCTTTGAATAATCTGAATAAAGTTTTGAATAGGTGCAAAGAGCATAGGTTGTCATTGAACCATGAGAAAAGTCTATTAATGATGATTGAAGGATTTTTGTTAGGACATCATGTGTGAAAAGAGGGAATCAAGGTAGACCCTAAGAAAATTGAGGTTATTGTGTAGATACCAATACCTCAAAATCAAATTGAGGTGAGAAGATTTTTAGGACATGTTGGCTATTATAGGAGGTTTATAGAAGGGTTTAGTAAGATTGTAGGTCCCTTGTTTATTTTATTAAAAAAAGATTCAAAATTTCTTTGGACTTCAATGTGTCAACAATCCTTTGATGATATAAAATAGGCCTTGACAACCTCACCTATCATAGTTGGGCCAATCTAGGGTGAGCCTTTTCATATAAATGTAGATGAATCTAATTTTGTGATCGGAGTAGTTCTTGGACATAAGGACGAATCAGGAGCGATGCATGCCATTTATTATGTAAGTAAAAATATTAACCTAGCTGAACAAAATTACACCACTATTGAAAATGATTTTTTAGTAGTCATGTATGCCATTAATAAATTTAGACATTATATTACTAGTTATTAAACTTTTCTACATAAAGATCATGCAGCCATTCGATACTTGATGAATAAAGCTATGGTGGGAGGATGCATCATTCAATGGTTGTTGTTATTACAAGAATTTGATATAACAGTAGTTGATAAACTGGGTAAAGATAATGTAGTGGATGACTTTTTTTCCAGGATGGTTTTACAGGGGAATAAAGAACTAGTGGAAGATGCATTTCTTGATGAACACCTATTTTCCATATCTATTTAATTGCCTTGGTTTGTTGATATTTCTAATTATTTAGTAACAGGGAGATGTTCTTATTTTTCATCTAAGCAACAAAAAAGACTAATTAGAGAAAGTTCTAGATTTGAATGGATTAATGGTTTGTTGTTTAAAATGTGTCCAGATCATGTCATGAGAACATGTGTACAAGAAATAGATGTTTATGATATGTTGAAGGAATGCCATGATGAGCCAGGTGCAGGGAATTAATCCACAATGATAACAGTACATAAGATTCTAGGAGCAAGCTATTTTTGGGAAACAATGACTAAGGATGTGGCTCACTACATCAGGCATTGTGACCAATGTCAGAGAATGGGAAGGCCTACGTGTTCTACAAAAATGCCACTTCAAACACAAATTTCCTTGGAACCATTTGAGAAATGGGGAATCGACTTTGTTGGTCCCATAGATCTATTGTCAAAAGGAAATCATTACATCCTTGTGTGTATTGATTATGTCACTAAATGGGTAGAGGCCAAGGAATTACCTGCTGCTAAAGAAGAAAGAGTTGTAGATTTCTTATATAAAAACATTCTATAGTGGTATGGGGTTCCCAGAACACTTGTATCAGATCGAGGACCATAATTTATGTCTTTAATTATTTAGGCATTTATTCATAGATATCAAGTCTAGCGTAGAAATTCATCACCATAACATCCTCAAGTGAATGGGCAGGTGGAGGTGACTAATAGAGAACTAGAAAATATACTCTCAAAGTCAGTTTCATCTCGAAAGAGTGATTGGTCTGATAGATTGAAAGAATTTGTTTGGGAATATAACACAAATTGGAAAACAACCACAACTTTTTCTCTATATGAGTTAGTTTATGGGAAGATTCCTATTCTTCCTATAGAATTTGAACTTGAAACACTTAGAACAACTTTAAATGTGGGTATAAACTTGACTGAAGCACAAAAAAATAGAGTGTTGTAGTTGAATAGGTTAGATGAAATGAGGATGGAAGCCTTGCATCAAACAAAGATCATTCAAAATCAAAGGAAATAGTGGCATGACAAGAATATCCGAAGTAAACAATTTACTGTAGGAGATTAGGCATTACTATTTGATTCACAGTTTCAAGAATTCAAAGGGAAGTTGCATACCAGATGGCTTGGACCATATGAGATTAAATAAGTTTTTGATAATAGGGCTGTCCAATTAACACCTATTGATGGAGAAAGGAAGAAAATGCTAGTAAATGGACACAGGCTTAGGCTTTATCATAAACCAACATCAAAAGAAGAGTTTACAACAAAACTCGAATCAAGGATAAAACATTTTACCAAGGAATATTTTTCTTCTTTAGGTGAAATTTATTGTCCTTAATACCTTTTAGTTAGCCATGAATAAAGAAGGTAAATTGAAAACAAAAAATGGCGATTTATTGTCCAAAAAAATAAATTCTAATCTTCTTGTAGGTACAAATCTGGATAGATTTTGATGGCTCCTCACAGAACTAGAAAGATCGTGATGGATCCTGATCAAATTGGAAATCAATTCCTTGATGAAAGCTTTGATTAAATGTTCAAATTAATTCAAATCTTGATGGCTCCTAATTACTCCTGATCAGTATTTCTTGGTATTCAAAGAAGACATTGAGAGGAAGACTTCCAATAGCTCTGAGTTGTTAATGACTAGTTGATAGTTGATACAATTTGCGAACTCTGATTATGATTTGTTTTAAAGATAGCAAAGGTTATTCTAGTTGGCTCTTCCATTAAAGTATACCATCTATCAACATTGATGTCATTTCACACCATCGAGAGGTAGGAATTTATATGATGTATTTATTTTTGAAAGTTTAAATGCATTAAATTATTTGTCATAAAGTTGATATAGAGGTCATGTCATCATGTTTAACGCCAAGTGTAATTTATTAATCGGTTAAAATATGGGGTGGCATTACTTGCTCGATTTCCAAGTAATGATTGTGAAGTAATGGTTTAAAAAAAAAATATTTATGACAAGATCAATGAATGTACTTTCGCCACCTTTCATCAACAAATTTTAAAATGATTTCGCTGCCTATGTCTGCTTGGGATGATTATGTGTCATCCAGTCACCTCCAACGGGGATGCCACCCAACCGATGGGTCCCAATTTATGATATGACACCACAAGCAATTAAATAATACAAATAAATACAATAATACATCAATTAAATCAATATTAGGACTCTCAGGTTGAGACACCTTAATTCCAACAATTTTGTAGGTTTTAGTGTTAAATTATTAATATTACATTTTAGGGTTTAGTGAATAATTTTTAGGGTTTAGGACTTAGGGTTTAGTGTTTAGGGTTTAGGGTTTATGATGGAGGATTCAATGTTGAAGGTTTAGGGATTAAATTTAAATTTTAAGGTTTTAGTGTTAAAAATGATTAATGTTAGGTTTTATGGTTTAGGGTTTAGGGCCTAGAGTTAAGGGTTTAGAGCCTAGGGTTTTAGGTATCCATTTTAGGGTTTAGAGTGTATCATGGAGGGTTCAACGTTGAGGGTTTAGGGATTAAATTTATTTTTTGATGTTTTAGTGTTAAAAATGATTAATGTTAGGTTTTAGGGTTTATTGTTTAGGGTTTAGGGCCTAGGATTTAGGGTTTAGCATATAATGTTTAGAGTTTATGGCTTAGGGTTTAGGGTTTAGGGTGGAATCTACCTCTCCCTCCCACCCTCTCTATCTCGTCCACGAGCATCCAACCTCACATAGGGATCTCCATCCCCAAAATACCGAAATCTCACTACCTCCCTATGTCTCTCTCTATCACACCTTTTCTCTATAATTCATTCACCCTACCTATCTCTCTCCTCGCTCGAAATTTCTCTTTGTACCTTTGCCTAAATTTCGATGGATTTGAGGCATGACTCTCCCCCCTTGCCTCCCTACCTCTCAAGCGCTCTTGACTCGAAGTGTCCCTAACGGTTCCGAATAGAATCATGCATAAAAGTTATAACACAAACACGCATTCAGAAGATACAAAAATGATTAAAAAAAGGAATAAGGCCTAAAATTTAGGACCAAAATGATCTTTTATTTTTTGTAAACTAGAAAAGATCTAATAATAAACACATTTTTTATGGTTTTGAGGACAGATCAATATTGCGAAAGTAATCCATACCTTTATTAGCTTACACATGAAGAAGAAATTACATTTGAGATTGAATGTGGCTCCATGAACTAATAATAAAATATTCTCGTGTTGGAAGGTTAATTATCACATCGGGTTGTAACCTCATAATATAGAATCAGGCTTTTCATAACGTGTACGAATCCTATTAGAGCGATTAGAACCGAACAGTGAATATGAACGAAGTCAGAAAAAACCTCAAAGTGTGAAGGTGTGTGAAGCCAAAAATAAAGAAAACATAAGAGAGCAATTGGAGAAATCAATTCCAAAAGTGTAAGGAAGAAGTTCCCGGTAGAGGGAGAATGAGTGATCCCACCAAATCAGCATAGGCCATGTCAAAAGATGAACCAGGCAGTCATAAATTATTGAGATAGAACGGACAGATTTCTAATCACGAGCACATATTGCTAAGAATGAGGACAGTCAGATTAAGTTAGCAAAAATGAAGACCAAGACCATACACTTTTAGAGAAAAGATACATAGAAAACAAATCGAAGAGCAAAGTATACTACATACGTCGAATGTGGAGAATGAAAAAGCGTTCATATGGACAACGAATTAGATCTGTTGAGAAATTCCAAGGGTTGAACCAAGGACACATCTGTAAAAAAATACACAGAAGACTTACACAAGATATCTAGACGGATCACACAGCTAATAAGGAAAGTACATATCTTTGTCATCTCATACTAAGCCTAGTCCTATTTATAATTTCTATGCATTTGTCATGCCACAAACTAGTCCTATAATTAGGAATGTGCAATTGAAGTGTGAGTTACATGAACATTGATCTCTCCAACAAAGTTAATGAGGCCTATGATGTCTTCTTGGATTGTAACCTAGCTACTCCATACATGTATGCATTTGATAAATTTTCACTTACATCTATCGACTCTTCTTCATGCACTTCTTTAGATTCATCCATATATACATAGCGATTAATCTATCTTTAATTAGTTAATAAACTTGGTAAATTAAACTATGAAAGTTATAAGAAACTTATGAAAATCCTAATAGACCTATGAAAGTCCCATTTCCTTCATTTTTCTATAATTTTGTATCCTAATGACACCACCTCTCTATATTTTGCATTGGAGTATCCTATGAAACTAAAATATCTTCAATTTTTAATTATTTAGTCACATTAATAATTGGTTATTATGACTATCCTATGGATGTTATAACTGTTTTAGCATGTAAAAATCTAAGTATAAGTGATTTCAATGGTTTTTAGAAGATATCAAAAGTAGTTTTGAAGGCTACAATAGAAATTTTAAAGGATTAGTTTGAGATTTGTGTATGAGATTACTTTGCTCCATTATACCATTATCGAACTAATCTCTATGTATTATTCAAGATATAGATAAAAAATTTCATCATGCTGAGTAAACAATAATAGACTCTAACAAAGATGAGCATGAGGAAGAAAATATGAAGAAAAGGGAAAGAATGAGGCTACTTCGTGAAAGTAGGAAATTGAACACCATTGAAGACATAGAATCATTGCCAATTGAAGAAAAAAATAAAAAATCCACTCAATATAAGAGAGAAAAGGAGTTGGTAGCACAAGGGCAACAAATGAAAAACCTTTGTGAAATGGGAAAATTGAATCCTGAACTTGGAGGTACTAAATATTTCACATGTCAAGCTGAAGACACACCATCTTTCCAATGTCAAGTAGAAGGTACATCATATTTCACATCTCAAGTTCTTGGAACACAATCTTTCACATATCAATTTGAGGGTACACAATCTTTTCCATCTCAAATTGAAGGTATGTATTCTTTTTCATCTCAATTTGAACATATGCTATCTATCCCATCTTATTTCAATATTGAAGAAACTCCTAATGTTGATGCAACTTTACCATTGGCAACACCTCCTAGAATTTTGCATAGAAAGCCTAATTTTTTGATTGAAATCAAAGAGAATTTTTTAAATTAATGGTTGACAATATTCCTAATCATACTTTTCAAATATGTGCCAATAAGATATGCATATTATTTTTTAAGAATTTAAATGAAACCAAAAGATGTCAACTATTTGTTGAAATGATGAGAAATCTAAAATTTAGGCCCATTATGAAGATCCCTAAGAACATCATATTTTCAAGTGAAAAATCTATTGTAAGGAATATAATGAGTGTATATGAGAGTGTGGGTTCCACTTTACACACCAAATATAAAAATATCACATGATGTGTCATTACATCAAAAATAGTAAGAAATCAAATAGAGAAATACTACCTCATTATAAAGAAAAGAAAAGTATTGAAAACAAGTAGAAAAATATAATTAGTCATAAAAAGGCATGAAAGAGTGGAGGACACAAATAGAAATGAATTATGGGAATTTCCTAGTAGATTCCCACAAAAATATAAACCAAAATTTGAAGCCTTGAGATCCTTAATTGAAGAATTTTGGAAAAATAACAAAAAGGGTATTATTTAACACCCAAAATACTGAGGGGGGGTGAATTAGTATTCTTTTAAGCCATTAAAACATTTAAACATCTAAACCATATAGCACATTCAATAGCAGTATTGAAAGAAATCATGAAACATTCAATAACAACTCATAACACATGAAAACTAGGATTTTTACGTGGAAACTACAAAATGGGAAAAACCACAGCGAGGATTATCTCACAATATATTATAACCTATTATAGTATATTTATAGAAGTGCTCACTGTAGGTGGACTCACTATCCAAGTGGACTCACTACCCATAGAGAAAAAGATAGAAGAGAGATTGTGGCTCACAACCTAACTTGAAATGTTACAATTTCATCTAACATATGCATGAATTAGAGTTCCGATGAAGCTCAATAAATTAAATTTACACACTTCATTTGATTCAGATCTTTAAATACTCTTCTTTCCTTTGCATTCACATAACTTTAATCTTCAACTCAATATTCACAACTTAAATCTGCATTGCTCTGATAATATTCACATCACTTACATGTAGAACACTCACAACATCCATCACTCTCTCCAAAACACTAAAAAGATCTAACTTATATATCCACTTCAAGCATAATATCAATTAGGTCAGCCTAATTAGATGTAATATTCAAAATATAACTTGTCAGCTTAAGTTCTTCCACACACATACTTCGCACCAAGATTTAAATCTAAAAATGACTTGAAATAGGTCAACATGGATCTATAATAGATCCCACATAAGACTGCAACACTTATTTAACCTTCACATACCCTTAAACTTATTAGGTCAACACCACAAAAGACCTAATACCAAAATTCTTCAATTGTGCACCTACATTCGGACACATGGACCTAAAAATTCAATGCCAACTAGAATTCACCCACTAATTCCATTTTTCAACATATCCTCAAAAGTGCAAAGCCAAAAACTTATCTTGCAAAAATGTCTTCCAAAAACACTACAAAACCTATTAGAACCAACCAAAATGATCTGAAATGATCTGAACCACATCAAGATACAATGTTGACATCAATGAAAAAACTGCAACACATAGTAATATACCCTATGCTTATCCCTCATGCTCATGTTACCAACAAAAATATCAATGACATTCTTCAACAATATCCCCCTTTGACATCAAGGGAAAAGGGTGCCTACAAAAAAAATTCTGACTTATACCAGATCTCCCCCTAAGAAATATATGCATATGTACAAGCAGAAAGATTGAATTAATTCCCCCTAAGTCATGTACTGGAGTAAAAACAAAAATCTATATAGGAAACTACTCTATATACTCCACATATGTACAAATAATCTGAAATTGAAAACTAAAAAATGCATAAAAAATAAATGTTTGAAATGTTTGTCAACCAAAAGATGTTGACTCTTGTAACTTTTGCACATGGGCTTGCTATTCTTGTTTACCTTCTTCCCATTCCTTCTTTTCTGGCCCAAGCAATTAGCATTGTGTTTCAAACTCCATCAGTATTTCTTCTCCTTCTTTCAAAGTGCTAGGTACAAGATTCATTTGTGTAGCTTTATTAGCACTCAAAATGGCTCTTGAAACAAGTATGAATTTGGGATTTACCAAGTGCGTTATCTCTTCAAACTGCAGAATGATATGATCTTTTTGTGCTTGTAACTGAAATAATTTCTTATGAAAATATTCTATGAAATTTCTTGTGTCTACAACTAGATCAAGTGCTAGATCATAGGCACTGGAGGCAATGTTGATCTGGGACTCAATTGAGTCCATCTCCTTCCTGATGCTCTATGTGTTTCCAAGCCACTTCATGCCATATTGATAAAGAGCCTTTGCCTCATCTACACATACTTGTGCATCCTTTAGGTTCTCTTAAAAAAAATTATGTGCAAGGGCACATTTCTCAGTGGTCTCCATCATTTTCTTATCACTTATTCTCTTTTCAATCTCATTTTCAATTTTTCCTTTTAAGACCGGAGGCATATTCCTTAAAAGAATCAATTAACAATTTCAAATTCTCCATACTGGCAAGTGAAGTATCTATGTTCACTCTGGGTATGGCCTCTAGTAATGCCTTCACTACTTCTTCCATAACCTCTCCACTCTTTTGGTGTATTTCTATGATCTCCTTCCAAAAGATACATGGAATACATCTCCCAATTGTAGCTTGTGGAGGGGGAAATCTTATCCAAAATTATATTTCTTGATTGCACTAGTAGTTGTAGCAATTGTGATGACACAATAGGTTGGAAATTAAGCTGCATGCTGAGTAGATTCTTCAACGAATCTCTGGAGGAGCTGAAGGATTCACCAAAATCCTTTGTAATCTCTACAACTTTCCCTCTAAGTACTCTACCCCATTATTTCTAGAGTTTACTAGATTTTCCTCTTCTCTTTTTGTATCTCTGGATGCATCCTCATCCTTATTGTCATCTTCCTTTTCTTTCTCTTCTTCTCCACATCAAAATTTTCTCCATCATTATCTTTATTCTCTTTATCTGTAAGGTTCTATGTCTTAACATGAGGAGTGATGTTTACTTCAGGTACCAGAGGAGAAGTGGATGTATCTTCCTTTGCTGCTTCCTTACTGGTAATTGTCTCTCCTTCAACATTTTTCTCCACCTCTACATCTTCCTATATCAATTCTTCTAATACTGGAGGGACATTGTCCTGAATGTACTCTTCATTAGCTACTTGCTCATGTTTAGCATCAATGTCTTGAAATTCTTCTTATATAGAAACAAATTCCAGAGAAAGTTTCTTGCATTTTGGGGTCATCCATAGCCTCTGTGCTAGGTCTACAACCTTATCAATAGTATCCTTTTGGATTCTCTCGTGATCATCCTTATATTTGCTCACCAATGTGGTTACTCTTTTTTTTTTTCTCAATTCTTTTATGTATAGTTGGGCCAATGTGGCCTTATTTTTTGTAGACAAGGGAACACTAATCGCTTCAAGATCATTGGCCTTCATCTTGGCCTCTTCCTTAATAGCCTCTTGTCTTGTCTTTACAAAAAAATTCCAAAGCTCTGAAAGTAACTTCTTTTGTATGTTCATCATGTCCACTTCAAGCATTATGATGTATTTTATATTGGACTCAACTATTGTGGCCTTATCTATGTCACTAACCTCATTGTAAAAGCTCCAATTTCTCCAAGCATATCATGATGAATTATTCCATTTACTAGTGCCTCTACCTTCATAGGACTGTGAGGTCTTACCTTTTTCTTCTTCACTTCATCCAGAGTCTTCTTTATTTCTACCTTCTTCTTTTGCAGAGACACCTTTATGTGGGTTTCTTTCTTCTTCTCTCGAATGTGTATTGCAAACTCTTCCTTCTCTTTCTCAATCTTCTCTTCACTATCTGTTTCAATAACATCAAATATTCTTCTTTTATCACTTGATTCACCTTGTGAAACTTCACTCTTCCTTTTGTGGACCAACATGGGTACTTCTTTCTCCTCCTCCTCCTCTTCTTCTTCTTCTTCTTCTTCTTCCACATTTACACTTATAAACCTTTCTCTCATTGCCTTTTGCTTTTATCTTTTCTTTGCAGGGGTGGTAGGTGGTGCTACCGTAGTAGCCTTCTTCTTCTCTTTCCTTGTCATGTGCACAACCAAAGGGAATTTCTCCTTCATCGAAGGACTATATTTTGATTTCATTTTCTCTCCAATAGGTTTCCTAGTCCCGAAGGACTTCTAGATAGGAGTAGTAGCTATCCTACCAGATTTTCTTGTGCTTTCAGATCCTCCTGCAACACTTGATTCTTCATTAGCCTTTTTGTCTTACTCGCTCCATTTTCTCCTTTGAAATGCTTATATCCTTTGCATACTGATCAAAGATCTTTCTATCCTTCTTATGAATATGTGGTTTTCTTTGTTCCATGTGCACATCCAAGGATTTCTCTTCACAGGTTCCATATCTTTCTTTAGTTGTATTCTTTTGAATTTTCAACAAAATGTGAGCTAAACTAGTAACCTCTTGTTTAGTGAATTCATATCCCAGTGCAGGAATCTACACATACCTTGGCTGAACTGCCTCCATGATGCATTCATCAGTACTTACCAAGAATGTGATATCATTTTTTATATTTCTCTACCAATTTCTTTGGAATTTTATCTCTCTCATGCATCCTCTTCTAAAAAAATACAAACAAAGTAGCTAGTGCCTCATCTTGTGTCTTCCCATCACCAAGACCACTCATGAAATCTTTGATCTTGTGAGAAATTGGTCTTCCTTGCAACCATTCCACTCCTCTGGTTCCAGGGATTTCCTTTAGGAAATATAAGAGCAAGCACATAACCAAAGTCCCATACTTAAGTGAATATTTCTTTTCCTTGGTTTGCTTTAAATTCTCCATCAATTATTACCTTAGAAACTTAAAAAGATACTAGTTAGCACCTTTTTCAACCATCTCATATGCCACATTGATTATAGTGGAAGATATAGAATTATCTTTGTTTGTGAAATAAATTTTGTATCCAATTAACATTGTTGCATATCTCACAACTAGGTTTCTAATAGGATTAATAGCTAGAGATCTCTTATCATATGTTGCACCTATTAGTCTATTACCACTTCATTATTAACCAATTTCAATATAGGAACAGGTATGGTTTAGCATATATATGTAACCTCTCTAATTACCTCTTTTGTTATCATGTTAAGTACGTTTGTCCAAACAAATTTATCATGGATTCTGCTTTGTAGACATGTAAAAATGACCTAACGCATATCACACATCCTTAATGAAATTTTTTCACTTATTGACATCATTATCATTAATATCATTGCATTTCACATGATTTACATCAAAAACCCTATTTTCCTCTTAATTAAATAATCTTGAAATTATTAAATTAATTCACTATTTCATCATTTATCTAACTTTATTCCTCTTGATTAATTAAATAATGAAAATTATTTAATTATGTCGCTAATATACCCTATTGTGATAAATTAATTAAATTATTATCACTTAATACTTTAATTAAATAAAATTTCCCTTTCTAAACATGAATAATTAAATAAATTATTCAACATCATTCAACATAGTCAACAAACAAATACAACTTTATTTGTTAAAGTCAAACATGACTTGCACGTTCAACTCAAAATATTAATTAATTAATTCAATTAATTAATTATCTTCATCTCTTTTGTGATTGAGCAAATCACAACCACTGATTTCTCACTCTAAATAGTTGACTAACTCATCTATTCTTCAATCCCACTAACTCATCTATTCTTCAATCCCCCTAACTTCTCAACTTGATTTATTCAATCTCACATATTATGCAATCTAAATCCACTAAATTCTTCCAATCTAATTCCTCCCAACGGTTCTCAATCGTTGATCGAGATCTTTTACTACGAAATCCTGATCATTCATCTCGAAATAGGAAATCTATAAAGCAAACCTCTACCTTCTCACAAATCATCTAGAATCTTCATAGCGAAGTGTTGAGCAATTACCTCTTGAGCACATTGAGAGATATTATCACATTCTAGTTCACCCTTATCAACACGAATTAAATATTTTGCAACATCAACAATGGAGGCTTTATATTGAATCAAGCAATCTGAAATCCAAACAACAATACAAACACAACTCCAAGATAGGATGGTATATGTTTTAAAGTTTTGAATTTGATTTATGTTGTCTTTAGGATTACATTGTTTGATTATGTTATTTTAAAAGCTTCATTTCACGAGTATGGTTGGAATCTTATCTTGTTTTGAATTAAGTTTGTTTGATCCATTTATTTTCTTTCCTAATGCTTTATTCCCACTTATGACAAGCTTAGTGCCATTCTAACCCACTTGTCATCAAGAAAAAATTTAGAAACCATTGTCATACATCCAATTTCTTTTTGACTAGGTTTTGCTACTCTGGTTTTAGGGAAAAGTTGTCTCTAGTTAATTCTTTACCCCACACATCTGTTAACTTTTTGTGTTCATATTCATCCATTTTTCCATGAATGTAAATCCTTATATCCTCTATGGAAAAAATCTCATATGGAACATGCAAAAATGCACCTAGAAAGTCATCTTCAATAGATTTTGCAGGGTATTTCTTAAATTTGGGTTGTGGCTTCTCAATTACTTCTATAACCCTTAGTGTAGCCATTGCAAAGAATTCAAATTTCTTTCAAACAAACTTTCTAAAAACTAGGGAAAAGTTGAGATTGTAAATACCTTTTCTTTCGTTTTCCAAACTAGGGTTTCAATGCACCAGGTCACAAAAAGCTTTAGATCACTCCAAATCACTTCCTCACTACTCTGCTTCTTTTCAATTCTCATTATGAATGAATTTTCCTAAGTGAAATCACTTATAACCCTTGGAATTCAACCTAATTTCACATTGAATGCCTTAAGTAATAAAGCTGGTAAACCTTTCAATGTCAAAATAAATCACACACACACAAATTTTTGTAGAGTGCATATTGAATTTTCTAATCATTATGAATTTTATTGGGATATATGTGTATATTTGCATACCAATTTTTTTTGCAAGAGTGTAATATAGATGCTCCACCTAGATATTCAAGAGATTTTATATCAAAAAATTTATGTCAAAGATTGGATGGTTAATTATTCTACAAGAAATTATGCTTGGATGTCACATGTGAACATTGTGGTGGCTTGCAACATTTTCCAATTTGTCTACATATGGTGAATAAAAGTACAATAAAAAATGAACTAGTAAGTTTTAGAAAATATAAAATAGTGGTATACAATATAAAAGATGGTAAATAAGCAAAAAGGTGTGAATTGGTGACTAGAAGGACACTGATGTATCAATTTATGTTTATTTTTTGAGAAAATATAGTGTATGAGTATGCAAGGAATACCCATAGAGCTCGATGTTTGGAAGTTTGCAATTAAAGTTATGCAAGGACACGTTTCCATTTGGTACCATCATTTCAATTATTGAATTTGTAGAGAACTACACACTACAACCATAGAATAAGGTGTAATCACAATTTTAAAACTCCATAAAATTTCCTACATTTGTGCATATAACATTCATTCATATACATGATAGTATAGAGGAAGAAAATAAAATATTGAGGGAGTATCATTTTTATATTAGTGATGATCACACACATTCTACAAAGTTTGTGCAATGTTTCTTTTAGATGTTCTACAATGAATTGGCTATTAGGAACATATCATTTGGTCAACATATCATATGGTTAGATAATTGTGCATCACAATTCAAGAACTCATGAATATTTTATTGATTGATTAGGATGCATAATATCATTGGTGCTCAACATATGTAGAATTTATCAAAGGTTAGACATGGAAATGGGGATAATGAAGTTGTAGGATCATGTATAAAAAAATTCTTAGCATGAGAAGAGTTGAATTACAAAGAAAATGAAAGGTTGGCATTTGGAACATCTATCATTTAATGGTGTAGGGAAACAATGGGTCCAAGTAATGAAGGTAAATATATAGTTTGTAGATTTTTTTAACTAGTAGATGATATTAACATTGCAAAATATGAATATTGTTGTACATTGACAGGATCAATTGAGTTACACTCTTTTAGAATCTTAAATGCGGGTTCATGGTGCATTTATAAGAGACAATGGTGTGATTTTTCTCTCCATATCTAGATCACACTTGGGATGAGTGTGTTTAAAAAGAGTGGGTTTATGAATGGTGTACAAGAAGTCTAAGCCAAGTTGAGACATATAACCTCCTTGTAGCACTAAAAATCATAGAGGTGGAATCATCAGTTGACTTTGAATACATATCAAATCTAGTTCAACCAGGTAATATCTACATGAATAATTTAATAAAATTCAATGTTTTATCTCACTTTCTAGTTTTTTTTAATAATTTTTACTAAATTCATCTAATTGAATACACATATCAATGTGGGGTATGATTATGCATTTATTGTAGATGAAGATGAAATGGATTACTGTTTGTGCCATTGTGTTGAGTTAAAAGAGAAATTGGAGACCCTTGCCAGAGATGGAGAAAAAATAAAGTATCTTATAGGTTTAGTGGTTGTTACTAGAACATGGCTTAGAAGATACCCAATTAAGAAGTCTAATGTGTGGTTGTTTGAGGAATTTAATAGGTACCATAAGATTCTTCATTATTATAACCTTGCAGCAGAATCAAATGTTCATTTGATCAAATATGGGGGTAGACCATTGAACATGAACTTGTGGAAGGTACATACGTATTACAATGAGGCAATAGTTGACATAATAAATATTGTCAAAAGAAGAAGAATAAAATCAAGGTTAGCAGCTGACAAGCAAGAAGAAGAGGAGATGCAGATAAGAATGATGATGAGGCAGATTGAAGATGAATTCCTTGAAGGAACAAAGAACCTGATGGAAGACATAGAGATCAAGAATGAAGAAAGAATAGTTATGTGGCAAAAGAAAAAAGGAAAAGTGATCATTTATCAATTCTTTGTTATGATGGTAATTTTTATGGGGTACAAGCCAAGTTTGAAAGTGAAAAGAGGAGAACAATGTACTGAGATAAAGATTAAAGTGCAACAAAATGTAAAGAACCTGATTTTAGTTGGAAAAACAAGAAGAAGCCTAATTTTCATGGACAAAATGAAGCCAAAGGTGAAAATGAAGATTATTAGGAGTAGTTTCAAGGTCAATCAGAGGCAAAGCATACAAAGGATGAATATTTGTGGACAACTTCAAATTCAAGAGGACTTGAAATTCATTTGGCTGAGAGTAGGGTGCAGGAGCACCATGACAATGTTATGATTCCATGGAGTAAATCTTGAAGGTTGATCAGTTTTTGATGTTTCAAACATTGTTCAAGGATCATTCAAGTCATTTTTCATGTATTAGAGTCATTAGGAGGTCATTATGTCATATTTTGCAAAAAAAATGTAAAAAAATGTCAACATATTCAAAAGTTGTCAAAAATATAAAAGATGCAAAATTGTAAAGTTGTGCATCGAGGGAAGGTGAAGAGACATTTAGTTCCAATTCAATGGAAGGAAGTTGAAAATTGAAGATTCATGTATGAAATTCCTTTAAAAGGCTTTGTAAACACTTTGTAAGGTATGGGTGATTGAATAAATGAATTAGATCAATGATTTTTTTTTGTTTTTATACATCTTCAAAAATTTAGCATTTTCAAGCTCTTGTACAGTTTTGTATGGAAAAGAGTGCTTGGTTAAATGTTGTAAGTGTTAAAGTGATCAATCACCTTCCATTTACTTTTTGTTTCATGCAGATTGGTGAAGATTTGAATAAGTTATTACAATTTTTGTCAATACAGTCAAAACCTTGGTTAGGGTAAACAGTGGCATGTAATGTTGTGTTTCTCTCATTTTATCCATTGTAAATTCCTGATACTTGGTGGGAATAACCTTAGTTGCACCTGATTTCATATTATGGAGGTTTCAGATCCTAAAGACAAGGTTTATGTGTGAAAAAATTAAGTTTAAGTTTGTACAGTCTGAAAAAATAGAGGATTTGTATACAGTTAAGGGAACAAAGCATAGGGTATATGTAAATATATTTGAAAAAGGACTTTTGGTGTTTTCAAAAGCATGTACAAGTCTAATCTAACCTATTCCAAGCATTGGTTGAGTATGTTTAAGTTTTGGGACATCAGAACCAATAAGCCCTAGTTGGAGAAAGCCTATTAGGCCTAATTTGTACTCTATCATACCAGTTTTGAGCATCATTTCTAAAAGTAACCTATGTTAATCTTTTTATATGTTTTAGAACCCTTAAAGGGGTATCTGAAAATAATTTTCATAGTTTGGAATAGATCCCTAGGTGAAAAGATATCTTTGACAGTTGCTTGAAGGAGTGCTACTAGGAAATTAAGATAGTTAATGAACAAATGGTGAATATATTGAAGGATAGACTTTGGTGATTGATTGGTTTTGTTGAGATAGTATTCCTAAGGGGTGAAAAGATTAGGAGAAGCTTGGATTGTGTTAGAAATGTGGAAACTCAGTTTTGTGCCATTGTTTGGTGAAGATCTCTTGTGAACTTTTGAAATGGTAGAAGTCCAATATTGGGGAAGCCTTAGTTGGCTTTAATAAGTTATTTTTATGACACTTAAGGTGTTTTGAAGACTTGGTAAAAGATTGGAACTCTGAATAGTGTTTTGAAGTATGGAATCAAGTGTTCAATGGAAGGAAAAGTGATCTAGTGATGAGAAAACAAACAAAGAATGTTTTGAGTTTTGTATAATGATATTGAGATAGATGGTTTTCTTCATTTGCACTGCATTGAGTGGTATCAGAGCTAGAAGGCTCTGGGAAAAGAGAGTTGGTTTGTGGTTATGTGGTTTTGTGTTGTGGTTGTGTGTAGGTTGAGAAGATAACCTAGTTGTTGCCAAGAGAAGGAAAAGAAAGTGGAAGCAAGAAGAAGCTTGCTTAAAGAGAAAAGATGGAGATATTGAGAAGACATTTGCAGGCAGAGCAAGAAAGGAGAAAGAGAAAGAGGCAAGAGAAATTTGACAGAGAGATAGAAACATTAAAGCGAGAGATGAGAAGGTTGGAAAAAGAGTTCTAGGAGTCTATGATGAAGATGGAATAGATGATTAAGTAGATGACAAGTTGGCACTTGAAGATTAAGAAAAGAGTTATATGGCCCATTAGAAAGATTGTCAAAAGAAGAAGAATAGAAGCAAGGTAAGCAGCAATCAAGTAAGGAGAAGAGGAGATGCAGATAAGAATGATGATGAGGAATTTTGAAGATGAATTCCTTGAAGGACCAGAGAACCTAATGGAAGACATAGAGATCAAGAATGAAGAAAGCATAGTTATGTGGCAAAAGAAAAAAGGTAAAGTGATCATTTATCAATTATTTGTTATGATGGTAATTTTGATGGGGTACAAGCCAAGGTTGAAAGTGAAAAGAGGAGAACAATGTACTGAGATGAAGATTAAAGTGTAACAAAATATTAAGAACCTGATTTCAGTTGGCAGAAAAAGAAGGCTAATTTGCATGGACAAAACGAAGCCAAAGGTGAAAATGAAGATGATTAGGAGCAGTTTCAAGGTCAATTAGAGGCAGAGCATACAAAGGATGAATATTTGTGGACAACTTCAAATTCAAGAGGAATTGAAATTCATTTGGCCGCGAGTATGGTGCAAGAGCACCATGATAATGTTATGATTCCATGGAGTAAATCCTGAAGGTTGATCAATTTTTGATGTTTCAAACATTGTTCAAGGATCATTCAAGTCATTTTCCATGAATTAGAGTCATTAGGAGGTCATTATGTCATATTTTGGAAAAAAATTTAAAAAGATGTCAACATATTCAAAAGTTGTCACAAATGTAAAAGATGCAAAATTTTAAAGTTGCACATTGAGGGAAGGTGAAGAGACATTTAGTTCCAATTGGGTGGAAGGTAGTTGAAAACTAAAGAGTCATGTATGAAATTCCTTTAAAAGGCTCTATAAACACTTTGTATGGTGTGGGTGATTGAATAAATGAATTAAATCGATGATTTTTTTTGTTTTTATATATCTTCTTCATAAATTTAGTGTTTTTAGGCCCTTGTATGGATTTTTATGGACAAGAGTGCATGGTTAAATGTTTTAAGTGTTAAAGTGATCAATCAATTTCCATTTACTTTTTGTTTCATGCAGATTTGTGAAGATTTGAATAAGTTATTGCAAATTTTGTCAATACAGTCAATAAACTGGTTAGGGTAAACAGTGGCATGTAATTCTATGTTTCTCTTGTTTTATCCATTGGAAATTCCTGATACTTGGTGGGAATAACCTTAGTTGCACCCAATTTCATATTCTAGAGGTTTCAGATCCTACAGACAAGTTTTATGTGTGAAAAGTTTAAGTTTGTATAGTCTGACAAAACATAGCATATGTATACAGTTCAGGGAACAAAGCCTAGGGTTTATGTAAATATCTTTGCAAAAGGACTTTTTGTGTTTTAAAAAGCATGTGTTGGTCTAATCTAACCTATTCCAAGTGTTGGTTGAGTATGTTTAAGTTTTGGAGACATCAAAACCTGTAGACACGTAAAATGTACCGATTCACATTGTGCATTTGATCCTGACCACTAACATCATTTCATCTTGAATCATCCCTTAGACTAACCATTTAATCAAATACTTTTATTTGATTAAATTCATCAATATTCCACTCTTAATTAAATAAATTAGTTATCTAATTAAGTCACCTTCTCTCTCGATATTTAAATCAACCTGTCTGATCTAACTATCCCCATTTAATTAAATAGTCAATTCTATTTAATTAAATCTCTAAAGTCTATCTATTAAATTAAATAAATTAAAACCTTATTTAATTTAATCTAACATCATCTTTTTTAATTAAATAAATCACGAATCTTTATTTAATTAATCTCTTATCACATTCCTCTCATATTTGATTTAAATAAATCCACAAATTTAAGTCAAATAGGTCACATCACTTAATCTCTTCATTAAATTAATTAACTTGGATTAATTTAATCTCATATCATGTCCCATCCTCTATATTTTCCCACTTGCACATGAAAATAGATTTAATTGATTTATTAAATCTCTATTTTCTTCAACAAAGCATCTTTTGAGGAATATTCCCCAAATTTGAATTCAAATTCCAAGTGGGACAAGTCCTTCCAACAAGGCATTAAATCCATATTACATGTCCTTTTCCTTGAGCCAAGTGGCATTCAATGCATTCTTTCTTCCCTCTTGCATGTCATTTCAACAAATTCAAAATTCAAAATATGAATTTATTGGCACAATCATCAAAACTTGCACACCCTCCATCCACTCACAAGTTGACAAGTGGCACTTTGCCATTGGCTAATTCTTAGTCCCACATTGCTCTATTTTGGGCATGCTTTCAACTTGTCAATCTATAAATAAGAGGCTAATCTCTTCATTTTGACATCCACAATTTGAGTAAACTTACTATGCTCAAATCATTAGCAAATTCCATCCATTATCATTGAATCTTAGCTAGGTTATGCAGATTTTTCCATTGGAGCACTCATCAAGCATCAACAAAGTGGATCAATTATCATCACACATCAATCTTGCATCATAGGAATTGGGAAAGGGCCAATTTTCACATCAAATTGGCACCAATTCCCCCATGGGATCATGAGTTTGCTAGTTTAATTAGGATTCAATCTCTTTTATTGTTATCTCATTGTATTCTTCATTGCTTTTCCTAATTTGAACTTTGTAAATGGATTCCATGGGGAATCCTTATTCTTGCTTGCATTTCACCATCTAATGTGTTTGTTTATGTTGTTTGCAGGTATTAGGATTGGGGTTCGACATTTTGGCGCTAGAAGGAGGGAAATCTCACTTTTCAATCACGTTTTTCATCAAAATTACGTATTTTTATTTGTCCACAGGAAAACTCCATTGCTGGAAGCTCAGCGTCATTTTTAGCACTACTGGCTTTCCAGCATCACTGTATAGGACCGATGAAAAATCAAGCTGCGATAGTATATCCTTCCCGCCCAAGATTTCAAATTTCAAACTGCACTGCTTGACCAATTAGACCCGCGAGAATTTTCAAAAAAATCAAGCTGCACCGCTGAGCAAAAGGGCAACGCATTTGAGCTCACTGGTTCGGGTACAGAGCACCATTGACTGGTAAGCAGCGCTATACAACATAGCTAGAGAAATCAAACTGTGACGTAGTCATGGGTTGCACCACTGACAGGGAGTAAAAAATTGGAATTTCATTTTAGCACATGCCTTTTGTCAAATGATAAGTTTATCTTCTGTTTTCTGCTTTTTAACCTCTGTGTTTTGTAGAATCTGACTGATTTTCTTTCTTGTAGGTTGGATCAATTAAAAACAAAAGAAAGAGAAGCATGATGATGGTATTTCACAAAATCAAAGTGTTTTTAAACACTTTAGTGTTTGTTTAACACTCTTAGGAAATTGTTATCTCTTCTTGCTTAGGATACTAATTTTGTTTGGGCTTTTAAAAAGAACCTTTTCAATTTTTGTAAAGACTTAAAATGAACATTAGGACTACAACTTACTAGAGTTTGTTTTTTGGTTAACAATTGAACAAAACAACTCTCATTTGTCCTTTGGTGCTTTAAAAAGAACTCACAATTGCTGTGTAGCTCTAAAATGAACAAGTGCAACTTTGTCTTCGTGATGGCTTACTTAAACTAACTTCATTGGAAAAGGACATATGCGCTTCTCTCGTGCTTTATAGCGATCTTGAGAATCAAAAGGCCTTTTTTTTGTGATTTTAGGTTGAGATAAAGCAATCACCTCCACACTTCATTTTAGGTTTAAAATTGAACAAAATATTTTGCGAGTGTGAATGAACTTATTGCATGTGTTCTCCCTTTGTTTCTAAATGAAGGTTGATCGAACTATGAATAAGTTTATTTGCTTTTTTTTTAATCTTAGAGGGCCTGCCTTGGGGAAAGAGTACTCACCCAAGGGAACGACTCAACCGGTAACACTCTAAAGCCAAGAGTATTTCCAACCGGGATATAAATGTGGGTATTGGAATAAATGCCAATATCATGTTGTTGGCTCTGACGAGATGGATCTGAAAAGGGACTCTCGCCATATGGGTCAGTCTCCATGAATGGAAAGTCCTAATTAAAACCCATATTTTAGAATTGCCAAAATTCTTGATCTATTTGTTGGTGCAAGAACAGTCGTTCTGAAGCCGCCCCACACTTTTACGGTCTTTTAGTGGAAATGGAAAGCATGCCATGGGAGTTTCATGGGTATTGATGCTTGGCTGCCCCGTATAAGTGAGTGTCATGGAGAGGAGCCAGTGGGGTCAAGCATCTAACCATTCACTAAAGATAAGCATAGCTGGACTTGTCCAAGTGGGGACTCAACAAATATTGTCTTTCATATCCATAGGATTGTACTTATTCTTGGTTACGAAATACTTTGCTTGTTCAAAAACATCTTGGAAACAAACACTTAAACTTCATCATCAAAATTTCAAACCCTTTAGGAGACAAATGCAATTGACCCAATTCATGTGTTATTGCTTGCCCTTGGGATTTAATCCTTAGAGGTTTCTAAACACTTGGATTACATATCAATTTATCTACTAAAGTTAAACAATAGGTAACCCTTGCCTTGAGTTCATCAAATTTCCACATAACATACTTTGTGGGATTCGAAGAAATTAAGACATTGGACATCTAGTTTGGAAACCTAATCAAAGAAGTGTTTGTGGTAAAATAAAGCCACTAAGCAAAGATAAAAAAATTGACTCTCACATGTGTTGAAGCCTCATGATTTCCAAAAATTCAAATCCCAAAACAAAATTCCTTGATTCAAAATCTGGAAATGTATGCTCAAATTGAACCACTTCTTGGTTATAAAGGTCTATAGAAGCATTGCATGTTCTTCAATACCGAGGTCTAGGTAAAAAAAGTGTCTTTTTTAGGATCATCATAGGATCAAAGGAAATCAAAATATTTTTCACCCATCCTTCAAACATCAAACAAAAAATCATCTCACCATCACCTTTTGAGAAGTCTTGAAATTATCCTTCATGCTAGGCTTTTTGGCAAAAATCAAAATCATCAAATCCTTGGGACAAAATCCTTGAAATCTTTATCCAATCATCTTTGGCTAGGTATGTGTAGATGCATCCTTTTGCACATACTTAATCAAAACTATCAAACCATCTTATTTAGCTAGGTATATGTAGATGCATCCTTCTTCATATGCTTGGTTAAATTATCATCTTGTTTGAATAGGTGTGGGTAGATGCATCCTTCTCCCTACACATATTAAAAAATATATCATCCTTTGAGAAAATATACCCCTTAGATAATCATCCAACATCTTAGGGTCTATTGGTTCAAATCAAAGAAAGCCAAAATCAATCAAGTCAAGTACAATCCCAAAAGAAAATAAAAAAACAAAATCCAAAACATATCTGAAAGTCTCAAAAATCTAGCATCCCCCTCAAGATTTATCAAAAGATCAAAACATCCACATCATCCATCTCTTGCATCATCGTCATATCATCTTTTGATCCTCAAGATATCCTAAAATTTTCTCTTTTGTGCATAAAATAAAGATCAATACAAAAAGAATTAAGAGATTCATCTCCCATATTCTTGAAAATTGATCCTTGTTTTATGGTGCAAATTAGATCTCAATACAAGAAGAACATGGAAGCCGACAAAGAAACACCCGCTTCAAGTGACCTAAGCCAGACAAATGCCGAAATAAATCCAGTCGAATCAAGCAATCCTTTGACTATGTCATCATCACAAAATCCACAAGAGGAAATTCAAGAAGAAGATCTTACCTTTGGGATTTCGCATGAAGAAATAACCGAAATGCTCCAAAATCCGGAAAACCATAAGGTCATCAACATCATGATGAGGCTTAACCCTTCACTATACATGCTTGAACTAGCAAAACAAGGGGCAAAATTACCTTCTGATTTCGACATGAGCTCTATAGTGGAAACATCTTTGGAGGTTATGCCTCTAATTTCATCCACACTCCCCATCTCATCTACACTCCCATCCCAAAACATCACTCAAAACATTCTGCAAATCACAACATCTTTTGCTCCAACTCAACCTAATGTCAATAAGGGAAATGCATTTCTTAATGCTATTCAAACACACCCCCTTTATAATAATCAAGACTTGGATGCAAACACCATCTTGGAACAAAACATACCCCAAAATACATTACATAAGTATGTCCCTCTCACTTTCCATAATCTTAATGATCCATCATCATCATCCTTCCGTGCAACACCTCAAACTTCTCTTCTCACAAATTCGCAAGAAGGTGACATGTTCAGACTTGGGAGCATTTTCGACACCACATCATTTTCTCAAGAACTCACACCCCTCACATTTTCACCCCTTCCACCATTATCTGCACCTCTACTTGGCTTGGGGCTTCCACCTTTACCAAATATCAATTAAACCAACATTCAAAACACCATTCAAAGGATCACGCCAAACTCTCAAAACTTGTCATCAATATCGCAACAACAGATGACAACTACACAAGCAATCGCGACATCATCAACCACCCCCCTAACATCTCAAAGCATGGTCTCTCAAGGGACAATCACATCAACAACACCATTCACCAGTCAAACCACCAACATGACATCACCGCTCACCACTAGCACAAACACCATTCCAAATCCACCACCAAACTCAAATTTATCAAACCAATACAACATGGCATTGCAAGCTGCTCACCAAGCTGCTTATCAAAAGGAATTCCTACAAGTGCAAAAGAAAAAATCCACACAAATAATTGCTCAACAAGCCGCACAAGTAGTGCAAAATGCTCAAACTACCCAAATTGCACAGCAAGCGCAACAGGTCGCACAAGTCCAAGCCCTATTGCAACAACAACAACAACAACAACAAGCTACTCAAGTAACCCATGTCACATTACAAGCACAAAAGGCTGCTCAAGCCCAAATTCTATTACAACAACAAGCGGCACAAGAAGAAGCCAAAGCACAAGCAACACAAGCACAAGCAGTGCAAGCACAAGCTCAATCTCAAGCGCACGCCCAATATCAAGCAAACCAAGCACAAGCACAAGCACAACTTTTTGCACAAAAAAAAGTAGCACAACTACAGGCATATCAACAAGCAATAAAACAATATCAAGAGCAACAAGAAGCAGCCCAATTGGCAACCCAACAACAAGCGTTGTTAGAAGAACAACAAGCACAACAACAAGCAATCCTAGCACAACAACAACAAGATCAACACAAGCATTGTTTATACAACAAGTGCAAGCATACCTGGCTCGAAAAAATATGCAAATACCATCAGATAACACACCAACCAACCCACCCATCCAACCCACAATTGAAACACCCCAGAACACCTTCATCCCACCCCCTGATCCGCAAAATGATGTAACGACACAAATCAAGTTGCTCTCGCAACAAGTGCTTGATCTTCAATCAGGGTGAATCACAAAAACACCAAGCAACTTGTGTCCCTATCCATTGGACAAGAGCCTTGTGATGAAACCATTCCCCAAGGGATTTGAGATCCCCAAGTTTGAAAAATATCGTGGGATGAGAAACCCTGAAGATCACATCAGGGAATTCCATGTTCATTGCATGGAAGTCGCATACGACGATACCTATCTTATACGGCTATTCCCTAGGAGTTTGGCTGGCCACGCTATGGAATGGTTCTCTCACCTACCAACAGGCATCAAAACATTCCAAGAAATTATAGATGCATTCATTAAAAACTACGCATGCAATATTGCAATGGATGTCAATCTAGAAGAACTCTCAACTCTGAAACAAGGAAAAAATGAATCATTCACTTCATTCCTACAACGATTGCGATCCAAGGCCAATCAGAGAAAATGGACCATGCCTGAGGAGCAACAAGTTTGCACCATTATATCCAACCTTGATGGCCTCTTGGCATTTCATCTCAAGGTACAAGGGATCACCACATATGACCAGTTGATCTCCAAGGCCCTCAACATTGAACGAGCCCTTATGACACTACCCGTAGGATCAACTTCATACCCCGAATAGAAAAACAACCTCCCATCTACCAATTACAATGATAAACCTTGCACGTGGGAAAGAAAAAAAAATGTTACTAATGATGGTGTTGTCGACGCCGAAGTGGTCATCAGTGCCCCGCGCCAAAATACACCCACACCATAAATCCAAATCCAACAAAAATAATCATCAGACAACACAACAACCAAACAAAAATCAAGCAATTAACAATCTCAATGACCAAAGGGGACCACCCCAACAGAACAAGAATTACCCCAAGTGAAAGTACACCACTCTGGGGGAACCACTTGAAGTCATCATGAAGAAGCTGATAAACGAAAAACTCATCAAAGAGCCCACCTATGAGAATTACCGAGAACTGGATGTGAAACCTCCTTGGTATAATGAGAATCAACTTTGTGACTTCCATAAAATCAAAGGGCATACCATGAATAGTTGTATGAGGTTAAAAAAAATAACTCAAGATCTCATTGATCAAAGAACTATAAATGTGGAACAACCAACAGGAATACAAAACCTTAAGATATACACGAATCTAATGCCTAACCATGGCAATAAAGGGAATAATAACATGGATAAGGGGAAAGAAACCTTCACGAATGTAAATCATGTATATGAAACTGTCATTGCTTCCCTAGAGGAACAATGTGCTACCATCACCATCAAAGGAGCCCATGCCGATTGTGGAGTCACCACAAGAGGCGGAAAAGTTACCATCGCAAGATCATCCCACCAAAATAGAGTCCTTGCACCTAGATCTGTCCCCAATGGCTACAATGTCCTAGATCAGCTCAATAGAACGCCAGCGCAAATCTCCATCATGGAGTTACTAAAAATATCATCTTCCCATAAGAGAATCCTAGAAGAAGTGTTGGCTTCATCCACCGTGCCCACAGATCTTGATGTGGAACAATTCCAAGCTATGGTCGGAAATATCATTACACCAAATCTCCTCACATTCTCTGACCAGGACTTCCCCACTCAACCATCTCACAACCGTGCACTCCACTTAGAATTCCTAGTGCACAAAAGAAAAGTCAAATGAGTTTTGGTGGATGGAGGTGCAGGCTTGAATATATGTTCTCTCAAGCTCATCAAACAATTGAAAATATTATAGGATTCTATCGACAAAGGAAAGGGTATCACAATAAGAGCATATGATGATCAAGAAAGATTGTCCCAAGGCACGATCAAAATTCCTATTCAAGTAGGGTCGGCTATCATGGACACCACTTGTTAGGTCCTGGACCTCGACTTATCATATAACATCCTCCTAGGACACCAATGGATTCATGCAATGAAGGTAGTAGCGTCAACTTTCCATCAATGTGTGAAATTCACACATGAGGGACAAGAAGTCACCATCCATGGAGATCCTGAACCCTTCTCCTATTGCAAAAACCTTGAAGAAAAGTACTATAAAATCCCCCAAGTACCAAAAAATGATGAGGGACCATCTACACCATACATTGATCCCGCCACTCTCGCATCAACTTCTGCGACAGAGACAGCCATCACTCCTGCCATTCCCACCATTTCTGACATTAAGGTCATCATCCATGATAATGGTTGTGGAAACTACATGATCCGTAAAAATTATTTTGTGGTAGGAGAGTTACCACAATCTCCTACATCACGGGGACATCCACAAATAAATGAAGCCTCCACATCCCAAACATCTCCTAAAGACTATCCCAACTTTTCAAGTTGGGGAGATCTTGGCCAAGAAGTTATTGAGGCAGATCCATCTCATATGCTATATCAAGATGAGAGACCAGTAGATGATTTACCAATGGATGATAGAAGCAAGGGTCTACAAATGATGCTCACAATGGGCTATGACAGAAATCAAAGACTTGGGAAAAATGACAATGGGCTTATAATACCTATCATTCCGGAGACGTGAATGACAAATCTTGGCCTTGGATGTACCCCTTCGAGTATAACCATACATGGCCAAAGTCCTCCAGTTAGAAGGGTTAATAATCCTCCTCAGCCAACCACAGCTGAACTACGCTTACTAGTATCTATAGGTCGCGTCATAGATAACTTCACATTTGACATAACCGACGTCTATAGTAGTAGTGATGACGAGGATCCCATGACCAAATTACCCAGGCTATTTGAGGATACCACTCTTTGCATGATTAGAATCCTATCCTTTGAATCAGACCACAAAAATCATGAAATTCGCCTAGTATACCCCCAACTCATCGACTATGACCAACGAGGAGCACCAATTCTTGATACATTTGAAAACAATGAGGCACTCTCAAAATTAATGGGACTACGGGATAACATTCCATGTGGGGATCACAAAGTAGGGTTCATAATGGAGCTAGATACACATGCCTATTATGGGGAAACGATTGAATCCCTCAGTTGCAAAAGTGAAAAATTAAGAATAATATCTAAGTCCTTGAGTGAAAACCACACTATGGCACTCTCCGACTAGAAAAAAGTAAAAAGAAAGGATGCATCCAACAGTGAAAACCTCTCCGAGGCACCCGAGGATGGGGGATTCAATCTTCCTTTTAGAGCTCTTCATAAAAAAAAATCAACAGTTCTGGCAGAAAGATGCAATCCGGTTAATCTAGGAACAAAGGAAACCTCGCACATCACATTCTATGCGGAGTCATTACTATAAGAGGAACAAGAGCTCCTAGTAGCCTTCCTAAGAGAAAGACAAATAAACTTCCATGGAGCTATGCTGACATGCCAGGACTTGATCCAGAAATCGTGGTTCACCACTTAGCAGTATATCTAGAAGCAAAGCCTGTTAAACAAAAGCTTCAAAAAATGCACCCTCAGATCACCTTATTAGTCAAAATGGAGCTAAAAAATCTATTAGATGCGGGATTCATCTGACCGATAGATTATCCAGAATGGGTGTCAAACTTGGTACTTGTCTCAAAACCCGATGGGGGCATCAGAATCTGCACAGACTTCAGAGACTTGAATAAAGCATGTCCGAAAGATGACTTCCCACTTCCAAACATGGACATGATAGTAGACATGATAACCGAACATGAAATGTTGTCACTAATGGATGGATTCTTAGGGTACAATCAAATCATGATAGCTAAAGAGGACCAACATAAGATGACTTTCACTTGTCCATGGGGGACTTACTGCTAGAATATGATGCCATTCGGCTTAAAGAATGTAGGAGCAACATACCAAAGGGCCATAACATTGATATTCCATGACATCATCCATAAGACAGTTGAAGATTATGTTGATGACATTCTAGCCAAATTTAGAAAGAGAAAAGATCACATAGCAACCTTAAGTGCCATTTTTGATAGGCTAGAAGAGTACAAGGTTAGATTAAACCCAAAGAAGTGTGTCTTCGACATACAATCAGGAAAATTGCTAGGATATATAGTGTTAATGAGAGGTATTGAGGTAGATCCAACAAAGGTAAAAGCAATCCTTGAAATGGAGGCACCAAAAACATTAAAACAATTGAGAGGTCTCCAAGGCAGGCTCCAATCCATTTGAAGATTCATAGCACAGTTGGCAGACAAACATAACCCATAATCTCACCTACTTCACAAGGGAGTAGCGTACAAATGGGATACCAAGTGTGAAGAGGAATTCAATAAAATCAAAGAATATCTACTAACACCACCGGTCTTAATGCCACCAATCTTAAAAAAACCATTAATTCTCTACGTATCAGCAACAACAGTAGCCCTTGGAGCTCTCCTAGCTCAGCATGACAAAAATGGAACAGAAAGGGCTATCTATTACATCAACAGAACAATGGTTGGGAATGAGCTAAACTACTCATTCATAGAGAAAGCATGTGTTTGCATCACATAAATTCAGAAATTACATGTTGGCACACAAAATAAAACTCATCGCCAAAATCGACCCTCTCAAGTACTTATTGTCAAAAGCAATGCTCACGAGAAGAATGGCCAAATGGGTGGTGATACTGTCAGAATATGATATTGAATATGTGGAGCGAAAAGCAATCAAAGGCCAAGTCATCGTAGATCAACTTGCAGAAGCACCAATCTATTCAGAGAATCCTCTCATTTTAGAGTTTCCAGATGAATCTATTTTCAATATCAACATAGCTGACCACTAGAAACTGTACTTTGATGGCTCATACACGTAGCATGGATCAGGAGTGAGTGTCTTCTTTATCACCCCACAAGGGGACTGCATACCAAGATCCTACAAACTAGCGTTTCCCTGCACCAATAACATTGTAGAATACGAGGCTTTAACCATAGGTCTTAGAATAGCAGTGCAGTGGAACATTATAGCTCTCAAAGTATACAGAGATTTCCAATTGATAATAAACCAAGTGAATGATGAATACCAAACCAAAGACGACAAGCTCACTCATTACAAGAAATTGGTGGAGACTCTCAAAGAATCCTTCATCGAGATTACATTTGAGCAAATTCCTAGAGCCAACAATAGAGCAACAGATGCCATGGAAAAAATTGGATCCTTACTGGATATCCCTCACAACGTTCCAAAATATAAATTCCTGATAGAGCAGCTTCTCGTGCCTGCATTCGAGGTACCAGAATTAGAATTCATGTGCAAAATCGTTGGTCCCGGTGATCCTTGGTACCACGACATTTATACATACCTTTGAATAGGATTCATACCCGCCGACTTATCCTCAAACCTAAAATGAACCTTTGTCAAAAAGGCATCCTGATTTGTCATCCTAGGAGATACCCTATATCGTAGAAGCATAGAAGGAACCCTACTATGCTGCTTAAACACTGAGGAGGCATTGACTACTCTAACTGAAGTACATAACGGTATCTGTGGTTCACACTCGAGTGGAATGACCATAGCCAAGAAACTGCTGAGGATGGGGTATTATTGGCCCACAATGGAAAGAGAGGCACATAACTATGCCAAAAGGTGTCTACAATGTCAGTAGCATGGGGACCTCATCCATGCTCCACCTCAAGGACTTCATCCCATAATCACACCATGGCCCTTTTCACAGTGGAGACTCGATCTCATTGGAAAAATTATTCCCACTTCATCTAACCACCACAAATTCATCATAACTGCAACAAAGTACTTTATTAAGTGGGTGGAAGCCATACCCATGACGTATATAACTGGGAAGCAGATATCAAAGTCCATCTTGAACTATCTCATTTTCTGCTATGGTGTTCCACAAGCCATTATCTCAGATAATGGGACACCATTTAAGAAGCAGGAGGTCTGTGACTTATGCAAAAAATTCAAAATCCAACATCGCTTCTCTACCCCATACTATCCCCAAGGCAATGGCCAAGCAGAAGCTACAAACAAAACCATTTTGAAAATCCTCAAGAAAACAGTCAATGATGTAGGTCGTGATTGGCATCTGCAGCTTAATCCCACCCTCTGGGCCTATCAAACCAGTATCTACACACCCACCAGTGCCACCCCTTTCTCCTTGGTCTACAGATCATAAGCAAGACTCCCCATCGAGATCAAGCTCCCATCACTCAGGATATTACAGATGAAGAGTACCGAGTATCAAGATTGAATGAGTTGGAGCTACTAGATGAGCAATGTATAGATGCTTTGAATCATTTGCAAGTCTATTAGAATAGACTCAAGAGGAGCTATAACAAGAAAATCAGAAGCAAGACTTTCCAAGTCAGAGAACTGGTATTAAAAGAGAATCAAAAGAATGTCCCAAACCCAAGCAGTAAAGGAAAATTTGAACCCAATTGGTTGGGACCATTCGTTATCATAGCAAGTTATAATTCGTGGGTATATCAGACAAACACTGGCGGGAACCTCTGCAAGAGCCCATGAATAGATCTCATCTCAAAAAGTTTTATGCCTGAATCTTTCAAGGTATAGAACCAAAAAATCCAAAAAATCATAAAATGTCCTGAAAAAATGGTTACTTCGGCAAAAACCTGACAAACATGCATCTTGGTAACAACAAAAAAATAAAAGCAAAAAATCCAAAAATCAGGAAAAAAGGATTAAAAATAGTAAAGAAAAATCGCCCCTCTAGTGAAAACTACTTCGTGGTAATTTCAAGGTGCAGTACCTTATGAAAACTCGCAAACAGTTTCTTTGTGTAAATAAGCACTTTCCATTCACTGTGATCTTTAATGGCTTGTTCCTTCAGATCATCCAACCATTACGCTTCCATCATCCATCGCATTCAGATCTTTGTCCATCACTCATCCACCCACATCTGCATCATAGCTTGGTCCTGTGTTCATATCATGATCCCTCCTAACACTACTCAACCCATCCTCAAGGTCAGCTTGTCCTGCCTTTATCGGAGTAGTCTATTGCATCGCATCGAAAGGTTGTCTCCTTACCGATCAGATTCTCCATGTATTCTAAAAGTCCTAAAATTAGAAAATCCAAAACATCAAAAAAATTAGGTAAATCTAAACATCAAAATGATCAAAAATCCAAAACATCAAAACACATCAAAATCCAAAACAAAGCCAAAAATCGGGTCAAAAGCAAGTAAAAAATGAGGTCGCCTTGTTCTAATCCATGTCTCCCAGCTCTTTAACAGTAAGGTTGATCTTGATCATCCTCTCGAGACACTTAGGGTCAATCCTTTAGGAGTCCGGCCATAATGTCGACATTTCATCATGTATATCACATCCGTAGAATCGGTCAAGTCGCCACCGAACTAAGGGTCTCGAGCCTGAACGTGAGGCAAGGTTGATCTTGATCAACCTCCAGCACACTTAGGTTGGGGTCCTTAGGAGTCTCATAATAAAATTGACATTTCATCATGTATATCGTCATCCTGTGAATCGGTCAAGTCGTTAGTCTAACTACGGTCTCTGATATATACGAGGGCAAGGCTAATCTATTGATCAGCCCCTAAGGCCCCTAGGATGGGTCTTTAGGTTAGTCTCTTGATCAAAATCTCAGAAAACCCCAAAACATTTGAACATTTGAAAATCAAAACATTTATAAAATCTTGAAAATACCAAAACAACCTCAAAACATCTCAAAAACATCCAAATCTCTTGAAAAAAAATCCATTCGTCTCATCTGCTTTCTACCTCGCACAACATCACTTATAATAAATCGGTCATCCCCGAACCTTTGGTGAAACAAGCAGGAAACAAGTCTAGCAAAAGCTAAAAAAGTAAAACTCAAAAAACGCCAAGTCTCGTGCTCTAAGTCAAGACAGAAATAAGTTAATTAACTCTTTCATGGTAGCTCCATCATCCAATCAATCCTATTTCAAACAACCGAGCAACATCACAGTCCTAGGATGCATCCTTCCTACAATGGGTATTATCTTTTGGCAATAGTTTTGGTTCTTATCCTTAAAAATACATTCCCTTTTGGTTAGCGGCATTGAAGAACATCAACTTGTTTGTGTGCTTTATCTTTATATTTTGACTTATCTTATTGTAATCAGCCCAAGGACCCCTCGATGATATCCCCACGGAGAGGACGAGAAATAGGAATGGTGCAATGATCATTATATTTTGTCTGTTGTGTTTGTTGGACGTTCTTGTAATATAACCTTGGAAAATACTTGCTTTGTTAGGTATGTATGGAGAAAGTTTTGGGTAACTTGTTGACTATTGCATTGATAGGTTATACCTTTCCATGTTTTGGTTCGAGGTGTTTGAAACTTCTAAAGTGCATCCTAGCAAGGTTTCTGTATGTCAGGTGTGAATAAGGATACTCCTATCTGTTTGTCAAATCAAAGTCCATCACACTAGGTATAACGCCATCCTGGTTCTCTATACCTTGATGCATCGTACCACATATGTCATCAAACATAAGGAAATTGGCCCTTTGAAAATCGTAATTCCTTGGCAAGAAATCATCATTTTGCATATTCATCATCTCATGACTTGTTGAAATTTCTTTCTTTTTCATCCCTTCTTGCTCATCGCGCTAACTAGGTACTATGACAGTTAGTTATCATTGTCATCGATCCTGCATCCAAAATTCATTAGCATATTGCATAAGCATATCATACAGGAAACATATGCATTACATTTCCATCATCATATAAACATGGTATTATAAGAATTTTCCATAAATTAGTACATCCCTTCCTCACTACATTGCATCACATTGCATTCATCACATAAATCATTGCATAACATTCGTTTGCATAAATATTTCATAACCATTTCACATTACCACCTACTGCATAATCATACATAATAAGTACATAAGCATTATAGATAATCCATTGCATACATACTCGCATAACATTATAAAGTTATCTCCCACATTACGTTCATTTTACATTAAGCATCATCATACCACTTTACATTAACATATCTTTTCATATATTACATCACATCACAGTAAATGCATCACATACATTTAACATGTTTAGGATAATATTTGTTATTATAAGCATCTTAAAACCATCTCATTTGCATCATCAATACACATCATATAAAACACGACCATTGCATTTACATTGGATTATATCGTCCACTAATCATCCATATCATCTCATAAATAGCATCACAATCATTTTTTGCATTTCATTGCATAAATCATTCCTCATCATTATAAGCATAAATAGAAACATAAAAAATCCATTACATGCAAAGCATACATCCATCCATAATCATTTCATATATAAGCATGATTCACATCATTTCGTGTATACACTATAGATCATTTCCATATCATTTTGGATATTGCATATTACATATCATATCATTTCAAATTATCATATAGACTGCAACATCATTACGCATCACATAAATACATCTGCATATCATAAGTCAACAACATAATATAGATATGTTAGTCATAATCATTACATAATGCATATATCATTAGAAATAAATGCATCCATAAATACATCATATAACACCATAACATCATTGCACAACATATAGAAATAGAATCATGCATACATGCATAAATAAATGATACACATCACATCACATCAAAATCATCATCTCATATATATATCATCATTGAATAACTATCATAGTACAAACTAATCAGATCACTATACATGTATGTCAATCAGTACAAAAAGGCCCATCAGGCTATCAAAAAGGATCCTATAGGACACAAAAAAATGATATCATCTCAAACAAAAGGAGACCTAACCCTCTTGTCTGCTGCCCTCGCCCCTGTCACCGTGACCCTCTGCTGGTCTGTAACTGGTCCGCTGCGAGTACTCTAAGACCCGTGCTGCTCTAGGTACGGCCTGATGATAATGCATATGGTAATAATATGCATCTCAGACGACCTCCCTATAAGACTGAATGGACACTGTACTCTGAGAGGAGGAGGCTGCCATGCTCTCCAACTGCTATCTTTGGCCCATCTCTGCGACCACCTGTAACTCTGTGGCATGTCTCTGTAGTATTGCCTGGTCCCTCTTAGCCCTGACTTGGTCCCTCTTAGTTCACGCCTGATCTCTCTCCCCTGTCAAAGTCTGCACCTGGGCCTGCAACTATGCAATCAATGTATCCCGAGGGTCCGCCTGCCCTACTGGTTGTACTGGTGGGGGCTGCACCTGGGGCTACACGTGAGGTTGATCCTCACCCCCGGCTCATGGTGGTACATCCACCTGGACCTACTGCCGACTTGCAACCTGCTCCTGATCCGGCATTGGAACATCGACCTGACCTAGCTGAACTGGCTGAACTGGAGGCCTAACTTGTTGGTCCTATCATACACCATCTCTCTGTCCTCGTCCTCCCCCTCTACCTCTCATTGTTGGCCAATCAGGGATTGCTCCCAAAACTATCAAACATAGGGGAGGCTGGAACCAATCCTTGTATGCCTATGTAACACTTGGATCTGCAGGCCCCTAATCGTAAACCCATGGTTAGGCCACCAACTGTCTAAAGTTGTCAATAGCCTCTGAAGCAAGAATGTATTGCCCCCGTGATGTCTGTGAGGTGGTACGAGAAAATATGGCCACGTAATCATTGTCGGGCCGGTCCTGTGGCTCACCAAACTGACGCTACATGTTCCTTGACAAGTATCTCTCCACCATGGTGTGCTCCCGCCCCTACATGAAACGGTCCTAGTGGGCAAAGAAAATTTTCTCTGCATCCTTGGCCCATCCGGGCTGACCAAGTTATGGCTGCTAGGTAAACACTGTCATCTCATCTAGGATCCTCCTCCAGTAGGGAATCATGTGCTCGCTAGTGTGTGTAAAGGACACACCACCTCTGTAGCGCCATACGAGGGGATCATCAGGGCCCATCAGTACTAGAATGACACATGGATGAAGAACGACAATGTGATCCCACACCCATACGTGCAAGAGTGTAACACCCACCCCCAGTGATCTGCCATTATGATACACATACTCATGGAGATCCCTATAAAGAGAGGCCAAAAAAATGGGCCCCCAAGCATAACAGATTGGTCTATCACGAACCAGCCGCTCCCAGCAAAGTCCCCAACTAGGACTAAAGTATCGATCTCGTTGATCCAGGGCAACGAGACCGGAAATGATCGCCACGACCACTAGATGAAATGACGATGTCAAGGTCTCTGCGGCTGGCTTCCAAATTTATCCGCCTCGCAAATCATGGAGCCTATCTCAGGCTGGTTGACTAATAGCAGTGTCTCGGCCTCGGACATCCATATATCAAAATGACACACTATGAATCGACAATTCCTCAAGATGTACCATGTCCCTTCTAGGGTATCGCATCGAGAAGCCTCGCTGGTAGGAAGGTGGAAGGACAAGGTCTTGCTATGCCATCTCTCGGCAAGTGCAGACATCATCCCAAGATGGGTATGTATGGGTGCTGTGTATGCAATGTGCCACAACGCCATGACCCGTAATCGCTCCTAGTCCTTGTCACTGAGGTCCCACAAGTAACCAAAGATCTCCCGAGATTTGTGCTCCCAGGAATACAACTCCTTCACCACATCCTACATCAAGGAAGGTCACCATGTTAAATTTTTTGAAAAATTTCATTCGGAGCACCCAGGAAATCATCCCAGCGTTGTTACCCATGAAGGCGTCGTAGTTTGAAAATTCCAAACCGCGATGCTGGAGGGTTAAAACTCCAAAAGAGCACCACCGCGGTGCACTTTTCTTCAAAGCAGTGCAATTTGCAAAGATTCCTATCTAAAATGGCACCACCATGTCGCACTTTGAAAATGACCCCTCGTGGCCATTTTAACCTTGAAAATTAGAGTTTTTTGACCTTGTTTGGCTATCTTGCTAGGGTTTTGAACCCTTCAACCCACTTTCATCTAGTTGTAGCCTATTTTACATCGTTTTATTTTGTTTAGACACGTTTTTGGCCTCCTGGAGTCTTTCCAGACCTGTCAGGCATCTTACCCTCTTTTTTCGCGAGATTCCCAAAAAAATGGAATTTTCATCCAATCTCTCAAGGGGGCAATATATTGGCATGTTTTCTCTCCCTAGGCAGCAGTGGGGCAAAGTTTTGAAAATAATTTTTTTTTTGGTTTTGATCGAGATCGTTTATTCTTTGAACCAATGCAACAAGTGCATTGCTTCAAAGAGGGGAAAAATGTAGACACGTAAAATGTATCGATTGACATTGTGCATATGATCCTGAACACTAACATCGTTTCATCCTGAATGATCCCTTAGACTAACCATTTAATCAAATACTTTTATTTGATTAAATTCATCAATATTCCTCTCTTAATTAAATAAATCAGTTATCTAATTAAGTCACCTTCTATCTCGATATTTAAATCCAGTCATCTCTAAAGTACCCTTATGTTGTGATGTAGGTCCATCCTTAATCAAAATTAATTAACTTGTAATAGTCCCTCCTCCAACATGAAAATCTTTAATTGATTTATTTCTCTATTTTCTTCAAAAAGATCTTTTGAAATGAATTCAAATCGTGGGAAAGTCCTTCCTAAGGATTAACATCTTGAGCCAATGATTTGCAAACAAGCATATTGGCACAACATTTGTCTCTCCGTGACAATAGTTGCCATTGCGTCTGGCTCTATTTTGGTGCTTTACTTGTCAATCATAAAAAGTATCCTTCATTTTGGTCTTACTTGCTCAATGTTCCTCCATTATCATTGATCTTATGATAGGCTTGCAATCTCCATTACACTTCAATGCCATCAAATGTTAATTATCATCCACACAATCTTGCCCATAGGAATTGGGAAAGGGCCATTTTACATCTTGGCACCAATTCCCCTGGGATGATGAGTTTGAGTTTACCAGTTCACCCTGTTATTGTTATTCATTGTATTTTCATTGCTTTTCCTATTTCAATTTGTAAATGGATCCATGGGAATCCTTTTCTTGTGCATTCTCCCATAATGTGTTTGCCAGTTGGTTTGCAGGTATTGGATTGCCTTCGATCAAACCAATGCCCTATTGGAGCAAATCCTACTTAGCCTAATTGGTACATTCAAAGAATTTTGAGGGATCATTTTCATGAGTAACATGTGCTAATATGTTTGAATTTTTAGAACCCTGAAAGGGGTTTTTCAAAGAATTTATATTAAATGAGCCCTACGGTGAAAAAAGATCTCTGACTGTTCTTCTCAGTGTACTAGGAGAGGACAGTTAATGAACAATTGCTGAATATAAAGGATCATGGTGATTGTTGGTTTTGGAGATATTAACTGGAGGGTGAAAAGGTCTTCCTGGTTTGGGTTGAAATGTGGTCAGTTTTGTCATTGTTTGTAAGACTCTCTTGTGAAGTGAAATGAGAGTAGTATTTGTAAGCCTTATTGGCTATTAATAATTACTGTTTTATGACCTTAAGTTTTTAAGACTTGGAGCTTGGAATTGAATATGCTTTGAAGTTTGTTGGCAATTAAATGTATCATTGACACTATGCACAAGTGAAAGATGTTTTATGTTGGTCTTCCTCTGCAATTCTTATCTGATTATAGCCTGAAAATCCATCCATCAAGGAAAGCATCTCATGCCCCGCGGTCATGTCTACAATCATATCAATGTTAGGCAATGGAAAATCATCTTTTGGGCAAGCCTTGTTCAAGTCCCTAAAGTCCGTACAGATTCTTATGCCCCCAGTTGGTTTTGAAACCGGTACTAGATTGGAGACCCACTCAGGGTAGGCGATCGTTCGTATGAATCCCGCCTCTAGTAGTTTCTGGAGTTCCATCTTGACTAATAGAGCAATCTGTGGGTGCATCTTTCTCAACTTCTGTTTTACAGGTTTAGCTTCAGGATAGACTGCCAAGTGATGAACCACTACCTCCGGATCCAATCCTGGCATATCAGCATAGGTCCATGCAAAATTTATCTTCCTCTCCTTTAAGAAGGTAGCCAACTCCTCCTGTTCTTTGCATAATAATGACTCAGCGTAGAATGTAATATGAGGAGTTTCTTGTGTTCCCAGATTGATGGGGTTGCACTTTTCTGCTAGCATAGCTGACTTTTCTTGGTGTATAGCTGTAAGAGGAAGATTGAATCCCCCATCCTCAGGCGCCTCAGAGAGGTTTTCACCATTGGATGCGTCCTTTCTTTTTACTTTTTCAGAGTCGGAGAGTGCCACAAGGTGGTTTTCACTCAAGGACTTGGAGATTATTCTCAATTTTTTATTTTTGCGACTGAGGGATTCAATCGTTTCTCCATAGTATGCATGTGTATCTAGCTCTATGATAAAACCTGCCTTGTGATCCCCACATGGAATGCCATCCCTAAGTCCCATGAATTCTGAGAGCACCTCATCGTTTTCAAACATGTCAAGAATTGGTGGTCCTCGTTGGTCGTAATCAATCAGTTGGGGATAGACTAATCGGATTTCATTGCTTTGGTTTTCAGACTCATAAGATAAGGTGCTAATCATAAGTACATTAGTATCCTCAAACAGCAAAGGTAATCCTATTTCTGGTGACTCAATTAAATCAGTGGGCATTCCTAAAGTCATGGAGGATTGTGGAGTAGTTATGGATTCCTGAGGAGGCATTCGGTTCTGTCTACCATGGGCACCTCGACCAAGTATAGTTACCTTAGGAGTAGGATGACCAATGCCAAGATTTTTTATTTGCTTCTCAGGTATAATGGGTATTACACGCCCGTTATTATCTTGGCCTAACCCTTGGTTCCGGTTATAGCCCATCAAGAGCATCATCTTCATACCTTTGTTTCGTTCATCCATAGGCAATTCAACTGCGGTATATCATCTCGATAGAGGAGATGAGATAAGTCCCCCTCTAATGTTTCCTGACCAAGATCTCCTGCACTTGTGAAGGTAGGGTTTCGTTCATAGGAGCCTTGAGATGTTGAAGCTTCTTGTGATTGTGGTCGTCCTCTTGATCTAGGAGATTGTGGTAGCTCTCCTACTACAAAAGCATTCTTAGGCATTGAATAGTTTCCACAACCATCATCTTGTATTATGACTTTGATATCAGAAAAGGCGGGGATGGCGGGGGTGGAGGGTGTCTCTGTCACAGAAGTGAGAGTGGCAGGATCCACGTAAGGTGTTGATGGGCCTTCATCGTTCTTGGGTACTTGCGGGATCTTGTAGTATTTTGCCTCTAGATTTTTGCAGTAGGCAAATGGCTCAGGATCTCCATGGATAGTAACCTCTTGACCTTCATGTGTGAATTTCACACATTGATGAAAGGTTGAAGCTACAGCTTGCATTGCATGTATCCATGGTCGCCCTAGGAGAATGTTGTATGGTAAATCGAGGTCCAAGACCTGACAGTTGGTTTGCATGATGGCGGGTCCAACCTGGACAGGAAGCTGAATGGTGCCTTGGGATACCCTTTCCTGGTCATCGTATGCTCTTATTGTGATGCCTTTTCCTTTGTCAATTGAATCCTCTGAAATGTTCAAATTCTTTAGAAGCTTTAAGGAGCAAATATTTAAGCCTGCACCTCCATCCACCAAGACTCTCTTGACTTTCTTTTTATTTACGTACACCTCCAGATGAAGCGCACGGTTGTGAGATGGTTGTGTGGGGAAGTCTTGTTCAGAAAATGTAAGAATGTTAGGTGTGGTGATACTTGCGACCATAGCTTGGAATTGTTCCGTATCTAGATCTGCGGGGACAGTAGATGACGCCAAAGCTTCTTCTAGAATCTTTTTGTGTGCAGATGAGATTTTGAGTAACTCCATGATGGAGATATGTGCAGGGGTTCTTTTCAATTGATCCAAGACATTATAGCCACTAGGGTTAGACCTTGGATTGGATGTGGAATTTCTGCTTGGTTGGGATGGTGCTGCAATGGTAACCTTTCCACCTCTTGTGGTGACTCCACAATCGGCTTGGGCCCCTTTGATGGTGATGACTCCACAAAACTCATCTAAACAAGCGACAACACCCTCGTATGTGTGGTTGACATTTTTATAAGCCCCTTTTCCTTTGTCTTGATCTATGTTTCCTTTGTTGCCATGATTCGGCATCGGATTCGTGTAAATCTTGAGATCTTTGTTTCCTGATGGTGCTTCCACATCTATGATTTTGTCATCTATGAGGTCTTGAATTAGATTTTTGAGCCTCATGCAGTTGTTTGTCGTGTGTCCCTTGAGTTTGTGGAAGTCACAAAGATAATTCTCATTATACCATGGTGGCTTGACCGATGGTTCTTGATAATTATTATGTGTAGGGACCGTTATCAATTTTTCATCTACCAATCTTTTCATGATTGCTTCAGCAGGTTCCCCAAGGAGTGTGTATTTTCGTTTGGGGAAGAACTTGTTTCGCTGTGGTCTCCCTGATTATCAATGTTGTTTGTGTTTTGGTTATGGGATGGTTGGACCACAGTATTGACTTGTCGATTGCTTTGATTGGTATTTTGGTGTTGTTGTTGTTGGGATGGTGGATTGTTCTTCCGTGGGGCACTAATGACAACTTTGGCATCAACAACACCATCATTGGTTACATTACGATTCTTTGCCCATGTTCGTGGTTTGTCATGATAACTGGATGATGAGCGGCCTTCTTGATATGATGAAGTTTCTCCCTGTGTGGCAAGGGCTCGTTCGATATTGAGAGCCCTAGGGATCAACTGGTCGTAAGTGGTGATGTTTTGCACTTTGAGGTGGAAGGCCAAGGGTCCATCAAGATTCGCAATGATAGTTCCCACTTGTTTCTCTTCAGGCATAGACCACTTGCTTTGATTAGCTTTGGATCGCCATCGTTGTAAGAAAGCACCGAATGATTCATTTTTCCCTTGTTTGAGAGATGATAATTCCTGTAAGCTAACCTCCATGGGAGTGTTGAAGGAATAATTATGTATGAAGGCATCTATGATTTCCTGGAATTTTTTGATTCCAGAAAGTCGAGAAAACCAATCAATAGCGTTTCCAACCAAGCTTCTTGGGAATAATCTCATCAAGTACGTTTCGTCGTAAGCCACCTCCATGCAATGTACTTGGAATTCCCTGATGTGATCTTCAGGGTTACCCGTTCCGCGATATTTGTCAAATTTAGGGATCTCAAACCCTTTTGGGAACGGTTTCATTTCTACCCTATCGTTCTTGTGGATATGCTAGGTTTTTGCGCGATTTTAAGCTCACTTGTGGTTGATGTTTCTGATTTAACTCCATGTTCCTCTTGTGTTGTGATCTTGTTTGAACCATAAGAGCAAACTAGGATGTAAAAGATCAAAGATGTGAAGATGAAGTGCATGATATATGGAATAAATGGATGTTTTTGAATTTGTATTGAAAATCTTGATGGGATGCTAGGTACTTTGGGTTTTCTTTGATTGATGTTTGTTTGATATTTAGAATTTGAATTCTATCTTTTTGATGTTGATGTTTGAGCAAGAGATATCCCCAAGATGTTTGGATGATGATCTAAAAAAGATAACTAATGCTCATAAAGGATAATTTGATTTAGGAGTGAGAATAGGATGTGTCTACTCACAAGCTAACCAAAAGATAATCCAAATTAGTGATGGGAGAAGAATGCATCTATCCACCATTAATTTGAACAAAGTGATAATTCAACTAAGCATGTGCAAAAGGATTCATTCACACACAATTGAGTTGAACAAGTTTGATGTTTGATGTTTGAAGAATTCAAAGTCTCATGTTTGAAAGGTTTTGATGTCTACCAAAGGAGCCTAGCATAGTTGTTTCAAGATTTTCTCAAAATGTTGGTGAGATGTTTATGGTTGATGATGTTTTTGATGTATGAATGTTTGTTTTGATCTTAGAATGACCCTAGTTTAGACTTTTGTTTAACAAGACCAAGGTATTGAAGAACATGTTATGCCCTAAGCAAGGTATCCAATCCCTTGAAACAATCTTGGATTTTGTGTGTAGTAAAATGAATATAAAGTGGGGTTGTCTCTTGAAGCATGTCGATAGAAATTAGCCAACTTTTCTCTAAAATCATATAACCTTTTGAGTCTTTGTTGATGTTGTTTTGGGCTAAGTTTCCTTTTCTTGGGTTTTTGTATCTTGATCTTGTGAGAAATCATTGAAAAGACATGTGTGGGGCTCAATTGCTTATCTTTGCTTTTAATGACTTCTTTTTACCAAATACACTTTCTTGATTATGTTTCAGACTAAAGATGTCCTATGTCAAAATTCCTTTTCTTCCCACAAAGTGTTGTGTGGGAGTTCCAAGAAATTGAGGCAAAGGGATTTCCTAGGTTAACCCTAGTTAGAGCAAATGACGATATAAATTCAAGTGATGAGAAACCTCTAAGGACATAATCCCAAGGGAAGGCAACAACACTTAAATTTGTCAAAAGGTATTTGCTCTATCAAAAGGGGTTTGAAATTTGCATGATCATGTTTAAGTGTTTGTTTTCCAATGTTTACGAACAAGCATGTGTTTTTGTAACCCAAAAGCATGTACAATCCTATGGATGTGATAGACAATGTTTGTTGAGTCCCCACTTGGACAAGTCCACGCTTTATCTCTAGCTTGATGGTTAGGATGCTTGACTTAATCGGCCCTCCACCTACCATTAATCACACCGGGCAGCTAAGACCAACACCCATGAAACTCCCATGGCATGCTTTCCATCTCTACTAGAAGACCAGAAGAGGTGGGGTGGCTCTTAACCACCGCTCTTGCAATCTCAACAAATAGATAAAGGATTTTGCAAATTCTAGCGCACATGGGTTCTAGTAAGGACTTTCTGCTCTCAGAGGGAGTTGACCTAACGTGGCAAGAGTCCCTTTCTTTGGATCCATCTTGTCTGGAGTCAACCGCTGATATTGGCGCTTCTTCCAATATTCCATTTATATCCCGGCTGGAAATACTCTTGGCTTTAGAGGTTAATGGGTTGAGCCATATTCCCTTTGGGTGATTGCTTTTTCCCACAAGGCGGGCCCTCTAAGATAAACAAAAGCGAATGAAGAACAATATTCGTAACTCGATCAATCCTTGTAGGCAACAAAGAGAGAGAATGTACGCAACAAAGTCCCCACTCACACTCGCACAATAGTTTGTTCAATTTTAAGCCCAAATCGAAGTGTGGAGGTGATTGCTTTATCTCAACCCAAAGTCATGGAAAAGACCTTTTGATTCTCAAGATCGCTATAAAGCGCGAGAGAAGCGCATACGTCATTTTCCAATGGCTTTAGTCTAAGTAAGCCCTCACAAACAAACAAAACTACACTTGTTCTTTTTAAACCCTCAAAGCAATGATGATTTTGTTTTAAAGCACCAAATGAAGTGTGAGAAATTTCCTTGTTCAATTGTTAATCCAATAAACTAAATCTAATAAGTTGTGATCCTAAAGTTCATTTTAGCCTTTGCAAGAAATGAAAAAGGTTCTTTTTAAGCCCAATTGAAAACTAGTGTCCTAAGAAGGAGAAGGATGACAAATTCTTTGAAGAAGTGTTAAACAAACACTTAAGTGTTAAAAAACACTTTGATTAGATCTATTAAAAAACGTGTTGGATTTGAGGTGTATGCCCTCCTTCTAGCGCCAATATGTGAACCATTTGAATCTATACCTTGCACAAACACAATAAACATGCAAACAATTAGATCAAACACAAGATTAGGTAAACCAATGACTTCTCAAGAAATCCATTTGAATGGTAAAAAGATGAGAAATGAAAATGAAGAACACAAATGAAACAATTAAATCCTATCTAATGCAAGCAAACTCTTGATCTCTTGAGGGAGTTGGTGCAAATAGGTGTGTGGAGATTTGCCCTTTCCCAACTCTTTGAATGCAAATGTTGATTGAAGATGATTGATCCACTTGATGAAGACTTTGAATGTATGCTCCAAGCTTAAAATCTGCAAAAAAACCTAGCTATGATTCAATGAGATGGATGAGGATTGCTAAGTATTTTAGCATGGTAACTTTGCTTGAGATGTGGATGTTAAAATGCATGGTGAAGCATTCTATTTATAGAATGTTGAAATGGAAACAAAGCCAAAAATGGAGCAATGTGGGACAAAGATTCAACCAATGATATAATGCCACTTGTCAACATGTGATTGGGTGAGGAATGAGCAAGTTTTGACAAATGTGCCAATAAATGCATTTTTGAATTTGAATTTTGAGAAAAGACATGTGAGGGAGCAAAATTGCACTAAACGCCCCTGGCTCCAAGGCATGACATGTAAGAAGAAGCAAATGCCTTGTTGAAGGACTTGTCATCCAAATTTTGAATTTGAAATAGAAGAATATTCCTCCAAAAGATGCTTTGTTGAGGGGAAAATGAAGATTTTAATAAATCAAATGTCTGATTTATTTTGTGCAAACATCCTAGAGAATGCAAGTGGGTGGATTAGTATTTAACTGGCTAGATTTGGGGCCAAAACACAGATTATGTTAGTTTAATGATGACAGTGAGTTGACTTATTTTGACTTAGATTTTGGATTAATTTCTAAATCAAACAAGAGAGGAAATGATTTATCGAGTTTAATTAAATAAACATGTTTTGATTATTTAATTAAAGAGATTGAAGTAAGACCAAAATTAAATAAAGATTTTAATTTATTCAATTCTATTAGATAGACTTTAGAGATTTAACACCAATTAAATAAAATTAATTATTTAATTAAAAGAGAGATGGAGAATGATTTAAGAGACTTAATTAAACACATGATTTGTTTACTTAAGAGAAGAAAACAAATGAATTTAATCAAATAAAGATATTCAATTAAATGGTTAGGTCGGGGAATGATTTAGGACGAAATGATGTCGGTAGTCGACAAATATGCAATGCTAACTTGCAAGCATTTTGGCGTGGTCTACAATTAGAAACAAGTCTAGCAGGTTAAAAAGTAAAACTCAAAAACGTCAAGTCTCAGGTTTAAGTCAGTACGTAAACAAGTTGGTCAACTCTTCGCATTGGTAGCCCATCATCCAATCAATCCCATTTCAAACATCCGATAACAACATCATGTCCTAGGATGCATCCTTCCTACAATGGGTACTATCTTTGGCAACATTATTTTGGTTCTATCCTTAAAAAACATCCCCCTCTTTGGTTAGCTTATATTGAAGAACATCAACTGTTTGTTTACTTCATCTCTTTATCTTTTGATTCTATCTTATTGCTTATCCCAAGGACCTCGAAGGATATCCGAGAGGATTTTAGAGAAATAGAATGGGCAATGATCATTTATATTTGTCCTGCTGTGTTCTTGTTGACGCTCTTGTAATATAACCTTGGAAAATACTTGCTTTGTTAGGTATGTATGGAGAAAGTTTTGGGTAACTTGTTGGACTATTGCATTGATAGGTTATACCTTTCCATGTTTTGTCTCGAGGTGTTTGAAACTTCTAAAGTGCATCCTAGCAAGGTTTCAGGATGTCGTGTGAATAAGGATATTCCGACCGTTTAATAAATCAAAGTCCATCACACTAGGTATAACGCCATCCTGGTTCTCTATACCTTGATGCATCGTACCACATATGTCATCAAACATAAGGAAATTGGCCCTTTGAAAATCGTAATTCCTTGGCAAGAAATCATCATTTTGCATATTCATCATCTCTACACTTGTTGAAATTTCTTTCTTTTTCATCCCTTCTTGCTCATCGCTAGCTTTAACTGAAATACATGCTAGTTATCACACACGATCCCGTGATCCACAAATCATTAGCATATTGCATAAACATATCATACAAGAAACATATGCATTGTATTTTCATCATCATATAAACATGGTATTATAAGTATTTTCCATAAATTAGCACATCCCTTTGTCATTACATTGCATCACATTGCATTCATCACATAAATCATTGCATAACATTCATTTGCATAAACATTTCATAACCATTTCACATTACCACTTACTACATAATCATACATAATAAGTACATAAGCATTATAGATAATCCATTGCATACATACTCACATAACATTATAAAGTCATCTCCCACATTATGTTCATTTTACATTAAGCATCATCATACCACTTTGTATTAACATATCATTTCATATATTACATCACATCACAGTAAATGCATCACATACATTTAACATGTTTAGGATAATATTTGTTATTTTGAGCATCTTAAAACCATCTCATTTGCATCATCAATACACATCATATAAAACATGACCATTGCATTTACATTGCATTATATCATCCACTAATCATCCATATCATCTCATAAATAGCATCATAATATTTTTTTCATTTCATTGCATAAATTATTCCACATCATTATAAGCATAAATAGAAACATAAAAATCCATTACATGCAAAGCGTACATTCATCCATAATCATTTTTTAAGCACGGTTCACATATTATTTCATGTATACACCATAGATCATTTCCATATCATTTTTCATATTGCATATTACATATCATATCATTTCAAATCAACATATAGACTGCAACATCATTACGCATCACATAAATACATCTGCATATCATAAGTCAACAACATAATATAGATCTATTAGTCATAATCATTACATAATGCATATATCATCAGAAATAAATGCATCCATAAATACATCATATAACACCATAACATCATTGCATAGCATATAGAAATAGAATCATCCTTAAATGCATAAATAAATGATACACATTGCATCACATCTAAATCATCCTCTCATATATATATATATATATATCATCGAATAACTATCATAGTACAAAATAATTAGATCACTGTACATGTATGTCAATCAGTACAAAAAGGCCCAATGCTATCAAAAGGATCCTATAGGACACAAAAATGATATCATCTCAAACAAAAGGAGACTCTTAACTCCTCTTTAATCAATGGCCTCACTGGCCACCGCGACCCTCTACGTCCAGAATCAACCATGAAAGTAATTTAAGACTATGGTCGTTTAGGTGGTAAATGGCCCCCGGATGATAAATTTGCATATGGTAATAATATGCATCTCGCATTTAATTTCCTATAAGATCAATGGACATCAGACTGAGAGGAGGAGACGCTATGCCTCCAACCGCTATCTTTTGGCCCATCTCTCAATTTCACCGTAACTCACAGGGCATGCCCTCGCAGTGATTGCCCGTCCCTTCTGAAGCCCCTCGACTTCACCTCTAGTTCACTGATCTCACAAGTCTCAGACTGGCCTCAGAATCATGCACTTCACGTATCCCGAGGGTCCGCCATCAAGTTGTACCTGGAAGGACCTGGGCTACACGCGAGGTTGATCTCACTCTACCATGGTGGTATATCCACTGACTCCATCACGACTTGCACCCGCTTCCCGATCCCAGATTGAACATCAACTCCCACTCAGCTGAACTGGGTCGAATCGAGGCTCAACTGCTGGTCCTATCATACACCATCTTCCGCCCTCGCCCTCCCTCTACCTCATCCTACTAATCAGGATTGCTCCCAAAACTATCAAACATAGGGAGGCCGGAACCAATCCTTGTATGCCTGTGTAACACTTGGATCTGCAGGCCCCTAATCGTAAACCCATGGTTAGGCCACCAACTGTCTAAAGTTGTCAATAGCCTCTGAAGCAAGAATGTATTGCCCCCGTGATGTCTGTGAGGTGGTACGAGAAAATATGGCCACGTAATCATTGTCGGGCCGGTCCTGTGGCTCACTAAACTGACGCTACATGTGCCTTGACAAGTATCTCTCCACCATGGTGTGCTCCCGCCCCTACATGAAACGGTCCTAGTGGGCAAAGAAAATTTTCTCTGCATCCTTGGCCCATCCGGCTGACCAAGTTATGGCTGCTAGGTAAACACTGTCATCTCATCTAGGATCCTCCTCCAGTAGGGAATCATGTGCTCGCTAGTGTGTGTAAAGGACACACCACCTCTGTAGCGCCATACGAGGGGATCATCAGGGCCCATCAGTACTAGAATGACACATGGATGAAGAACGACAATGTGATCCCACACCCATACGTGCAAGAGTGTAACACCCACCCCCAGTGATCTGCCATTATGATACACATACTCATGGAGATCCCTATAAAGAGAGGCCAAAAAAATGGGCCCCCAAGCATAACAGATTGGTCTATCACGAACCAGCCGCTCCCAGCAAAGTCCCCAACTAGGACTAAAGTATCGATCTCGTTGATCCAGGGCAACGAGACCGGAAATGATCGCCACGACCACTAGATGAAATGACGATGTCAGTGTCCTGTGCCGCTCCAGCTCTATCTGGCCCTCGCAAATCATGAGCTCATCTGTGTCAAGGACTAAATAGCAAGTGTCTCGCCTGACATCCATATCAAAAATGACGCGCCGACCATGAATCGGCAATCTCAGTATGCACCACAAGTCCTCTAGGGTGATGATAGCCTCGCTGGTAGGAAGGTGGAAGGACAAGGTCTTGCTATGCCATCTCTCGGCAAGTGCAGACATCATCCCAAGATGGGTATGTATGGGTGCTGTGTATGCAATGTGCCACAACGCCATGACCCGTAATCGCTCCTAGTCCTTGTCACTGAGGTCCCACAAGTAACCAAAGATCTCCCGAGATTTGTGCTCCCAGGAATACAACTCCTTCACCACATCCTACATCAAGGAAGGTCACCATGTTAAATTTTTTGAAAAATTTCATTCGGAGCACCCAGGAAATCATCCCAGCGTTGTTACCCATGAAGGCGTCGTAGTTTGAAAATTCCAAACCGCGATGCTGGAGGGTTAAAACTCCAAAAGAGCACCACCGCGGTGCACTTTTCTTCAAAGCAGTGCAATTTGCAAAGATTCCTATCTAAAATGGCACCACCATGTCGCACTTTGAAAATGACCCCTCGTGGCCATTTTAACCTTGAAAATTAGAGTTTTTTGACCTTGTTTGGCTATCTTGCTAGGGTTTTGAACCCTTCAACCCACTTTCATCTAGTTGTAGCCTATTTTACATCGTTTTATTTTGTTTAGACACGTTTTTGGCCTCCTGGAGTCTTTCCAGACCTGTCAGGCATCTTACCCTCTTTTTTCGCGAGATTCCCAAAAAAATGGAATTTTCATCCAATCTCTCAAGGGGGCAATATATTGGCATGTTTTCTCTCCCTAGGCAGCAGTGGGGCAAAGTTTTGAAAATAATTTTTTTTTTGGTTTTGATCGAGATCGTTTATTCTTTGAACCAATGCAACAAGTGCATTGCTTCAAAGAGGGGAAAAATGTAGACACGTAAAATGTATCGATTGACATTGTGCATATGATCCTGAACACTAACATCGTTTCATCCCGAATGATCCCTTAGACTAACCATTTAATCAAATACTTTTATTTGATTAAATTCATCAATATTCCTCTCTTAATTAAATAAATCAGTTATCTAATTAAGTCACCTTCTATCTCGATATTTAAATCAACCTGTCTGATCTAACTATCCCCATTTAATTAAATAGTCAATTTTATTTAATTAAATCTCTAAAGTCATTCTATTAAATTAATAAATTAAAACCTTATTTAATTTAATCTAACATCATCTTTGTTAATTAAATAAATCATGAATCTTTATTTAATTAATCTCTTATCACATTCCTCTCATATTTGATTTAAATAAATCCACAAATTTAAGTCAAATAGGTCACATCACTTAATCTCTTCATTAAATTAATTAACTTGGATTAATTTAATCTCATATCATGTCCCATCCTCTTAGATTTTCCCACTTGCACATGAAAATAGATTTAATTGATTTATTAAATCTCTATTTTCTTCAACAAAGCATCTTTTGAGGAATATTCCCCAAATTTGAATTCAAATTCCAAGTGGGATAAGTCCTTCCAATAAGGCATTAACTCCATCTTACATGTCCTTTTCTTTGAGCCAAGTGGCATTCAATGCATTTTTTCTTCCCTCTTTCATTTCATTTCAACAAATTCAAAATTCAAAATATGCATTTATTGGCACAATCATCAAAACTTGCACATCCTCCATCCACTCACAAGTTGACAAGTGGAACTTTGCCATTGGCTAATTCTTAGTCCCACATTGCTCTATTTTGGGCATGCTTTCAACTTGTCAATCTATAAATAAGAGGCTAATCTCTTCATTTTGACATCCACAATTTGAGTAAACTTACTATGCTCAAATCATTAGCAAATTCCATCCATTATCATTGAATCTTAGCTAGGTTATGCAGATTTTTCCATTGGAGCACTCATCAAGCATCAACAAAGTGGATCAATTATCATCACACATCAATCTTGCATCATAGGAATTGGGAAAGGGCCAATTTTCACATCAAATTGGCACCAATTCCCCCATGGGATCATGAGTTTGCTAGTTTAATTAGGATTCAATCTCTTTTATTGTTATCTCATTGTATTCTTCATTGCTTTTCCTAATTTGAACTTTGTAAATGGACTCCATGGGGAATCCTTATTCTTGCTTGCATTTCACCATCTAATGTGTTTGTTTATGTTGTTTTGCAGGTATTAGGATTGGGGTTCGACAAAACCAATAAGCCCTAGTTGGAGCAAATCCTATTAGGCCTAATTGGTACACTGTCAAACCAATTTTGAGCATCATTTCTCAAAGTAACATGTGCTAATATTTTGATATGTTTTAGAACCCTCAAAGGGGTATTTGAAAAGAATTTCACTATCTAGAATAGAGCCCTAGGTGAAAAAAGATCTCTGACAGTTGCTTGAACGAGTGCTACTAGGAAATTAGGACAGTTAATGAACAAATGGTGAATATATTGAAGGAAAGACTTTGGTGATTGATTGGTTTTGTTGAGATATTATTCTTAAAGGGTGAAAAGGTCTTGAGAAGCCTGGTTTGGGTCAGAAATGTGGAAACTCAGTTTTGTGCCATTGTTTGGTGAAGATCTCTTGTGAACTTTTGAAATGGTAGAAGTCCAGTATTGGGTAAGCCTTAGTTGGCTTTAATAAGTTATTTTTATGACACTTAAGGTATTTTGAAGACTTGGTAAAAGATTGGAACTCTGAATAGTGTTTTGAAGTATGGTGTAGACACCTTAAATGTATCGATTGACACTATGCACATGATCCTGATTTCACTAACATCACTTCATCCTGAATCATCCCCTTTTCTATATGTTTAATCGATAATATTTATTTTTTTATATTCATCAAATTCCTCTCTTAATTAAATAAATTAATTTTATCTAGTTAAGTCATCATCTCTCATTAATTAAATAAATCATTTTATTTAATTAATTCTATAGTCCCTCTTTTAATTAAATAATTCACTTTATTTAATCAAATTTCTAAAGTCATTCTATTAAATTAAATAAATTAACATTTATTTGATTTTATCTAATATCATTCCCTTTAATTAAATAAATCAAAATCTTTATTCAATTAAGTCTAAATCATTATTCCTCTCAACTTTGATTTATTTAAATCCTAAAATCTAAGTCAAAATTGTCAAATCAACTAACCTCCTCTAATTTATTCAAATCCTGATTAATGCTAACTCTAATCCATGTCCCATCCTCTAGCTTTTGCAACTTGGTCATGAAAATCATTTTAATTGATTTATTAAATCTTCAATTACTTTCAAAAAGACATTAATGTGGGAATATTCTCCAAGTTTGAAAAATCCCTCCAAAAGGGTTTGTACATCCAACAAGGCATTTAAACCTCTTACATGCCCTTTTTCCTTGAGCCAAGTGGCATTAACTTCATTTTCTCCTCCCTCCAACTTGTCATTTCACTAATTTCAAATTCCACCTAATATCATTTATTATGCACATTCATCAAAATGTGTTCAAGCTTCCTCCATTCACATCTTTACAAGTGGCACTTGCCCATTGAATGTTGAATGATCCCACATTCCTCCATTTTTTCTATTCTTCCATCTTGTTCTTCTATAAATAAAAGGATTTTCTTCTCATTTTGGATCCACAACTTAGAGCAAAGTTACTCTCTTCACATTGAAGGCTAATTTTATCCATTTTCATAGCACTTGTCATCATCTTAGCTAGGTTATTGCAGATTTCATCAAGGAGCTCATTGTTCTTCATCAACAAGTGGATCAATCTTCATCAAATCATCATTAAGCTTGCAAAGGAGTTGGTAAAGGGTTATTTTCCACATCAAAATGACACCAATTCCCCCATGGAATTGAGAATTTTCTTTCATAGAATAGGATTTCATAGTTTTTATTTGTGTTATTCATTTATATTTTTTATTTTGTGCATTTCAAATGAATTTGACGGGGAATGTTGATTTAACTTGCATATGAATCTAATTGTGTTTTTGTTTGTTGTGTTTATGTAGGTCCAGGATCGACGTTCACATTTTGGCGCTAGAGGGAGGGCGAATAAGAAGATTTAAACACTTTTTTTTTGAGAAATTCTATGGTTTTCTTGACGTTTTGTGTGCCTATAGGAAACTGCATCGTTATTAGTCCAACGGTCCAATACAACACCGCTAACAGTCCAGTGGCACCATACAGCAACGCTTCAAACTCCAAACTTTGCATATGTGTCTTTCCCACCCAAAAATTCAAATTTCCAAACTGCGATGCTTGAGCATTTCTTCGGTTGACCAGACTCCAAACTCCAAACTGTGTCGTTGACTAAAATACCACCGCAATCACACTCTCTGGTTTTCTACAATTCACCGCTTGTCAATCCAATGGCGCCATACAACACCGATGGCCTTCTTAAACTCCACTGCACCTGCAGACTGTGCCGCTGGGGTGGATTAAAAAGTTCAAATTCAGTTATTTTTGACATGTGCTTTTTTATTTTGGACATTTTGAACTTCTAACATATTTGCTATCTCTATATTTCTTAGTTTTAATTAGTTTTGTAGGTTGAGGCAAGGAGGAGTCTTTCACTATGACATCATGTCTTCATTGTATTAAGTTTTTTTAAACACTTTGGGAGAACTTATAATCCCTTTCTAAGGATTTGATTACCCTCATGCTTTTAGGACTCACTAAATTTCTTTTGGGCTCTAAAAAGAACACTACAAAAGCTTTCATTTTTTCTACAAAAGGATTAAAAAGAACCTTAGACGAACTTACTAATTTTTTTTTTGGGACTTAACAAATTGAACAAACAACTTTCACACTTCCTTTCGTGCTTAAAAAGAATCAAATTCTTGCTTTGAAGGATTTAAAATGAACAAGTGTTTCTATGCTTTGTAATCACTTATCCAAAATAATATCATCCAAAATATGTATGCGCTTCTCTCATGCCTCATGGTTATCTTGAGAATCAAAAGGCTTTTGGTGATATTAAGTTGTGTAAGTAATTGCCTCCACACTTCAATTTGGGATTCTTAAAATTGAACGAACCATGTGAGTGTGAGTGGAATATATCACGTTTGTTCTCTCTTTGTTTCTAAATGAAGATTGATCGAAGTACAGATGTGTTTGCTCACTTTTGTTTAACCTTAGAGGTCCTTCCTTGTGGGAAAAAGTAATCACCCAAGGGAATGACCCAACCGGGAACACACTATAGCCAAGCGACTTCCACCTAGGATATAAGTGTGGGTACTTGAGGAAAGTTTAAGTATCACGAGGATTGTTCCGACAAGAAGGGAAGCAATAGTCTCTTGCCATATGGATGATCCCCCATGAACGAAATGCCCCTACTAGAATATTTTGTATAAAGGAAAAAATACCTTTTTATTTGTTGGTGCAAGAATGGTCGTTCTGAAGTCGTTCCACATTTTTATAGCTCTTAGTAGAAATGAGAAGTATGCCATGGGAGTTTCATGGGTACTAATGCTTGGCTGACCCGAGAATAGAGTGCACTGTACGGGGGAGCCTATGTGGTCAAGCATCTAATCATTCGCTAAGAGTAGGCGTAGCCGGATTCGTCCAAGTGGGAACTCAACAAATACTATCTTTCATCCATAGGATTGTGCATCATTGGAATAATTTTTTTTTTTGCTTGATCTCAAAACATGGAAAAAAAACATTCAATATGAACACCAAATTTCAAACCCTTTAGGAGAAGCAAATATCTTTGGAAAAATTCACATGTTATTGCTTTCCCTTGGGATTCTTGTCCTTAGAGGCTTCTAAGCATTTGGATTTTATCTCAATTTTCTCCTACTAAAGTCAACATTAGGTAACTTTTTCCTTGATTTTCCTTGGTTTCCACATAATACACTTTTTGGGATAAGAGGATATTTCAGACATTAGACATATAGATTCAAAATCTAAATCAAGAGACTGTTTGTGGTAAAATGAAGTCACTAAGAAAAGATAAAACAATTGGACCTCACACATGTGTCTTCTCAAATGATTTCACGAAAAATCAAGATTCGGAAACCAAATTCAAAGGTTCTTAGTCCAAAATATCACCAAAAAAGTCTCTCAACACTCTACAAATTCAGAAAAAAAGATTACTTTTCAACTTTTACAGACGTGCATCAAGAAACAATCCTAATTTGTGTGAGTTTTATTATCAAAAAAATCTGGGTCTCTTTCAGCAATTTGAACATCTTGTTTAGAGTAAAGCGTGTTCTTCAAAACCGAGGAGTTGTAAACAAGAGTGTTTTTAGGAACACATAGGATCAAAGTCAACCATCATCCATCTTTCAAAAATCAACCAAAATCATCTCACCAATAATTCTTGAAAATATTGAAACCATCCTTTATGCTAGACTTTTTGGCAAATCCATGAATCAAAATCCTTGAAACAAAATCCTTGAAACAAAATCCTTGAATCCTTGAATCCTTGAATAAAACATCAAAAAATATTGTTTGGCAAGGTATGTGTAGATGCATCCTTCTCCATATACTTAGTTATATTATCATCAAAATTATCTTGTTTGGTTAGGTGTGGGTAGATGCATCCTTCTCCCTACATTTAATCAAACTATCATTTTGTGAGAAAATCTATCCCATAGATAAACATCCAACATCTTGGGGTCCATTTGATAATTATCCAAACCAATCAAAGAATCCAAACCAAAATCAAGGTCAAAACCAAAAATCCAAGAATCCAAAGTCAAAACCAAACCAATCCAAAATCCAAGAATCCAAAAAGTCCCAAAATTTTAGCATTCCCCTCAATATTTTCTAAGAATTCAATCATCCATCTTTCACACATCTTTCATCATCACACCTTTGATCTTTAAACATCGTAGATTTTCTCTTTTGAGCCTCATTTTATGGTTCAAATGAGATCGCAACACAAGAAGAACATGGAGAATAACAAAGAAACATCAACTTCAAGCGACCTAAGTCAAACAACACTCGAGAACTATCATGTTGGACCAAGTAACCCACTACCCAATCTTTCTCTCATCACACAAGATCCTCAAGAGGAAGGGAAAGTGGAAGACATCACCAACTTGGGGATGACCCAAGATGAGATCACTAAAATGCTTCAAAATACCAACAATCACAAACTTTCAAAGCCATGTTAAGACTGAACCCTTCCCAATATAAGCTTGAATTGGTAAAGGAAGGAGCCAAACTACCTTCCGATTTTGATGTGAGCAATATTGTGGAGAATCCTTTTATGCCACTTGTACCATTCACCTCACCCACTCAAAGAATTTTCCAACCCATTCGACAATCCACATCATCCATTTCCACCACACAACCTATTGTTAACAAGGGGAGTGCGTTGCTCAATGCCCTTCAAAAACACACCCTTGTCAATACCCAAAATTTGGACACCAATACCGTCATAGGTACATCAAGTACCATCCCTCAAAATAAACTCCACCAATATTTCCCACTCACATTCCATGACAACAATGCCACATCCTTTCACACAATGCCGACGTATGCTCCGGGTGCCCAGGTTTCCCTTCCATTGGTACAAGCAGGCCTATTTGAACCAGATGGACTTTTTGGGGCCTCATCTTCATCTACTCCGAAAATTTTTCCACCAATTCCATCACTACCTCCACCAATTCTGCTACCATTTCCTCCCCTACCAACATCAACATCATTTCTTAGTTTAGGGCTCCCCCTTTGACCTAACACAAATCATTCAATCCCCCGATCACCAATCAAATCATTACATCAAATCCTCTAAATGTACCATCAATATCGCAACAACAGAAGTTATCCAACCAAGCAACAACGTCAATCCCAACAAATCAAAGCACAGTCTATCAAGGACCTAGCACCTCAATCACACCAACCACCACAATCACTTAGAACACATCTCAATCACTCACTACCACGATCACTCAAAACACATCTCAACCACTTGTCACCACATCCAACACAATTACAAATCCCCGACCACCACCACCAAAACCAAATGCAGCAAGCCAGTATAGCATAGCGCTAGAAGCTCACCAAGCCTACCAAAAGGAACTCCAACAGTACCAATCCGCTGAACAAACAGTGCAAGCTACTCAAGCCGCTCAACAAACTCAAGCCTCTCAAGCTGCACAACAAGTGCAAGCCCAAGAGTTGTTGCAATAACAACAAGCACAACAAGTAGTGCAAGCCACTCAGGCCGCACAAGAAGCAATACAAGCCTAACAAGAAACGCAAGCTCAACAAGCTGCCTAGGCCCAAGCCCAACCATTGTTATAGCAACAACAAGCCGCTCAGGCCACTCAAGCTGCCCAAACTGCCCAAGAAGCACAAGCACAGGTGCAAGCATAGGTGCAAGCACAATACCTCACACAACAACAAGCATACCAACTAGCATTGCAACAATACCAAGAGCAACAAGAAGCAACCCAACTAGTAGCCCACCAAAAAGCATTGTTGGCACAACAACAACAAGAAGCTCAACAACAGGCATTATTAGTACAACAATAATAGGACCAACAACAAGCATTGTTGGTACAATAGCAATTTCAACGTATTTGGCACAACAAAATGTGCAAACACCATCCACCAATCCACCCATCCCTTCAACAATCAAACCACCTTAGAACACCTTCATCCCACCCCCTGATTTGCAAGATGATGTATCAGCACAAATCAAATTCCTTTCACAACAAATGCTCGATCTTCAATCAGGGAAAACCACCAAGCCACAAAATAACTTATCCCCCTACCCGTTTGATAGGAGCATTATCATGAAACCATTCCCAAAGAGATTCAAGATCCCAAAATTTGATAAATATCGTGGGACAGGAAACCCCAAGGATCACATTAGGGAGTTCCAGGTACACTGCATGGAAGTCGCATACGATGAAACATACTTGATGCTATTGTTCCCTCGGAGCTTGGAAGGTCCCGCCATCGACTGGTTCTCCCATCTCTCATGAATCAAAAAATTCCAGGAAATCATGGACGCATTCGTCCAAAACTATGCCTTCAACATTGCTATGGATGTGAGCCTTGAAGAACTATTGGCTATGAAAAAATCCAATGTTGAGAGGTTTGCTTCATTCTTGCAACAATGATGATCCAAGGCTAACAGAAGCAAGTGGGCCATGCTCGAGGAATAGCAAGTGTGTACCATCATTGTAAACCTTGATGAACTCTTGTCCTTCCATCTCAAGATGCAATGTATCACAATGTATGATTAGTTGATCCCTAAGGCGCTCAATACGAATGAGCCCTTATCTCACAAGGGGGAACTCCTTATCAAGAATGCTGCCCATCCACCAGCTATAATGAAAAACCACATACATGGGCGAAGAATAGAAACATTACCAACGATGGTGTTGTTGACACCAAATTTGTCATCAGTGCACCTCAACAAAACACACCAATGCCCCAACAAAAAATCAAAAACAACAATCAGAATAATCGACAAGCTAACACAGTGACTTAGAAACCGAACAATCAAACAATCAAAAACATGAACGATCAAAGGGGACCACCCCAACAAAATAAGAACTCCCCCAAGTGGAAGTACACAACCCTTGGGGAATCAGCTGAATCCATCATGAAAAGACTAGTGGAAGAAAATATCATCACAGTTCCCACATACGAAAACTATCAAGAACCCTTGGTAAAACCACCGTGGTACAATGAAAATCACATTTGTGATTTCCACAAAATCAAGGGACACACCACTTCCAACTGTATGAGGCTCAAAAACTTGATCCAAGACCTCATAAACGAAAAAATCATAAATGTGGAACAATCAATTGGAAATAAAAATTTCAAGATCTACACAAATCCGATGCCCAACCATAACAAGGGGAACAATAAAAATAATAAAGGGAAAGGGGGAATTCAAAAGTTTAAACCATGTATACGACCATGTAGTTGCATCTCTAGATGAGTATTGCACTGTTATCACCATCAAAGGACCCCAAGCTGATTGTGGAGTCACCATAAGAGGCAGAAAGGTCACGATCACAGGATCATCTCAGCCAAACAGAGCATCCACTTCTAACCCAAGATCCGTTCCCAGTGGCTACAATGTCCTCGACCAACTAAAGAGAACCCCCACACAAATCTCCATCATGGAGTTGTTGAAAATTTCACCAGCCCACAAAAATATCCTTGAAGAAGCTCTAACCTCATCTTTCGTCCCCACTGATCTTGATGCGGATCATTTCCAAGCTATGGTTTCACATCTCACCACCCCTCACCTTCTAACATTCTCAGAGCAAGATCTTTTGACACAACCATCTCACAATTGTGTGCTTCATCTTGAGGCTTACTTCCATAAAAACAAGGTCAAGAGGGTCCTAGTGGATGGAGGTGCAAGGTTGAACATATGCACCCCTAAATTAATAAAAATTTGGGTTTCTTCGAAGATGCTTTCGAGAAAGGAAAAGGAAGAACCATTAGAGCCTATGACGATCAAGAAAGAGTGTCTCAAGGAACCATCCAACTCCCTATTCAAGTAGGGCAAGCTATAATGTAAACATGTCAAGTTCTCAACCTGGAATTACCTTATAATATCCTCCTGCGACATCCCTAGATTCACGAGATGCAAGCTATTGCTTCCACCTTCCACCAGTGCATCAAATTTCCATACCAAGGCCAAGAGGTCACTGTCCATGGTGATCCTAAACCGTTCTATTACTACCAAAATATGGAAGCAAAATATTACAAAATCCCCCAAGTGCACAAGAACGATGAAGGCCCTTCAACACCATACATAGACCCAACCACTCTTGCCTCCACTTCTGGGACAAATACACTTGACATTCCCGCCATATTCGACATCAAGGTCATAATCCAAGACATTGGGTGTGGGGATTACACCATTCCGAATAATTCCTTCATGGTAGGAGAGTTACCACAATCTCCCAGATCGTGTGGCTAACCACAACCCACTAGCACTCCATCCCAAATATTTATAGGAAGCCCCTCCAGATTTAGGATTTGGGGAGACTTGGGCCAAGAAGTGGTGGAAGAAGACCCATCCTGAATGTTGTACCAAGACAATAGACCTACAACCGACCTTCCTATGGATGATAGCAGCAAAGGGTTACAAATGATGCTCGCCATGGCCTATAACAAAAACAAAAAAATTGGACAAAATGATAATGGTCTTCTAGAACCCCTCATTGTTGAGAAACAAATGAAGAATCTTGGCCTCAGTTGTACTTCTCTTAGGGTAACCATATGTGGTAGAGTCACCCCAGTTAGAAAGATCATAACACCTCTACAGGTATCAACACTAACCCCTAGGTCATCAATCACCGATGTGCGATTACCAGTGTCCACAGGGTTTCCCTTAGACAATTTCACCTTTGACATCACTGATGTGTGTAGTAGTGAGGATGATGAACCCGAGAGAGGTATACCCAAATTATTCAAAGACTTTGGCCTCTTTATGATTAGCACTCTATCCTATGAGTCTGAAAACCAATCCAACGAGATAAAACTAGTCTACCCCCAGCTCATCGATTATGACCAATGATGACCGCCAATTCTAGAAACATTCAAGAATGATGAGGTGCTCTCATAATCAATGGGACTATGGGATACCATTCCATGTGGGGATCATAAGGCAGGGTTTTTCATCGAGCTAGACACACATGCATATTATGGGGAGATGATTGAATCCCTCAGTTTGAAAAGCAAAAAACTAAGAATAATCTCTAGGTCTTTGAGTGAAAACCACACTGTGGCACTCTCAGACCCGAAAATAGTAAAAATAAAGGATGCATCCGATGGTGAAAACCTCTCTGAGGCTCCCAAGGATGGGGGATTCAATCTTCCTCTCAATTCTCTACATCAGTAAAGGTCAGCGGTTCTAGCTGAGAAATGCAACCCAGTTAACTTGGGAATAGATGAAACGCAACACATCACATTTTATGCAGATTCATTATTGTTAGAGGAACATGAGCTCCTAGCTGCCTTCTTAAGAGAAACGAAAGTCAACTTTGTGTGGACTTATGCTAACATGTCTGGGCTTGATCCAGAGATTGTGGTCCACCATCTAGTAGTCTACCTTGAAGCCAAGCCTGTGAAACAAAAGTTAAGAAAAATGAATCCTCAGATTTCCTTTTTGGTCAAAATGGAATTGAAGAAGCTACTTGATGCAGGATTCATATAGTTGATTGACTACCCGAAGTGGGTATCTAATCTGGTACCTATTTTTGAGCCCACTAGGGGCACTCGTATATGCACATATTTTAGGGACCTAAACAAGGCATGTCCCAAAGATGACTTCCCGTTACCCAACATTGATATGATTATAGACATGATTGCGGGACATGAGATGATTTCACTGATGGATGGATTCTCTGGGTATAACCAAATTATGATTGCCAAAGAGGACTAGCATAAGATGACCTTCACTTGTCCATGGGGGACATACTACTAGAATATGATGACATTCGGCCTAAAGAACACTGGAGCCACCTATCAGAGGGCCATGAAATTAATATTTCATGATATGATCCATAAGACTATGGAAGATTATGTTGATTATATACTAGCAAAATCTAGAAAGAGGAGGGACCACATAACAGCATTAAGTGGCATCTTCAACAAATTTGAGGAATACAATGTCTGCCTTAATCCGAAGAAGTGTGTCTTTGGCGTACAATCAGGAAAGCTATTGGGGTACATAGTGTCTAGGAGAGGTATTGAAATAGATCCTGCTAAGGTATAAGAAATCCTTGAGATGGAGGCACCTAATACATTGAAGCAACTAAGAGGCCTACAAGGTAGGCTCCTGTCCATCCGTAGGTTCATAGATTAGCTAGTAGACAAGTCAATCCCATATTCTCACCTACTCCACAAGGGGGTAGTGTACAAATGGGACGAGAAATGTGACCAAGCCTTTAACAAGATCAAAGAGTACTTATTCACACCTTCGGTTCTCATGCTGCCAATTCTAGGAAAGCCTCTAATCCTCTGCATATCAGCAACAACGGTAGCTCTTGGTGCTCTCCTAGCTCAGCATGATGAAAATGGAATAGAAAGGGCCATCTACTACATCAGCTTCACAATGGTAGGGCATGAGTTAAATTACTCATTCATTGAAAAAGGTTGTCTAGCAGTGGTGTTTGCTTCACAAAAGTTTAGACACTACATGTTGGCACACAAAATTAAACTCATCACCAAGATCGACCCCCTCAAATACCTACTCTCCAAGGAAATTCTCATAGGAAGGAAGGCCATGTGGGTCATGATCCTATCTGAATACGACATCGAGTACATGGAACAAAAGGCAATCAAGGGCCAAGTGATTGCAGATCAGCTTGCAAAAGCACCTATGTATTCAGAGAATCCACTAATATCAGAGTTCCTTGATGAATCCATCTTCAACCTAAACATAGCTGACCATTGGAAACTGTACTTTGATCACGTAGCATGGATCAGGAGCCAGAGTGTTTTTCATCACCCCACAGGGGGACTGCATACCCAAATCCTACAAGTTGGAATTTTCTTGCACTAACAACATTGTAGAATACGAGGCTTTAACCATAGGTCTCAAAATAGCGGTGTAGTGGCACATCATGGCTCTCAAGGTATATGGAGATTCACAACTGATAATCAATCAAGTAAATGATGAATACCAAACAAAGGATGACAAGTTGACTCCATACAAAAAGTTGGTAGAGAGTCTCAAGGAGTCCTTCATTGATATCACATTTGAGTAGATTCCTAGAATGAACAACAGAGTAGCGGATTCCATGGAAACAATCAAATCCCTACTGGACATCCCTCGTAATGTCCCAAAACATGAATTCTTAGTAGAGCAGCTTCTCATACCCTCATTCGAGGTACCATAGTCTGAATTTGTGTGCGAAATTGTTGGTCCTGATGATCCTTGGTACCATGATATTTACACCTACTTAAGAATAGGAGTCCTCCCTGCTGACTTACCCTTGAGCCTAAAGAGAACTTTCATCAAAAAGACATCCCGCTTTGTGATCCTAGGAGATACCCTGTACTGTAGGAGCATAGAAGGAACCTTGTTATGGTGTTTGAATCTTGAGGAGGCCTTTACCGCTTTAACTAAGGTGCATAATGGCTTTTGTGGTTCCCATCTGAGTGGTATGACCTTGGCCAAGAAGTTGCTGAGAATGGGGTACTACTGGCCCACAATGGAAAGGGAAGCACATGACTATGTCCGAAAATACTTGCAATGTCAACAACATGGAGATCTCATCCATGCTCCAACTCAAGAGCTTCATCCCATCATCACACCATGGCCCTTTTCATAGTGGGGGCTCGATCTCATCAGAAAAATCACCCCCACCTCATCTAGTGGTCACAAGTTTGTCATTACCGCCACTGAGTATTTTACAAAGTCGGTGGAAGCCATACCTATGACCTACATAATGGGAAAGTAGATATCAAAATTCATCCTGAATTACTTAATATGCCGCTATGGGGTCCCACAAGCCATTATCTTAGATAATGGGAAGCCATTCAAAAATCAGGATGCCCATGACTTATGCGACAAATTCAAAATCCAACATTGCTTTTCCACTCCATATTATCCCCATGGGAACGACCAAGTTGAGGCCACAAATAAGACCATACTAAAAATCCTAAAAAAGACAGTCAATGAAGGTCGCTATGACTAGAATTTGCAATTAAATCCCACCCTTTGGGCCTATCGAACAAGTATCCACACACCCATAGGTGCCACCCCATTTTCCTTGGTCTATGGATCAGAAGCCATATTACCCATCAAGATCGAACTCTCGTCCCTGAGAATCTCACTACAAAATGACATCACGGATGAAGAGTACAAGTCTCATGATTAAATGAGGTGGATTTGTTGGATGAATGATGTCTAAATGCCTTGAGTCATTTGCAGGTTTATCAAAACTACCTCAAACGAAATTACAATAAGAAGATCAAGAGCAGGACTTTCCAAGTCGGGGAACTTGTGCTAAAAGAAAATAAGAAGAATCTGCCAAATCCATATAGTAAGGGAAAACTTGAGCCTAATTGGTTGGGCCCCTTCATCATCATAGTGAGCTATAAGTTAGGGGCATATCAATTATCAACACCCAAAGGGGAGCCTCTGTAGGAGCCCATGAACAACTCCCATCTTAAAAAGTTTTATGCCTAATCTTGTAGGGTATAGAACCAAAAACACAAAAACATGAGAAAATGTCC